>JACDOX010000022.1:3175500-3239033 GCA_014549065.1 Cardinalis cardinalis | reverse complement strand
TTTCTTTGTCTCATAGGTTTGTATTTTTTTCTTTCTACATCTTACTAGAAACACTCTCAAAATATTCCTGATAGACTGAGGCTTCACAAGGAGAATAATAGGCATAATAACTATCATACAGTTAGAGTGGAAAAGAGGCATGCTGGGTATATCTGTCTCCCTATAGATGCTGTTCCATTTTTATTCAAGTGGAAATTGCAAGAGTTGTGTAGATGGGTCCTCTGAAGATCTCTGAATCAAAGCAGTTTTAATTAATCTTATCAATCATTTCAGAATAATCAAATTAATGAAAAAAATGTGGTTGACTTTTTGATTCCAGCAGCAGCTACATTTTATCATATGAAAAAATGGCTTTTTCCTTTGTATTCTAAATGACTGAAATTTGAAAAATAGATTTGTTAACTTCATAAAGGGCAGTAAATGTTATTACAAAAGTGGTTGGTTAACTTGTCACTGTTCTGTTCTGAGGTTTGGAGTAACACTCACAATGGGATTATTGATATAAATAGCATCTTTTTAGGAGGAGGAAAGCAACATGTTCCTTTGCAGCAGTTCATTTATTAAACCTCAAATAATCTTCACCCTTTCAGAAGATGGGAGCTCCCTCAAAATAAAGGGTTTATTAACGAGGGGCATATAACTCACCAAGCTTAGAGACATTCTATCACTCTTTAGGACCATAATATGGATTTTGATAGAGTCAGGTGTATGATGAAGAGCCATGGTCGTTGCGCGGCACTCTGCAAAAGCAATGGGAGTACATAGCCCATCTGCTAACTGCAATTTAATAGCTTGACTTCTGGCACATTGTTGGCAGAAAAAGCAACAAGCACTGCCTTGTACACTGAGCAATGTGCAGTCTACACTAGTTCCTTTTTATTTAGACAGTAAACTCCTCAGGGCAAGGTATCTTTCTGTTCTGTGTTTGTCAAATACTTTGCACAATGAGGCTCTAGGTTTGGGACTGGATGTTTTTACACRGTGCAGAGATGCTCAGGCCAGCAGCACCTGAGCTCCTTCGGGGAGCAAAGGCAGCCCAGCTACAGCGCAGGAGTACTGCGCTTGCATGGCTGAGAAATTGCCGGGCTCTCACCTGTCTCTGACAAGGATGGTGCTGTGCCATGCCAGCACCACCACACTGATCCATGTTGATGGAGCTGTGCCTCCCAGATGTGCCAGCTTGGAGCTCCCCTGGAGCTCCCAGGCACCTTTGTGCCACAACTTGTTTCCCAGGACAGAATGGCACTTAGCCTCCAAGGTGAAGTGACACTGCTAAAAAACACAGCCCTACAGACACTGCTCTGTGACTTGTGCCCTAAGCAAATCTGCAAAAGCAGCTCCTTTTGCCAGACACATCCAAACCATTCCAAGTCTCCTGTTTGGGACTCTTGGTTCCACCATGTGCCTGTTCCTGTGAAACTTTCATGTATGGAAGTAGCACCAGGGATTTCACCAGATCGTATTACCTATCCAATCTATTTAAACTTGATTATGCTGCTTTCTTGATTGTATGTCTGAGCATTCTGTGCTTTATAAAGTGTTGTTCAGATTGGTTTTAATGGGATTAAAGGTCTTTTAGAAATTGTTTCTATAGGAATTTGACCCATTTTTGATGCTATGAGATCTATTCTGGCCATAGGAATTTATTGATGTTCTGCAGATGCAGGGTATGTGGGTTCCCCTCTCTGACCTTGTGTTTCAGTGCTGACCTGCATGTTTTCAGTGGCACACTCTGAATTTCTTTTCTCTACTCACCCTTTTTTTTTGTACCTTGCAACTCAATCTTGCTTTGGGAACATCAGTGCAGTTTGGGCAGTAGCGACTGGTGACAAAGAATTGTCTTTCTTGATTCTAAGTGCTGATGCCAATACTATGGCATGGTAATACTACAGCAATATTCATAGCATTAATCTTGAGTACCCCTCTTTCTGTGCACATGATGCTTTCCCATCTCTGGTTCTCACCTTTCACACTCTCTTTCTGTGTGTTTCCTTAGAACTGGGAGGCTGCTACCTGCACTTTTCCCAAATGAGAGAAGGAGAAGTGAGAGGCAGGGG
Organism: Cardinalis cardinalis; assembly: GCA_014549065.1. NCBI lineage: Eukaryota > Metazoa > Chordata > Aves > Passeriformes > Cardinalidae > Cardinalis > Cardinalis cardinalis. Next base: position 3,236,976 of record JACDOX010000022.1, on the reverse strand, counting down.
ACCAGCACATGCTCTTCTCTGCATGGCTCTGCAGCTGTGCCAGTTGTTGAGCTGCAAACAGGTTGTTGCAAAAGAACAGGGGAGGGAAGAAGGCCATGCTAGGGAGGGAAATCCTGTATCACAAGAAATTTGGGTCAAAAAAGGGTTCAGGTACCTTTRGTAATACCTTGTTAACATCCTGTTGAGTGACGGATGCAAGAACTCAATACCTAAGTTGAACTATTTTTTTCTTTTCTAAAGAATTTTTCTTTCTAAAGAATTTTTTAAATATAGCTTAGAAATGAAGTATCCCACAAATATCAAGAAAAAGTAAACTAAATATTTTTACCGTTTCAAATCATTCTAATTGAATGAGAAGGCTGTGTATAGAACTGTAATTCTGTCCAGAGGCTGCTTGTCAAGTCATGTTTTTATTGTAATTACCTGATTTGTTCAGCTTTAATCGTATTTACTTTCGAAGGTCAGCTGTCCTGCTCTGAAATGGTTAGTGAAGGCTATGAGAATACATAATACCCATGGGGAGAAAAGCAAAGACCACATATGCTCTTTTAATTTTTACTTCACAGCAGAAGAGGTAGTATTTTCCTTCACTTCTTAGCAGTCCACATTTTTTCATCAATACTATTTGTTATTTGGTACACAGTCACTCCTAGAAGTGCTGCTTGTGTCTGGTCTCCAGTGAATGCTTTGATATATATGTCCATCATCAGCATCAACCCATACCTCAGAGACCTTATAATTTTAAGAGGAAAAACAAAGCACAAGAGAAACAGTATCATTCTCTTCATAGGGAACAGAAAACGTGCAAAATGTTGCGCAACACCCTCCCAACTTTGCTTAACATCATAATCACAGAGTTGTCAGCTCTGTCTATGTCACATGAGTGAACAAATCATGTTCTGTCTTCCTGTATGGGTGACAGAATAATACTTGGTCTCCCTCCCCCAAAATCATTTCTACAAACTGGAAGAAGACCAATAAGTCTTAACAGTGAATTTGAAAGCAATCAAATACACACTATGAGTTTTCAAAGTTGCTCCAAGATTTTGTTGTTGTTGCTTACTCTTTGATAATGTTACAAACTTAGCTGTCTAAAAAAGATTTGGAGAAGAAAATAAACCTGATCCCCTAGGAAGATGAGAGGTATTCATATTATTCTTCTACCTCAAAAACAGTTTCAGGCTGAAAGCTAAACTTTGAGCCTCTAATCATTGATGTTGGGATACCCTGCAAGGCAGACCTTTACAATTCATTTACCACTTATAACAAAGATAAAAAGGGCAGGTTTTACCTTTATTTTTAAATTAAAACTATTTTTTTTGAAATGCTAGCTCATTATTTTCTTTGTTCAGCAGTCCTTGTTTTGGTTCATCAGTTCAGTTTTCAGTTTAGTTTCCAAACTCAGGCCATGCAATGGAAGAGCAGTGGCASCTGACTCGTGAGTTTTTCCATGGAACAGCCATTTTGTATGCAGCCTGCTGATTAACAGCATAAATCCAGCAGAGGAAAATCCCCAAATAATAAAATAACCTAGCATGTAAATCCAGCAGTAGACTTTTAAATACACTTCATTATTTTTAAAGTCTTTATGTTCCTTACAATTTGAAAGGAACATTAATATATTCATAAGCAGTAACCTTAAGTCAGTGCTGCGTGCTCAAGCATAAATTCTATTATCAGTGGATCTACTGCAATTCCTGGAAGAGGGAAAGTTGCTGAGTACTAACATTGTTGGCAGCTTCTTGTTGAATATAAGAACTTTCCTAGATCTCACCTAAAGAGAAGGACTTTTGTAACTCCTTTCTCGCCTTYTCAATTACCCTCTCCCCTATTCCTAACCACATTGAATCTCTGATTTTTACTTAAAATCTTCTTTACTTTTAAGCAAAATCTTCTAAMAAAGCTGTATTCTTCTAATTCTTCTGTATTAAATTTACCTTTAAGGTATGAGCACAATAATTTTCCCAAGTAGATAATCTGTAGCATCTCCATTTCTGGGCTTGCATGAGCTTCTTTGACCCACTGTTCAAGGGGATACATTTCCAGTTTCTTTTCTAGTGAGATTCTCAGAGGACTGGAATAAGGATTTTGTCAGTTTGCATTAGCAAAGCTGGGCAGAGGAAATGACACCACACCTGCTTATGCAAAGCATATTATATATCTATAGGCACACCTCAACAGCATTAAACCATAATCTAAAGACACCAGAGAAGTGTGGGACAGGGAGAATTAGGTCCATCACAGGGTTTATCCTGGTCTCCCCAGGTCCTCACAGTAACTCCCTGTGGCAGTCTGAAGTCTATCAGCACAGTATTTCCTGCAGCGCACGCCTCCTCACCTGCTGCTGGCTCAAAACATGACTAGAAGAGCCCTAAAGGATGCAGAAACAAGGTAAACCATGTAAATAAGTATACCACGGTATTCATCTCAGCTGTGGTCTCCTCCTGCACATGAAAAATGCACCCTGTTGAAACACTGGACTCTCCATTAAAGACTTCTACACATCAAAGGACTGTCTACACAAAAAGGAGACCAAGTCTGAACTATTCTACTTACTGGAATATCAAGGGATTGCAGGTAGAAGAACTCCTTTGCTTAGWGACATTTTAGCATCAGCCCAAGAAACACAGGAAGATGCTGATTCCATAATAAAGAGAGGTAAAATGAAGGAATAAGGGTTTTTATCACTATAAAATAGGAATCCTGGAGCTACCCTTAGAAAAATAAACAAACAAACAAAAAGGTCTTCTAATTAGAACTGAATTAAATTTTTTTTTTCACTAAAATCTCTTCCTTAAAACTCACCTGTATCCAGTAATAGTGCAAACAGCGACAGCGCTGCCAATACTCCACTTTGACAGACATAATTTCATGCCAAAATCAGACCCAATTCTTTACTTTTATATGTGAATAAAGAGCAGCTTTCTTCATGTAAACTGGTCCAAAGTTTACCCACCTTTCCCTCTGACTGCTTTTTTATAAAGGATATGCTGTAATGACGTGCTCACATATGGGATTATGGGGTTAAACTAGGCAAGCCCTTAAAAAAAAAATTATATTGTACAAAATTCYATACTTAGTTACTTTCCTTTCAAACTGTAACCTTATATTTTGTTTTCAAACTTAGGACTCTTTGTTGTATTGTACAGTTAACAATTTCAAATTGTACCATGTCTCCTCCCTCACTTAGAAAGCTTTTGTTCACTGCTTCATCACTATCTGCATGTAGAGACAGGCAACCATATTCTGTAGGCTACAATAATAATGGCACGCTAGATAACATCACCACATCAGCTTCATGCTACAAACACATCTGAAAATTTCCATGCTTCAGAACTACTAGGAGGCTCAGTAATCTTATGAGTATTAGGAAGCATCTATTTATTACAATGGGATCTAGTTATGTCAAGGAGAAAAAAATGTCTTGCATGGAGAACTTGACACCTGAAATATAAAAAGGGGAGACTAGAAGTGATAAAATAGTAAGAACAGAGATAAAAATGGCAACATGAAATTAGCCTCTCCCCCCCAAAAAAAGGAAGAGAGAGAGAATTAAGTATATATTCATACTACTAATTCCTTCAGAATGCAGAATTTCACCAAACCTTGATTTTTCTAGGTTCAGCATTTCTGCCAGAAACTTCCCTGATTTGAATTTGAAGACAGTACTTAGCATTTTTGTGGCACAGGGGATGGAGAAGTATTATGTCTTTTAAAAGTAAGAGGTGGCTAGTGGGTAATGATGCAGTCATTTCCCTTTTCAGCTTATGTTTTTAAGAAGATCTTACCAGTCATGACTGGGATTTTTTAAAGGCGTGAGCTAACTGTTTTGCAAAAAATAATAGAACCAAAATACAATACAAATTCATAGGAAATTTACAAGAGCTGAAATTCTGAGGACATTAAGTTACATATTTATTGAGTGCAAAGTCAGATAGGTCACTAGAAATGAGTCTCATTTCTCAGTCATCCTAGGCCCTTGCAATCCATATGCATTACTTTGTATGATGATCAATTACTTGTTTTTTATTAAAATATCTCTTCAAAGAAGACCTAAGATGTTGGTTTGGTGCTTTGTTGTGTCAATTTATCCCTTCCAACCTGTACTGTTAAAGATGTGCACCCTAACTTCTATCTGAATGGGACTCCTGCCTTGTCATGAACTCTATTTTTCCTCTTAGATAGGACTAATTAGCTTGTATTCAAAATAGTTTGTTTGAACAAGCTTAGCTACAACTGATCCAGGTCAGTTTGTGTGCCTGTTTCCATGATGTCTTGGTCACCTAGAATCCTCCACAAATGCAATTCATTATTTCCCAGTTACTGCTTCCCAGCACCAAAAATGCTGAACAGAACTGGCCCAGTGCTGACCCTTATGGTAACTTCCCAGTGTTAGGATACCACTGTTCAACAGCAAGTCGGGGTTACTCATTGACCACTGATGACTGTGATTTTGAAAGCTGTCAGGTGGCCAACTTTTAATCCATTTAACATGTTCTTTATTGGTGTGGCGTTATCATTGATTCCATAAGCAGAACATTATGCACCACTGATTCAAAGGTCTTTAAAAAGCCCATTACATTTACAGAATATCCCATCAATCAATCCTCAAAACAGAGCAGTGAAATTATACTTCCTTCCTCAAGTGTAAAAGATGCTTATTTTCTAGGATTTGTTTCTGTTATTCCATTAGAAATTAAGAAGGCTAGCAATATACCTCATCATCACATAGAAAGATGACATCCTCCTCGTTTCTAAATGCAGGGAACAGAAATATTTATTGAAGTTTTCTATCTTTTTTGTATCCTGAATAATACTGCCATTTCCTCTCTACCRTGTTTTGTTGCCATCTTGATGCAAGAAACCTTCCAAACATTTTAGATCATCCAATATCTATTTGACCTTTATACTATCATACGTTTGTCTATTATGAAAAATGTAAATTGATACACTTTCTTCTCCTTCTCTTGCATCAAAATATGATTTATAGCCCTGAAGTTTTTTTTCAGAGAATTCCAACTTTTCACTCATATTTTTCTTCCTGGATTTTGTTTAGGATTTTACCAAATTTTTCTTCTTTAAATCACCATGCTGTTGTCATATATGCATCATTATTTTCAATCAATGTCAATATGAGAGTTAGCAGCTTGATAAACCAAATCTCTTCATTTTGCCTCTTACTAAACTTGTTACCCGATTGACTGAATATTGGAAAAATTGGTATGACAAGAGACCTTAAAATATGGAGCATGTAGTTAAAATGACAGTCCCACAGAAGACAGTCACTGAGGACTTATGAAAGGAAAAAGAGTTTATGTGGTTTATGTGCATGAACTGGGCAAGGGACACAGAAGAACCAGCAGAACAGAGAGCCATTGTGGTTCCTGCTTGCTGCTGTGAAAAGGGAACTTTGACAGTCTATAGGTTCTTTCCAGATCCTGCTCTTACTTTTGTAAATGGCTATTCTTCACACAATTTCTTCCAGCAAAGCCAATTGCTTTTGTTATTTGCTTTTGAGCTGAGTCTTCAGTTTGTAATGAGTCTTGATTCATAATGAATTTTTAGGTCTGACTTTTTCAGGTCTTTTTCTGAAAATCCCATTCACAGAAATTACCTTGAATAAGACTATAAACATAAATGACCTCTTCCACTTACTGCAGCTTTAATTCCTGCTAGAATGTTTTGAGTAGCATATGCCCTGCCAGAGATACAGTTGCCTGCCCCAAGCTTTTAATTCCTCTGTGAATGGGGCAATCAGTACTTTTACTTAAATTATTAATAAATCTAAGACTCACTTAATTTCACTTTCTAGGATCTCTTCGTGGTCATATGTGTTAGTATACTGAAAGATAAAGGAACAGCAAACCTGCTACTTTATCCTTTTCTGGAGTACAAACCAAGATTTGTAAATTTCATAATATTTTTTCACAGTAACATGTCAATTAAGCATATAATGTGTCAAGTGAACATGGTGAATATGCCATCATCAAGTCAAAGTTCTTTCTCCCAATCAAATTCTTTAAAAGGAGCTAAGCAGACACACAGTTGGCACTAGTATCCCACCTCGTAAGCTCTTCTGCCCTCTTCTAGATGTGACCAGCATGTGTTTGACAGCTGCTTGTAATTCCTACTTCTCTTTGGCCTTTCTTTTGTAACAACTGAGGGAACTCTTGTGCACTTCTCCTAGCTGACTTCCTGAGGCCCCAGCATGTGGAATGATCCTACTTAAAAATTTCATTTCATCATATATAACGTAACTGTGCTTTGGAATGAGGATACCCTATATTCAACATAATCAAATCAGGCTCACTGACCCTTAGACAACCACTGTTGTCTAGTTCCAGAAAAAAAGGAATTAATTTTTACACCATAAAGAAGTCTAGTAAGTCTATATATCTGGATTGTTGTTCAAAAGAAAAGCATTTGGAAATATTTGTAATGAGCATCCTCTGATTACAATGAGATCAAGATTTTTCTTTGACTAACTTTTTTGTTTCCATTTTGAAATGCTGAAGAATGGATAATCCATCAGTACTGTCTACACAGTTCAAGAACTATTGTCAGGACATATAAAAAATGCCTGAAATGTGAAGGCCTGACACAATGCACATTTATGTCAATAACAGTGGATTTTTCTACAGAACTCATGGATTTGCATCAGATTTCATCACAAAGGAAATGAAAAAATGCTTGAGAACTCCAATCCTGTTCTGTTAAATTAAATGAAATTGCTATAGATCAAAGGAAAGCCCAAATAGTTAGCAGGGAGAAACAATACGATCATGCATTCTTAAAGAAAATGGAAAATAGTAATCATATTCAAAAGAAAAATGCAATAAAGAAAACAATTTGACGTAATATTCTGTTGGCAAAAAAAGATATCTCATTTTCAATTTAATATTAAAAAATTGCTCACATTAATTCTCTTCAGTTTTCCAATATACATGTATGAGCTGCAGATTGAGCTGTGCAATTCATCTTAAGTGTTATTTGCCAATATAATGTCCAGACTACTGACTCTGACAAGAAGGAACAACTTACGTGATACTTTACATCCTTCATATTCTCAGTTCCTTACTCCAGTCAGAGACTAAAATAGTTCATGCCTCAAACATTGAAACAAAGTTTTGGTCATTTTAACAAAAACTGTATAAAGAAGCTATAACCAAAGAAGCCTCTCTGAAGATACCTGACTGGGACTTTGGACTAAATGAGATTAGATAAATGGAAAACCCATTTTTCAATCACTGAAAAAAACAAGTAAACAAGGAAAAGAATGTGAGTCAAACCCAGCAGCCATTCTAAAAATCATCTCTGGCTTGCTTTGAGTTGGGAGAGGCCGTAGCCCACAGACCCATTTGCTGGAAGCAGGTTTGCACAGATTTCCCGCCGAGCTGAGGTGGGAGGAGGAAGTTTTGGTGTGTTGTAACCTCTGCTCAGGGCCAGTGAACCCATCCTCCCTTACACAAGCTGGCTACGGAACCCCCAACCCTGGGAAAGCCACATGCACAGGACATTCACATGAAGGGCAGCTGAGGGGTGCTTAAATCCATCACTTTAATCCCTGAAGCACCCCCAGAGTCATTCCTGAGGCCTTGCACCACAGGACTGCACATGATGCAACAAACCCCAAGCCTGTTGTAAGAGACAATGGAAACCTTCCCCCTCTTCCCCACCAGGGAGATACCTGGATTTTCCTACTGGCCTGAACATACACWAACCCATCAGATTCTAGGATTTTCAGGGTGACCTCCACCACCAGGAAGACCAGCTGGAGAGGATCAGTGGAGCATCATTGGGATTCATGAAATGGTGATATTTTCCTTACTCTTTCTGTCCTCCCCACATACCAAATAGAACCCATACTATTGCCACTGGCATATGGTCTCATTTTCACCTTAATTTGGTCAGGGGCTGAGGCATTTCTAAGAAACTTAGTAATCCCTATGTTACAGTGCAGTAGTGTTCTTAGTTCATTAMAAAATAAAATCAAATGTATGTAAAACGGTTGATATTGCCTGACAGAGTCTTTTATAACAGTAGTGCAAAGAGTATGGGAAGTCCAAAGTAAGGGAATAGCAAAGAGAAGGAATACTGAAAATTTGTTTTATACTGCCTGAACATCAGTCCACAAAATGTGTACACTATTTGGTTTTCATCTGGTAATTTCATTTATTTACTGAAATAGTTCCATTCTGAGTATCCGGCAGATAAATAGGTGAGAAAAATGGAAGTATTACTTAAAAAATTTACACAAACATGMCTACAATGATTTGGTAGTCTTCTGCCCAAATAGAAGAAAATGGAAAAAATTATCTCTTCATCAAACTACAAAGGTCCAGGATGTCTTCTCTCTCCAGTTTTTTCAAGCAGTGTCCAGATTTCATAGCCTAGCTTAAGTCCTAACTCTGCTGTCTGTGTACTTGTAGATTTTGGGGAAAACCTGAATAGAACATATTTATTAAAAATCCAATCTGCAGAGCACCAAAATCTAGTTTCACTGAGACTCCTGCTCATTCCCATAATGCAAACTAATATTATCTTTCAAAATAGTAATGGGAGAGTCAACATAGACCACATTGAAATAAAAGATTGTTTTCTTTCTGAGTTTCACAGTGTATTTGCTMTTCCATAGCCTGGCTGCACCATAGGTCCCTTCCCTGTGTGTCCTCTAGGTTAATATGATCCCACACATTAATGGAAATTTGGCCGTGATACTGTAGATGAACAAAACCAACTTTTTTAAGTCTCTCAAGTAGGAAAGATATTAAAGGTTACAATTTTGGTGTAGAATAACATACATTGAGATTTCAGACTTCACAAAATGCCAGGTGTAGGATTGGCTTTGGGGCTGTTTTTCYACTCTAGCACAACTTTGCTTTGGAGAACCATGGCTCGAATTCAGCCCTCCCATCACAGGCAGTATTGTACCAACACAAACATTGGCCTGTTGCAGTTAATTCCACAAATACAGCTCTTGATTGGGCTACAAAAATCTGCTCTGTCAAGAAGGAAGACATGCTCTAGACAAAGGTTAGAAAAGCAACTTCTCAGGGTAGCAGGCTGCTATAGACACAGAGAAATAACGTAGACCCCATTTCCACCTGTACCTCTATGGATGGCAGGATGGCTGCAGCTGCCACCTGAGAAGCAGCAACCAAATTTATGATCGAGTCATGCTTCTCTCAAACAGGTCCAGGTTTTCCCATCTTACAGACACAGTAACTGTTCTTACCCCTCACTTCTGGATCAATAAAACTGATTTTCTGCCTATCTACTGAGAAGCCCTGAGTTGGGCCAGCCACCAGCTTAGTTCTTACCCCTTCAAAACAATTATGAATAAATAGACGCCCATACAACCCAGCCTACAGACTGAATAGCAATTTGCCTGTCTTTTTTTAGAACTAAATACCAAAGAGATTTTTTTTTTCAATCCCTGTTTGTACCATATCCTGGCTTCTTATACACAAAGCAATTCACTGGAAATAGAACTCATCTCTTTTTTTAAGTACTTTTATTCTTTACGTTAATCAGAAGTTAATCAGAGTAAGTGGGAGTCCCATGTTCCCAGAATAGCCCCAGAAAGCATTCAGGAAGCAGGAGCTACACTGGTACTCTTACACAGAAGGTTGCCATGACAAGAGAACTGCTTCTTCTTCTTTTTTGATTGTTTCTGAGGTCATCTTGGGCAGCCAGCACTATGTGAGAGAAGAATGAGAAGCTCAAAATCATCATAATAATACCAAAATAGGCCAATTTTCACATTATGTAACTAAATGGGAAAGGAAGGAAATGAAGATACCATTGGATTAAATTAATGTAGTTGCAGATCACTGTAGTCAGAGTAATCATCTTGTGTATGATTTAAAAAGGAGAGGGTGTTTTATTTTGTTTTAATGGATCCAGCTGCAAGCAATTGTGAAGGAACTAAATAGAATCAGTAATGATGGTCTAAGAAAGAAGCAAATGTTGTTTGTTTGTTTCTTTCTGTGGGGAAATGAAATAAATAAACTACTCAGAATTTAAGACAGATTCCAGAAACGGAGCATTTGACAGGTTGTCACAAATCAGAAGACCAGTTCTCCATGAGATATCAGGAAGGTGGTATACAGGAAGATTAACTTCAGCATCTCCCAAGTCAGCAGGGAATCTTCTTTCAGAATAGAGGTTTTATCTGCCTGTGGGATTTACCTCCTTGGGCAACCCATGTCTCTCCAATTTTGGCATTTCCTCACTAAGTTATCCCTGGTGTCTATCACTCCTTCTTCACCTTCAACTGCTGTAGAAATTAATCCTGATGATTCTCAGATAAACCTTCCAGTTTATTAATAAAATCACTCCTAACTTTAGAAAAAGATCAAACAATATAATCAGTCAGAAACTAAAAGCAGCAGTCATCAAAACCCAAAATTTAGGAACAAAAGCAGGTCCTGGTCAAACTTGCAAGTCAGTAAAGGGCTGAAATATACTGCTTGTCTAACAGGGATCCCTGGCTGTTCAGGCAACTGGTCTCCCACATCTCATTTTCTTACACTGAAGTCTCCTCGTGATCCACACACCAGGGCATCATCTCCCATCTTGCCTGTATTGTACTGAGCCCTTCACAATGTATTGGCATAGAAGGAGGAGGGGAGGTGAGAGAGGAAAGGGGAGGARTTGATTAATTTTTCCAAAAGCTATAGAAAATTACTCTTTTTACCTCTCCAACTGAAATAATTTCAACCTGCCTGGTGTGATTTACTGCATCAACCCATCCTTGAGGACAACAGTAATCAAGCTGTCCTTCATTAACATGTAATTGTCACCTTTACTCCATTGTCTTGCAATACAGGAAATACTACCTAAAGCCATAAATGCTGGAGAGGGTTTAAGGGTATGAAACAAATCCTGGGGCAGCACCAGGTGTCTAACTCTCATTTAAATAATTAAATGTCTCTTTTCTTCCCTCAACAAACTGTTCACCTCTGAACATTTCTCAATTGCCCCTTGCTGTCCTTGTTGCAAGGCAATGATGTGACTTTCATAGGGAGCAATCCCACCGCTGGCAACAGGACCGCTCAACTGCTTGTACAGTCTTTGCAGATATGGGCTTCTTGACTTGGCCAAATTCCCACATGACAGAGCTGTCACACATTGGAGAAGCCCAATTTACTTCCTAAAGTGTAAAATGAGAGAGAAAGTAATTCTAATTACAGGTTAATTTCAGGCAGGTTAATTTCCTATCAGAGAAGACATTATAAAGGGTAATGTTTCTTGGACCTTTTAGAATGCAGCACTTTGTAGCAGGATAAATGTAAAATGATATGAAGAAATACAAACTATTATAGAGAGTGGTGCTGTTTGGCCTGCCTGTTTAACGGGCTCACTTTTTTGTTTTGTTTTCAGTTTAATGAGAGAAATTTCATTGCTTGCCTTGGAGATTATTAATTTTACTCTGAAATTTGAAAATTATGTATGTCAAAAAATACTTTGGGATTTGTAAATGTTAGAATTCTTGTATTCAGAGTACTGGTGAATTCTCCAAATTATTCTGCGTGATTAAGCACTTCTTGGAAGGAAGAATAGAAATGTTTTTCTGATTCTTAGCACTCCTAACAGTTTAAATATCACCCTGCAATAGCACTCATCAGTAGAGGTATAATTTCTCTTTCCCAATTTAATATTAAGTTATCTAAACAAATAAGCCATGCATCTGTTGGGCATGGCCATGCTGAAACTAAATGTAGAGAAAAAAACACAAGTTATTCAGCTGGAATATGTTATGGGTAACACTAGTTTTCGCAAACATGTTCAGTCCTGTGGGTAAATCAACTTTTCTCCAAAGGACACTTTGTGGATAACCATGCATTTTCAATAGGTTGCCCTGTGTTACTCAGATAAACAGCATGAATTTTATGGTACCAAATTCGGTATCCAAATAAGAGAATAAGAGACCAGAGAATTTGCAGGTGACTTATTCCATGAATTGCAGCTGATTTGTTCCGTGAATTGCAGTTGTGAATTGTCAACTACCRGAATGTTGTTTTTCTTTCATTGACTACCTGTTGGGAATATTCTGATGTTTTAAAAATCATTCTTGATCACTCTTAGCTTGCCATTTACTCAGGATTAGTTGAATGCAAATGAATTAAAGTAGAATGAATTTTATTGGACTATGGCTAATTTTTCATGTTTATGTAACATGTAAAGTTGAGTTTACTATGGTTGATAGAACAGATTTTTATTATGAGAAATGAAGTTTCTTTTCCTTTTTTTTTTTTTTTTTTGGTGAGTTTGCTGGACCTTAAAATCTTTCATTTGGACAAACATTCCTGCCAATAAATCATTCACTAGAATGATCAGATAAAGTGTACATGAAATATGCATGAACATAATTGAAATGGGTTTATTTAAGTACCCAAATGAGTATTTGTAGACAGCTTTCTGAAGCATTTATCCAGCACTACTGAAAATAGCATAATTATTGAATAAGAAGAAATGACACCTGATAAATGTACGGCTGACAGCACACTGGAAGAAAACTACAGAAGATATTACTGGGAAGGAAAAACCTTTTATGGAAAAAATCAAACCCACCAAAAAATTAATTCATTCCATATCCTGTACTGAAAGTGTTCTTACTTGTCTGGGCAAAMTCAAACTTGTGTTGTTAAAAAGGGAGTTAAAATCGGAAGGAAAAATGCATGGTAGAGTCATCATAAATGCCAGTACAGCAAAATGGGGAGATTGAAGATTGTTTGATAGAATTGTGCATTACCAGGGTGTGTTCCAAAGCAGATTTATTCAGTCATTGCTTCTTTATACTCTACAGCAACACTGATTTCACATTCAACTTGTTTGGTCTTGTTTCTGAAGAGCAGGAAAAAAAGAATTTTTCATACATTTATATTATTGATATATATTTTTGCCCTGCATTTGTGATATTCCACACTAAAAAATCCAATGTAGTTATTTGGTGAGGTTCAAAGCCTTTTTCAGACACTAACGAGTTAAATTTCACAACACTTCTCTGAGGCAGAAAATTAAGTTTTAAAGTTCCCAATTGTTGAATAAGGGAACTTAGGGACAAAGGTTAAGTGATTTACTGAGGCCACAGGAAACAGTAAAAGTAGTGGAATAAGAACTTGTTCCAGCCCATTCCTGCGGCTGGTAACATACCAGAGCACAGGACAATTATAAAATTTCACACACTTTATCCATAGTCTACCTTTTTGCTCCTTCTTCTTTCTGCCCAGATAAAAAACATTTTCTTCCAAGCATTATTCCATATAAAGTACTGGTATTTCTATTTCTGTCATCTTGTTTCTTCAAACTAACTAATTTTTTACTCTTTTGTTTAAAAGGCTTCATTATCTTATAGGCAAGTTAGTCTTCCTCTCAGGAATAAAAAGTGCCTATGGATACTGAAAACGTGACCACCACTAAAGTGTCCAAGATCCACTCTCACAGAGACCACAAATGATGGCTCCACACCTTTGTTGGAGCCTTTGGAATAATGCAAGTCAAGCTGTAAGTCAAACCAAATGGCTTTTTTCAAAGCTAAAATGTCATCTCACTGAAAACAGTTACTGAAATAAAATTAATTTAAGAATATATTTCCAAATATTTTAGACTGAAAATTTTGAAATCAGATTAAATTTCTGTTTTCTGACTTAAATGTTTACTTACAGATTTAAAGGAACAATATTAATATATTAAATCAAAATTTTCCCCACTCTTCATTCTTGTAATCTTTGTTATGGTGGCAATAAACAGGATAAGTTGTGGATTTATTTCTGTTACTCTTATCTTCACCTGTGTGTGCCCCTCCTCCTTCCTTTTATGTGTCCCTGCGTTCAATTTTCAAACCTTCCTTGACTTTGGAAGGCAGAATGGATAAGTGGAATAGTGTGAATAAGTTACCACACATCCTGCAGCATTGAGAAAATGGTAAAAAAGTAAAAAGGTGGAGAGAAGACAAAAAGCTGATGCTTCATAAATTAAAGGCTTTGAGATAAAGTGACTTAGAACAAAAAATTTTCCTGCAAGTACATTCAAAATTAGTATTTTTAAATTGTTGGGGGAGGACAGGGTGGGGTCTATATTTAAAATTTCCCCCAAAACATTCTTGAATGGAAAAGGTGAAGAGTATCTTGGGAAGCCTTTTCCATAAAGAAACCTGAGATTTTAGATGAATGGGGCAAACTACACAACACCTTTTAGGGCATTTTTATTAATAAATAATAAATTTATAAAAATCACTCTCATTTTTCTGTATTCAGGTAACTTTCTTTACGTAGGGCCCATCAAGAAAAAAAAGTTGTCAAGAAGTTAATTGTCCTATAGTCTTTATACAAACTTGCTCTAACAGGCCAAGCTCACTTGAAAAGTTTCCCTCCCCTTTCTGCAAGCGTCCTTCAAATACAGTTTGTGTAAGCAGTGTGCTTTGTCAGATGGTTCAAGCTGCCTAGGAACAGCCTTTCCTGAGCAGGAGCTGCTCAGGGACAGACCCTAACTCCTCAACTGGATGCCAGCAGGGAGGCAGTGCTGTGTGATAAGCACAGCAAACACAGGACTGGAGCAAGAGGAGCTTGCAGCAGACATCCTGGGAACCCCTAGAACATCAGCTGGGCTTGCACACAGTTCAGTAGTAGTCAGGGTTGCCCTCATCCAGGCAGAGACTTGTTGGGGCCTACCTGCTCTGAGAGTCTTTCACAGGATTCATAGTCCCTCAGCTGTTCYTCCCACAGCTTCTAAGAGATAGTGACAGCCACTCACAGCATATCTTAAGTTTTTACTGGATACATGTGGATCGATCAACAGCAAAACAAGGAAAAAAATGTTTTCAAATAAAATTCCTTTTTATTTCAGTTAAATTGCAAATTTAATTTCTTGAATAACTTATCACAGCAATATGACAAGTGGGACATAATGCTTTTGGTACTTGATGGAGCTTCCCATGCGATTCACAACAAAATATTTAAATAATAGTAATTCCTTTAAAAAAATTAATTAATTTGGATAATACCACCAACAGAAGAATCACCTGAAGCCCACACAAAGCACTTGCTAATGAATGTGTTGGCTAAATCCAAAGATTTAGTTTTAAAAGGCATATGGAACGTGTGCCAGAAAAACGCAGCAGGCTTCCATCTGTACTTTGCTTCGATCTGATACAATTAAATGGACCTTTGTGTGACCTCCCTGACCTATCCAGAACTCCCACTGGCTTTCAAGATTGACAGTAATGCTGGCGAGAAGCTTATGATACAGGGCAAATCTGCTAAGACACGTAAACCCCTTTTTCGATAGTGCCTCAAGCATTTAGGCACAGATCTTGGAAGGGAACTTAGCAGTAATAAACTTCTTAAAGACCACAGCCTCAATGCCTAAGTTTTCCAGTCTTTGAAATAACTTACCCAGCCAGGGGTCTTAAGAGTCCAAATGATAAACAGGCCTTAGGCGCTTTGAGATCCACAGAGTGTGACATACACGTTCAAACAAGTACATCCTTGACAAATCCCAAAAGCATTCCCAAATCCTGACTCAGGACTGTACTGAGTAGAGTTTCTAACTCACAGTAAATGGACAGTGATTGCAGCAGTAAGGCTGTCGTTTGTTTTGTTTCTCATAATGCTTCAGATTATGGCCTTCCATTGTGCTGCTTTGTGTTCTCAGAGGCAAAAAGCCAGTCTAACTCAGTATTGGGGAATTATTAATCCCAGGGCACCATGGAGTTAGTGTGGTCAGTCAGGAGCAGTGACTATCCCATAATTGAAGGTCTCTAAGAAAAGCCTTATATGGTTCTGACCTGCCATGAATGCATCTCAAGGGCATGGTTATTATGCTTTAACTAAACATTTCACTAATGAATGCCTTTGCTGTTATCTAAATTGCTGATATCTTGTTGAGGAGTGAACCCACAGGAGTGTAGAGCAAAGAGAACAACACAAGAATGTGGAAATAATGGTGAGAGATAGAAAGAATATTAAAACAGAACAGAGAAATYGAATGGCAAGAGATGAAGAGGAATAAAATATGCCTTGCAAAGGGCAAGTCACACAAGGCATGAAGAGGGAGGTTATTTTGGAAAATGCATCAAACCCACCTCCATTTCTATTTACAAGCTGATTCAGCAGTGCCTGCCATTCAAATCATGTCTCAACAGCAAAGGAATTGTTGTGAGAAGCAAATCATAAAACCAACAGGTGCAGAGAACATGCTGCTGCTGTGTTTGAAAAAAAAATAAATTACAGGTCTCACATTTAACATCAACTACAAAAAGCTGAGGTGGAAGACACTGCTATAAGAATGTGAGCCAGCAAGCTCCTATCCCTACAGTGGTTTGGTGATGGGGTTTTTTTGTTTATTTTTTTTACCTCATCACACTTTCCATGCAGGATCTGTGTGCGTGTGCGTGTGTGTGTGTGTGCATTTGTCTTTTGGGTTTTTTAATCTACTTCCCCAAATTTCTCACTGGTTTCTCTAATGAAAGGTCTACTTCTAGAAGACAGAATCTACTTTCTTCCTCTTATTATTTTAAATTACATTTTGTGAGCTGCCTAGGGACTTTGTGGCCACAACTGTCCTATTTACTTAGCTTTCTTCTTCCTTTTTTCTTTATTGTTACTGTTGTTATTTTTCTTTATTATTATTATTATTATTATTATTATTATTATTATTATTATTATTATTATTACTATTACTACTACTACTACTACTACTACTACTACTACTACTACAATTCTGCGAATGCTGTGACTGAAAATGCAGGGCGCCTGAGCCCACACAACTGGGGCAGCAGAGGTGTCTGCATGTGATGGAGCAAGCTAACTGCACTAACTATGAAATTTTAGCCTTTTCTACAGCAGACTGGTACAGATTTCATGTGAGCTATGTTTCTCCAGCAGCAATAGCAGCAGTCACTGAGTGCTAAACTGGTAGCCCCCCACAAGAGCCCGCCCTTTAGCCGTGGCAAGCACCCACACACCTGCACACCGATCGGGCAGCATGCAGAGGAGCCTCAGCCCAGCCCGGCAGCCAAATCCATAGGTAACACGGTGAGAGGGAACCTCGCTCAAGCTGCAGTTAGCCAACTGCCATATGCCCTGACAAAGCTACTGACAGCAGTGGCGAGCCCAGGGAGGGCTTTTATCATTAGCCCCTCACCCAGCAGAGGAAGAAACTCATTTAGCCCCATGCTGGACTTTCATTAGGAGCGACTTGCATCAGATGGTCGCAGCGTTCTGGCACTGGTGTCGCCCGGTCCGTTGCTGGAGACGTGGCCATATCTCACCCCAGCAGGGATCCCCAGATAGGAGCAGCGCTTTGTCGACAGATGCCAAGACACCAGCGGTAGTAGTGACAAAGGCAGCTTGATTTGGTGTTATCTGTTATGCTGGCATGTTGCAGCCCTGAACTTTTCAAGAGGTGGCTTTTCACAAACTACTTATTCCTGTTGCAGACAGAAAAGTGGGGAGTTTATAGAGATGGGGAGAAATAATCTAAAATAAAATATGCTTGAAATTACCATTTGAAGCTGAAGCAAGCAGCAAAGAAGCTGTCGCTGACAATCATTATTTCCAACCTTGGGACTGTAATAAAAAATCAATGAAGCAAGAGATGTCAATATTCTAGTAACAAAGATGTGATACCAACACCCTCTCCTCCCAACATCCTAGCTGTTTATAGTTAAAATATACAAAAGTGGAGGCATAGATACCGCAACAGAAACACTTTTCTCTTTCAGAAATATTCTATCATTTTGGGACAACTACTTGCATTGCTTGCAGGAGAGGATTTTCAAGGAGAACTGACCCAAAATAGTTTTTTTGACACTGAGCTGCGAGTTCTTTGAAGAGCACAGCAAGTCTTGTCAAACGTAATTTTAAAAACACCAAAACACCTTGATTGTTTCACTTCCTTCCTGCCTGCTTCCCAAACATGGATGTTCAGTATTTAAATCCCTCACATATCTTGCAGCTGACTACCTCACCATGCAGATACACTATAAACTGATACGGGCTAACAAAGAAACCCCTAAATAAATCTCTGATAAATGTTTTATCAGTGCATTTTAATGAACTTCTGTGTTTAATTAAAAACAAACACACCCAAAGAAGAAAATGAGCTTTTAAAAAATCTGTAGTTTCCTTCCCTTGCTTTTCTCATCACCGTGACAGAAGGCTGTCCTACGCTATTTAATGGGTTTGACTTCGGGGTAGACAAAACATCAGTAGCTCTTTATATAGTCAGGGGACAAAAAACAGTAGGAGAGACGAGGTCCTGGCTTCTCGAGTGGAGGCTGCAGCCCTGATTTGCACTCGGAGGGGCTGACAGAGCCGGTGTGAAGGGCAGGCACTGCGCGGCATGGGACCAGCTAGTCGGGAAGCTGAGCTGGCAGCTCTGGGGAGAGGGTGCAAGGGGCTCGCGTTAACTTCACCTGCTGCCTAACTCTCCCGTTTCAGGTGGCGACCCACAGCCCAGCACCCTCTCCCGATACAGCAGCTTCTCATTCCCGAAAGGGAGTGCTTCAGCTTTCCATTGAAGCAGTTTTGTGCCACCACAGCCCCGCTGCACCCGCCGCGTGATCCCAAGGGATGTGAAGCCTCCCATGCCCGGGCACCGACTGCAGTAATGACCGGTGCTCAAGCCGGGCAGGCTCTGTCAGGCCCTGATGAGCCGAGACTAAAGTGGTTTAAATTCGCATTTTTTATAGCTCTTCCATAAGCCAAAAGCCCATCGGGGCGGACGGCCGGGCAAGCCGGACCGTGGCGCTGTTGTTCTCACGCCGCCACAGGGCTGCAGGCCCATCCTGCTGCTCTGCTTTTCAGGAGACATCGCGCCGGGGGAGCGGTCGGCAGCTTTGCTCATCCGCTTTATTATTTTAATATTTTATTTTATTCCGTCCTCCCGAGCAGGCCGGGCCGGGCCAGGCCGGGCCCGCGCAGGTGGGCGGTGTCGAGGCGCCACCTACCGGGCGGCAGCGGCGGTAGCGGCCCCCTCAGCGGGGCGGCGGGGCGGGGGTGGGGCTGTGGGTGCACAGTCCTGCCCGCACACACGGACATTACCCAAAACAAATAAATCCATCGCCCCTTTATTCCAGTAGAAACACCCCCCGAGCCTTTCTGCCTGGCCGCGGCGCCCGGCAAAGGTCGGAGGCGCCGCCGCATTAGGGGCTGGGCGGCGGCGAGGGGGGCGGCACACGGACAACGCGGACCCCGGCTTTAATTGCTTCCATTTGGCCTCAGCCAGGGGTGGGCGCGACACGGACGTAAGCGAATGTGTCCCGACCACAGGAAGGAACAGTGTTAAACATTTTAATTATACGGGGAGGGAAACAAAGTCAAAGCAGAACAATGGACAAGAGCAAATATAAAGAAAGGGAAGCTAGTTAATGGAACATTAACGTAAGAATTTAATGAAACCAGGCTGAATCTGTTTTGCAGCGTGGAAAGAAGGAAAACAGTGCTATTGTCCTGGAAAGAAGTGAGCACAGCCCAGCTCTCAGCCTGTCCCTGTACATGGCAGAGCTGCCGTGACCCTGAGCCGGTTGTTTACACTGGAGAGATGCTTTTAACATTCAGCATCTTTAGGGATCTGGGAACCAACTATCTAGCCTTGAAATCCATAGAAATGCCAGGTACACAGCCATTCCTTCTGATCATTTAATGTCCATTCGGCGAATAGCTCAGAATATTATCTAAGCTACCCTTGCCACTTGCCGCAGACCTACCTGTACAATAAGACACATCTTGAAAAGGGCCACCCAGTTGCCAGGACGCCGTTTTTAGCACATATCACACTTGGTTATTCTTATACCCCAAATGTGGGCATTTCATGAGGGTCAAGTTACCCCTGGTACCGCCTGTGGTCAGAGTGAAAAAGAGGCTGTGCTGATGGTACATTGATATAATTCTCATGTACTAACAATGCCAATGTGCTAGTATTGTGCAATGTGCTAATATGATTGTGGTACGTAATGTGATGCTAATGCCAAAATTTGCCTTTCTCTTGCATGGGGAAGAGTCAATCTCTTCCACTGGCCTGCTGACTACAGAGGGAGCCCAGGGTGTCCACCTGGCTGGTTTAACTGCTCAGCGTTGGATCACAATGCTGCCAAGAGCAAGTAACTTTCCTTAAAGGACTCTCTCTAAAGTCTGTTCAGGTTTCAGGTAAACTCTTTCCTATTCCAAACCTCTTTGGTTTTCCCACAATTAGTGTGAGGCACTTCAACATATGCGAATGAGTGGAAGAGATGGAGGTTAAGGATCCTTTGCCTTTTTGTCCCAAACACTGTCCTAGCTTGTGTGACACTTGTTGCTGTGATGAAGTTTTCATTACAGTCCCTGAACTTCAGCCAATTTTTCAGACCTGTTGATGACACGTCAGAAAATGCAAAAGAATCAAAGGGTTTTCCGCAGAAAGCATTTATGTGTCATGAGATACATATTTTAAACAGAAATTTGCAGTTCCTGGCAGACTGTGACTGGTTTAGTTAAGCTTCCATAAATCAAAGTATAATGCACAGACTATGAACATCAAAAACATCAGAATCCCACAAACAGGTATGTCACTGCCTGGCAGCTTTGGCCAAAAGTTGCAAAAAGGGATCAAAGAGCTTCTACTCCACATTTAGGACTTACAGTAAATCATAGTCATCCTAGTGGGGGTTTCGCAATTGCCTTTACTAGGAGGCAAAGTCATCCTTCTGTAGGGAGGCAAAAAGCAAGAAGAGTCATCCTTAATATGAAAGGGTATCCTAATATATTCTATAGTTACTTAAACAAGTGGTTTTTTTGTGCGTTGTTTTTTAAAGCAGCTAACTAGCTAGTATCACAAAGTAGGTATATAAGCAAGTCAATAAAGCAAGCCATATGTTATTTCATAGTTGTTTTTTAATCATCTTAATATGCTTTTATGTAATGCATGTTCCTAGCAAATGCACTACAGATTTGAGAAAGTGCTGCTAGTGAACAGTAAGATGGTAAAGAATAGAAAAGTGTACTTGCTTAAAGTTATAYAATACTTTTTTTAATTTCATTGTGATGTTTGGACCTGAATGTTGTCTACTGAATAGCAGGACCTTTTCCAAATGCCACTTCAGGGACAAGTGTTAGGCTGTTTATGCAATGGATGGATCAAAGTGTAAAGTCTCGTGTCTTCAAGTTTTGAATTTTGTCTGATACTAGACCTAGGCCAGGATCAAAATAACCTTCTCCCAAATCTGAAAAGCTTGCAATTTTAAAAGCTGACTGTTGCCAAAMTTCTTAAAATTTTTAATCCAGAAACATATGCAGTTGTGATTCTTTCAATGTTACCACTCTAATGCAGTGTGTCCGGGTATGGGAGGAATATTTGGAAACCAAATTAATTTTTTGTGTCTCCCATTTTGTAGTTTATTGCATCATAAATACCTCCATTGTGTAATACTATATGTAAAACTTCAGTTAAATAAGCCATTGATCATGGAAAACAGAGTGAATGTGGATAACCAGATTTTGTTCTGTTTCTACTGAAAATCTTAATCCAGCAAAATTAATGTACCACCACAGAAGGCCACAGTTTGCTCTTCTGCTCTACATCTTCTAACTATATTTATAGTCCATTTCAGAAAAGAAACTAATTAATACAGCCCTTGACTTTTCCATTCCATCATCAGAATGAATGAAGGATGGTACGTAAAACTATTTGGAATTATAGCCTTTTCAGGAACATTTCTTCTGACTCAGTGTTAGAGGATATGCCAGTGAAAACAGCTGTCAAATGAGCAGAGCTTGGAATCTGTTCCTCAGAGGTTTACCTACTTCACCTTCTACTATCCTAGTATCCAGAAATTTTCCCACCAAGCCACCCAGTGGGAGATTGTTTTGGCCATTCCTCTCTTCCAGGAGTACTTGAGAAAGTTCCAGAGGCCGGGCCAATTATCTTGATGGCAAATGGAGAAAAATCCCTGGGCATTTCAGAGGAGTCTAAATGGGAGTATATCTTAAATCCACACTGCATTGCATCAATGTTGCCAGATCAAAGCTTTTGGGCTCAAATGTTCTCTTGCATGCGAATACAGAAGTGCTTGCAAAAGAGGGAACAAACTTTCTTGCTGGAGCTGATCATGAATGTAAGCAGTAATTCAGATCACCCCTGGAAGAGCCTGTGGTATCAAAGCCTTCCTTCTGGAGCAGGTCAGACTCGCTTTATTCTTCTCTGAGGATAGTTTTTCACAGTATTCAGGTACACA
Organism: Cardinalis cardinalis; assembly: GCA_014549065.1. NCBI lineage: Eukaryota > Metazoa > Chordata > Aves > Passeriformes > Cardinalidae > Cardinalis > Cardinalis cardinalis. The sequence goes on along the minus strand of JACDOX010000022.1, from coordinate 3,214,760 downwards.
TAAAGCTGGCAGGGCAGAGGGCTTGGCATCACATCACTGCAGTCAGGCCAGCTCTAAGGAGAGGCTTTTCTAGACCCCACTAGAAGCAAATCGGTTTGCATTGGTATGTGCTCTGTCCCATAATGTTGTCACAACCTCAAGTGCAGCATTGACGGAAGCTCTGCAATGGCTCTGTGGAGGGTAATGAAATGTCAGCAGTAAGAAGCAGGAGACATTCATGAAAATATTAATCTCTGGCCTCATCTGTGACACCCAGTAGGATCAATGCATGAACATGGTAGATGAATGACACAAACAGGCAAGAGACTAGCAAATATCTCATTTATAGCTGATATATGTAACATCTTCTTTTGGAAGACAGATGAGCAGAAGGTACTCAGAAATAGTTCCCAGTTATGGATGCAAGTAACAGCAGGTAAACTATAGCAAACTATACAAATATTGGTGGTTAAGCTTGCTTCAAGTCCAGAGATGGTAGAAAGATTAGAGAGTGTTATGTGCTGGAAAGTATGTCTGTGGTCTTCATGGTTTTCTCTCAAATGGGCCATTGACTCTTGACCATTAGAAAATATCTGTCTTCAGCCTAGCTCATCTTCTGAAACTGATAATGGGCTCTGAGGCTAATTAATTCCCCTAATATTGTGGGGAAATAACAGATTTGCAAATCTATTTTATGATCCATCTCACACTTTTTAATGATGGGGAATATATACAAGGGATGCAGTGAAGGTGAATACATATTTGATGCTTTTTATTAAATTGCCACCTCCATTCATATGAATGACATTTAGCAACAAGACATATGTGTGTATGTGTCTCTGTGTCCATGTATTTAAATAAGATATCCTTTAAGGATACACTGAATGGGCTTTCCAAGATGATGAAATAATTCAATATGGTATCAAGACAAAAAATCTCAAGTGATTATCACAAATAGAGATTCTAACCTTTTTTTTTTTAAATGCACCAGAAGCAATTTTGTACATATTATTTATATGAAATTTCTTAATGGAATGACGTAATGGGCATATTTTACAGAAAAATCAGGATATAGCAAACAGCTGCTTTGAATATTATTTTTTTTTAAGTTTCTAGAGTTTATTTGTAGGGATTTTGAATATAAGGCTGAATATAATTTCAGAGTAAATGAAAGGTACCTCTTAAATGCTGGCAACTAGTATCACCTATATATAAGGGGGACTCCACATGACATCTCCATGGGAATTACCAATAATTTTCAAAATGCAAAAAAGTCTTCTCTGCCAAATAATCAGTATCTTAGCAAATTTTTATACAGAACTAAAAGCCTATTTTTGAAAAAAAATTAAAAAATAGAGTCTACAAAATTTGGGGTAACTTTAGAGTTTCTCCTTTGGTGTAGAAGTAGAAGCAATGGGAAAAATAACCTGGGAAAAAATAGATATATAGATAGAATGTAAATTCAGGGCATAGTGATGAAAGCATCTCTTCGTGTTTAATATGGTTCTAATGAAAGACAATTGCTAATAAGAAGTGACTGGTTAAATTGTGTCAATGACCAATCCTATTCTGCATGTTCTGCTGAAGCCAGGCACCCTCTGAGGACAGCTGGAGCTCAGCCAGAATGTCATGACCGTGGTCAAGGTCATAGGTCCCCATGTGCCAAGCAATAGAGTCTTGCTCCTAATCTTTACAAACTCTTTTTTTTTTTTCCATGGGGAAACAGACTGGAATATACTCAGTTAGACACCATTAGTATTTTTAATCCTTATCTCCTTTTGATATAAAAATAAAGCTACCAGTTATTTTTTGTTTCATTATTAAGCCCTTGGTTTTTATAAGGATTTCAGAACTTGCCCTAGATTAGAAACAAAAATAGTAAGAGCTCCTTTTCACAAGAAATAAGATTTAAAGGTATTAGGGGGCATATGCCCTCCTTTTTAGCAATCAGCACGGGGACTTCTTTTTTTCTGACCCTGAAAAAATCAACTACAGTAGCTCAAATTATGTTTTTATTGTTTATTTTTGTAAATGCTGTTTGTAGTAATATTCCACTAACACACATACACACGAGTCCTTTCACAGTCTTTTTCTGGCTAAAATTTGACTTGCTATGAATAGTTGGTAGGCAGCCCAGTGCAGGGAGATTGGACTGAATGTTGAGACAGGTGTATTTTTGGCTCAGCCAGTGCCCCAGTATGTAATTGTGGTCTCTGCATCAGTTTTTCCTTCTACCCTAGTTTTTCTGTTCTACTTAAACAAAAGCTTTGAGTTTTAAGGCATGACATCTCACTATGTATTTGTAAGTAACCACACTCAAAACAATGGTTTGTACTTGAATTCTTATGCTCCATTAACATTGAAATAACAGCAGCCTTTCAATGGTTGCCTCTTCAGAGGAGTTGGGCATTTTTGACATCATGCTTTAATATTAAATTGGGCTTTGTTCGGAGCTGTAGAAGTCAGGAACAAACTATTATGTGYGGGCATGTGAATGCAGGAACAAATGGAAATGGCTGCATCCAGGACTCTGGAAATCATTATGTTCGTGCGCTACTACATTGCACATTTCTTTCCAGAATCAGAGCCTCAGCTTGAAGGGCTATTAGACTCTCCAGATTTTGCAAAGAAACAAAACCTGTCTATTCTTTTCGGAGATTCCTGATGGTTGTGAATCTACATACTGAATCAGTGCCACTGCTGAATATTCAGTGGCCTCATTACTCTCCAACACTGATGCTAGCCAGATCCCTTTCATTCCTTGGTGCTGGCAACAATGTTCTGATGCAAGACAAAATCTCTGTCCTCAGTGAGAGTGATTTTTGGAAAAGAATGAAGTGCCAGACAAGATCAGACTAGGCCTATGGCTCAACTACTGTAACACCTGCTCTCTGGCTCTCTGGCATGGAAGTAGCTCTCATCTTGATCTCTAAGTTAGAAGAATTAAATGTTCACACCCAGCTTTGTGTGGTTTAATCTGCCTTTCAGAAGAAAAGTGGAATAGTTTTGCATATTTTTATTACTGTTCAGAGAAATTTCCTCTTCACATTCCATGTCTTCTGGGCCTCCGTGTCTTCTGGCCTAGGCACATTTCAATCCAAGGTGCATTTTTTATCTTGCAGTTCAACAAGGGCCTTCCTTCTCCTTACACTGTGAGACACGTAAACTCCTTTCTTATGAATATACACCACATTCCCCAGTCTAATTTTAAAGCAGAAAATGTATTTTCTCATTAAATGTCTGAATTACCTGAAGCCCGTTTATCATGATCCTCTTTCTTAAATATTCTTTAATCTTTTTGAAGTATATGACCATACACCACACCTAATATCAGGCATTGCTGGTGATTTATGTAACGACATTCCATTATTTCCCATATGACTGTCCAGTCCATCTCTAATTCACCCTGCTTGGATTTGCCAAACAAAATGGCAATATTGATCATTGCTTTCCAAGCAATTGTCTGCRTCTGTTTTGTGTCTCATATAGTCATTATTAAAGGCAGTAAATGAAGTTTAATGAGTTTCAGAAAGCCCAGTTTGGAATTCAAAGTGCTTTTTTTTTGTGCAGACATGAAGAGTTGGCTTGTCCACAGACTCAGTTTAGAAGCACAAGACTAGATAATTTGCAAAAAAAATTCTATTCAGACAAGCTGGACAAGTGACCTATGAAAACACTTTTCATGACCAAATTCCCTGAATCTAAACCACATAATACTTTTGCTATATCTTTCCCATTGGTATCCCTTAGAAAATATATCCTTTTYTGTGAACTTGGCCAATCATAGCAAATAAGCATAAATAATCATAGCAAATCTTTGCTTCTCTTCCTGCACTCCCATCTTACAATGTAGCTGATTCACAAGTAAGTAAAATATTCCCAGCTACAATTGCTAGTGGTGTTTGTTCATTCATTCCCAGATTTTTATGACTTTAATGGCCATTTTCTTACCTTACCTGGACATGAGGAAAGCTGTGCACATTGCCTCCAGTTGATGAAATGCAGTGAAAACATGAAAGACCAACAGAAAGACTGGTTTACCACTAGGCTGGAAGAGAAAAGACAGCCATAAAAATGGACTATTTAACCTACTTTTGAACTTCCCAAAAATGTTCCCACACCAAGCATCCCTCTGTGAAGGATTCTGGTTGCTTCATATTTGAATTCCTGAGCTTAAGCTTTGGTCTTTTGGGACAAGTGGGCACAAGCCCAAGAGCCTGGCATTTTATCCCTCTTCCCACATCCAGATAAAAAGCAACTGGGACTCCAGTCTTGCCCTGGAGACTCTTAACTGTTCTGCATATATGAAAAAGTGAGTTCCAAAAAAACAAGCCGATAGAAATAAGCTATTTTGCCAGCCATGCAGAAGAGTTTTGCGCACAGTCAGCTGTGTGTTGAGGGTGCATGCTTGCCTACAGAAATGTGAGCTTGAGAGTTGTACACCCAGCTGGTAAAAAGGAAGAGTTAAACAAGAAAAGCTTTCCCGACCTCATAGTTTTTTTCCTAATCACAATGTAGTTGGCTTCTCTGGAGAAACAGAACTACTTGCTTCTTTCTCCTTAATGGTTAAAACTACATTTCTTGGGAAAGACTAATAAAATGAACAATAGAACCCTGGAGCCTGCAGAGCTTGGGTCCAGTTCGTACAAAGAGAAAACAAAAAAACAACCCCAAAAAAGGCTGTCTTAAATTTTGCCACAACAACCTCATGCCTAGAACCACAGAAGGAGGTCCACACATAGCTTGGCCATTAATTACAATTTTTCATGCCTTTGGTTGTATTTTTTGATGACAAGAGCAACTAGAGAAAATCAGAACAGAGAGTTGGGGATCATTCTGAGTAACTTCTTGCTTTCTCTGCCTTGTCTCAGGGGGTGGCAGCTCCTGGATTATTTTTGCAATTTCCTGAACATTTTCCATGAAGTGCTGACTTGCAGTCTGCAGTCTGTATCACTTAGAGCAATATTCAGCATCACAAAGGATCAGATCCCATAGCAGAATCCAGCCAATCTGGACTTACAACTTGTCAGCAGTAATCCACTGTAAGAAAGGTGACAGAGTACCAAAGATCAGCATGGCTGGATGGTTGGCACGTGTCCCACATTTTTAGGGGCACATGTATGACTGTGTATTACATTAATATGCTCTGACTTAATCTTACGGTGAAGAACTATCAGCCTCCTTCAATAAATTCGTTGTGGTTGAGTGCTCGCCGATTATCTGTAGGAGTGCAAATACAGCTGTTTGTTAGACATGAGGCATTCATTTAGCTCTCTGTATTGTCAAATACATTATTAGCTAATTTATGGCAGGAGAATCTTTACCTCCAGTATGTGTGATGAACCTCATTTGAACCTCTTTTGCACCTATTCTTGCTTGCTCTGGGTAATGGATAGTGATGTGTGTGAGCTAGAAAGAACTGCTCAAGTTTCATAAATATAATGAGCTTCCAAGAGTGGCAATTAAAAAAAAGAAATATGCATAAATTAATTTCTAATTTCTTACTGGTAAATGCAATGTATTTTGTGTTGATTAACAAAGACACAATGCCCATGAAATCCTACAAAGCCATTTCTTTTCCCCTATCATGTTTCAGAAGATAAATTTTCTTTAATACTTAGTTTTAGAAATAGCTCAAAATGAGACATGACAGTCCTAGAAATCCTAGAGCACCAAATACTAATTTCTCCAAAGGGATTTGATCTCAGTTTCATATTCAGCATTTTTTCTTACTGGTTTATTTGGAGCATATAAAAGTATTAATTTATTGCTGCATTTAATATGGAGAGTGGCGAGTAGCTGGATTTTGAACCAACGTGTGATTGCTGAAAATGCCAGGGCCACTTCTTCAATATTAATTGAAATTTTTAGTTAGTCAATGATAGATATATATAGCAAACAAGCAGTCGAAGAAAAACATACCTTATGTCAATGAAACAGTGCATAATATCTTCTTCTTGTGAGGACAGAAATTATCACTTTTAAAGAAATCACTCTGTTCTTTCAGGTTTAAATCAATGTGTGAGAAGCCATATGTTTCCTTTTCCACCTAGAGGCCACAGGATACAGTAACATACTCCAGCCTCACACATAGGGAAAGATTCAGATCAGATGGAGGGAGGCCAGGAAGAAGCAATGAGAATTGCAAGGATCTCAGAGGCCATGGGATGTCAGAAAACACTGGTAGTCAGCCAGTGGTAGTCAAAAGCAACTGTTAAAGGAAACTAAGCAGGAGAAAAATGGTAAGAGTCTGGCTACTTATAAAGAAGTGAAAAACATTTTTCCATATCCACTGAAGATAAAGGAAAATTTTATTTCAAGTAAGAAAGACTTAGGTTTAGATTTCAGGTAAAAAAATTTCCAGTGATACAAGTAATGAAACACCAGAATACATTGCCAAGAGAAGCTGTTGAATTTCAAGTGTCAGTCAAGATTTTTAAAAATGCATTGAGAAGATGCTTTCATGTATGGATAGTTATTCCCATCAGAAAGGTGGAAGGATAGACCAGATGTTCTGAAACATAGGATCCTATGAGGAAGTCTATTTTCTTTGCTTCTGTTATGGCTATTTTTTCTATGGTCTGGGAGTAAACTAACCAGATTTAGACCTGAAGATGTTGAAAGCAAAAGAAAAAAAATCTTACTTCTCTCACATTTTCCTTCTTCCCCTTTTTGTTTGTTCCTTCTGGATCCATTGAAAAGGGAATGGTTTTTGTCTCATTGCTAGACTAACCCTCTGTAATCTTTCTTTCACATCTGTGCAAAAACTACTCTCTTTTTCTTGTGTGTTTCCAGAGTACATCCCTGCAAAGTTATATCCGTGCTTGATTGCACATTGGAATTACCCAGTTTTCAATGACAGAAATAATCTTATTCCTGCAGAAAATATCAAGATTTGTTCCCAGCTTCTGATCCTCAAGCAAGCAGAAGCAAAACTTTTATTATACACAGCTTTGTTCACCATGAACCTGACAGTGAAAAAGAATTCTCAGTCACTAAACTGCTGTGAGATATTTTTAAGAACCAGGCCTATACAAAAGTTACTTGCTGTTCTTCCAAAAGGCCCCAGAAGTTTTGTTACACATTTCAGTAGCAGTAGGAGTACCTCATTGTACTGGGAAGAGATTATTWACCCTCCTTTTTTCTTTTTTTTTTTCTACTTTGCACAACAGTTCTCATAGAATACTCAATTATGCCAGCAGGATTTAAAACTGAATTCTAAATTATTTCAATTACCTTAAATGTTTTACTTTATTTCAAACTAAATGCATAAATAGGATCTGCTCAAACATGCCTAGCAGGAGGCATTTAAATGCCTCATGCAGATAGGCTGTTCCCTGCTTCCTTGTTTGGTTTGGTTTTCCCTTTCTTGTTTAAAAAAATCCAGTAGTGAATGAATGAAACATAATTATGCAAATATGCTAAATCCAGTTGACAGGCAGGATGCAGGCAATGCTAAAACAAAACTAGTAAACTCAGGGCAACATCTACATTTCATTATTTATTAGGGGCCAGATATGAAAAGGCATTTGAGCACCCAGAGAGACAGCCAGTCAGTTTTACAAAAAGCACCTCAGTGAATGAGATGCATTATTCCTGTACAGTTTTACTAGTGGCAATGTGGGGAACTTAGTGGGGGAAATTAGTGAGCAGTGGTCCTCCAAATTAATCTACTTTATGAGTCAGCAATCTTATGTGTTTCTCTGAATGCAAATCCCAAGTGCAAAACAAGTGTCATGCATACATCGACACTCTCATTTTTTTAAAATTACCGTATGCTGTATGTATGAAAAGAACATTTTGCCCAGTATATAGAAACTCTTCTAGTGACAGTTTTACCTGTTCATATTGAAATGCTGTAGGAAATTATAGATCATGAGCTGTAATTTCAGTGGTAAACCCAAAAGTTATTTCCAAGTCACTGCAAAGGTGTGTCATAAATCTGGTCAAAGAGAACATGACAAAGAACTTACATAGTTAGCATTTTTCTCCTGTAAGGAAATGAAGAAAAACTGAAAAAAAAAAGAAAAAGTGATGGCACTATTGTTTCTATGTGCAATTTATGAAAGACATTGCTTCTGATGCACCTACTTACAGATACTGATCTTTGTAAAGGAATAAGGATGCAAACTTTCATATGTTGAGGTATATTGGCTGTCAGGAATGAATGGAGTGGAGGATTCCAAACAAAATAAATCCTAAATTTGTCAGTTTTAGCAGTTTGCTATAAAACTCACATAACAAATTTGTTTTGGGTCTAATCTATTGAACAGTCACATTACTGAGTTGGACAATGAATTATGGAGAACGCATAAAACTGGCAGATGGCATCTTTCTAGGAGGGATTCCAAGCACTTGGGAGGACAAGATTAGTACTCACAGCAATCCTAAAAATGTTGCTGAAATACTCCAAAACCAACAATTTGAAATTCTAAGGAATATTATGTTTGGGAAGGAAGAAAACCAACAGAAGATATGAAATGGCTGAACAGAAAAATATCTAGCAGCAATGATGAGTTAAAATATCTTAATATGTTTGAACATTATAACAAGTAAAAAGACCAGTATCATTCTGGCGTGTGCTAGGTGGCATGCCATAAGTTAGAGACAGAGGTCTTTATTCTGACCTATGCAGCAGTAACAGCACTTCAGCTAAAATATGTGGTCAGGTTTTGAGTATGGCATTTTAAGAAATGATGCAGTCTAAGTAGAGTGTGGGCCAAGAGCATAAATACTGCTAAGACTTTTTAAAATGTGACWGAAGGTTGAAAGAAATGGGTTTGTTTAGTTTTGAAAAGAGTGAAGAGCAATTCAGTAATCATCAAATATGTAAAAAGGTTTTATAATGAGCGTGGTCATCAGTTACTCTCCATGTTGACCCAATGTAGAAAAGAAATCATAGCCTTAATTTTTCAAAAGGGAGAAAAAGGTTAGATTAGATTAAATTAGACATCAAAAAAACCCCCTTTCCATCTGCAAAGGCTTTTAAGGACTGAAAGAGGCTGCCTATGAAGCTTCTTTATTTCATAATTGAAGACCTCTGTGAACAGATTAGAGAAAAATCAGATAGTCTGAGAATATTTGACAATCTCTTAAAGCAGGAAGATCTTAGTTTTAAAGATAATTTTCTTTCCTGCATTTCTATGATGCTACTGCTAAAGCCCCTAGAAAAAAATATCCTTAAATTACCCGAAATCCAGATTTACTTTTTTAAGTAACTTTTTAAGTAACATTTATAGAAAAGATTCAATGCATTCAGAAATTCATATTGATCATGTCAATTGCAGATRGTCCCTTTGGGATTTACATTCCAGTGTGGAAGGCTTCATTAAAACAAGCAAACAAAATCTGGATAAACTCTTTTTACTTGTCTCAGAAAATGCAAGGAGAGTTTATATCTCTTTGAAATAAAAGGCATGCTTTGTATTGCTTACAAGAGAGAATACTGTGTTCAGGATTGGGATTTGTTGTGCTTCTTCCTGGAGAAGTGCACTTGGATCAGCAGATTTGCAAAAATTGCAAGTCAAATTTAATAGGCTACTTATTAAGTTCATAAAACATGGTGTCTACATCAATTGTATGTTTATTTAAAATATTATGATACACAGGTGTAATGCTATAATTTTTTTGGGTTTGGTAATGTAGAGTTTTCAGAGGTTTTTCTGAAGGTACTTTGTATAACCTTGTCACTAAAGTTATATCCTCTTAAATTCAAGCAGTGGAATAGCATTTTTAGCTAATAAGACTCTTAAACTTGTGCTCTTTGTGATTGCCAATGCCAAAAATCCTGCTAAGAAAGTAGCCTTATCTGAACCTTAAGTCATAACAGTCAGATTGCAAAGATTAACATGTCTGTAATCTACATGCAAGTAATTTGATTTGAAAACAGTAGGACTTGCAGAAGGAAACTTTTCCCAGGTGCCAATGTACTTTAACTAGACATTAGTAAGTAATATTGTAAATATTACAATTACACACATTTCAAAGGGAGTCAAATAGCCTTTCCCTTTAACCCTCTGCCAAGTTTAAGTCTTCCTAAAACTACAGAGTGGCTGTTCTTCAGACATTGAAGAGATTTGCTATACAGATAACCAATATGCACTTAGTAACTGCAGCACCATGCAGATCCATGGCAAAAAATACAGCAGCCTGCTCAAAATTACGTTTTATGTTTATGACTTTCTAAGATCAAGAGCTGCCTCTTCCTCCTGTCTCACTGTCTTTCCCTTCTCATACCTGCTGCATTCAGATCACTTTTACAATAATGATGTTCTCATTGTGAGCATGTGCTTGAGACCTTACTTATATCCTTATAGGCTAATGATTGGCTTTACTCTGCTGAACATGAAGGTGTCAGTAGGTATTAATAATACTGTGAAAGAGATAACAGTATTTCCATAAATTGACCTTCTTGATGATGACTTCACCCCATTTTCTTCTGTTCAGTTTAATGACTTGAAGAGTTTTCAGTGATGAAACCATTCCCAAGCATAAATTATTCACTATAGGAAAAAAGTAGTAGTTCCATTTTGCAATTTCCATCAGTGGCTGAACCTCTGTAGGTGAATGGTCTGCAGAGGCAGAACAATTCTTCTGACCCTCGTAAACTTATTCACACCCTTTTTTAAAACAAGACAGCAATAAAAAAATTGAATAAGGAGAAAAAACATTTTCTTCAAAATAAATGTTGATCCATCTRTTTGTGCTCTTAAAAATGTGTGTGCATATATACATATACATATAGCATGTAGAAGTAAAAAGCATCTTTTAAAATACATTTACTCTAGGTTATTAACAAGGAACTTCATTTAAAAGATACAAATCAAAGAGCTGGACTAGAACCAACATGACCATAAATATTTTAAATGCTTGACATTACATACCAGACACAAATAAACAGAGAAGCAAATTATAGCTAGTATTTCTAAAGATAAAAATATTTACCATCTGCATGTTCATATTTGCATATTCAGTATAAGCTTTGTAGCTATATTTCTGAAATGATGATTTTCCTATTATCTCTCTGTTGCTTATTATATCGCACTACCACATTCACCTGGAATTCAATACAGAGAAAAAAATCTCTGCCTTTTTGCAGCGAGAGTTCTTCCAGGTGGGATTTACAGTATCTGCTGTCCTTCCCTGGTGTTTTTCCTGATCTGTTTCCTTGACATCTTGCATCTGCTGGAGGTGGTGGGGTAGAGACAGCCTGCTGCTGGACCGCAGTGTCTGCTGCTGTCTGAGAGAAATGTGCTTAGAAATGAGTTGTAAATTCTCAGCCAGATCATAAGAATGGGCACCGTACAGGGAAGCCTGTTTGGAGCTCCAGAATGCCTGCTTTATGATTTAAATATTTTTTTAACATACATCACAGCCATAACAGACTGAAAGCATAAACTTTTGGGGTACAAGGTCTGTTTAGGCTTATACACTGTCATGAATGGAAACTACTTCTCAATTTATGCTGGGCATAAAGTCAGAGAGCAGAGATTTCACTCCATCAGCACAATTTAGTCATATGATAACAGGCCTGTAGAGGGTGGAAATTCTGCAGAGATTTTTGCAAATTACTTTCCCACTTAGGCACATTAAAACACCAAAATATTTCCTTTCCTTTTACAATATATCCTTTCAAAGATATCCCTTTCCCTGATGCTATTGGGAGAATAATTTTTACACCACAAGTCAGAAGGTAGGATAGGAGGAAATAAAAGGAAAGCTGTTGTATATATGCATCATAATCTTCTGATATTCAAGGGAATATAATCTTATATTAGGAACTACCTGGCTGTTCCAAGAGGTCTCAAATTATGAAGATCTAAATCAAACCTGGTAGACCATCATATTTTAGCAATTTGATGGATTTTCTCTTGCCTTTTACCCTTATTACTGTGTAACAGCACAGAAGTTGTAATTCCTGGAAAGTCCCAGAATGGTAAATGCTGTTCAGATCTGGGCACTTGCTGGTTTCTCCGCTTTGAAAGGTAATTGAATGGGAACAAGTACAAGTTCAATTGAATATGTAGGCTAGAGGCACTAAGTTGCAGCCTCAAAGAGGTCATGCAGAAATGAATTTTTAAAAAGGACTATAAAATTGCATCTAAGATAGATGGGGTGCAAAAGCAATATTTAAATGAAATTGTTATGGATATAAGTCACTTGCCAGGCATTCTAACTATTTCCAACATAAAATATGTTTTCACTTCATATATAAAACATTGTTATTATTCACATCCTGTGTCATGTTAACATATTAAAACTTAAATGTTTAATGCATATATTAAAATTTTGTGTCATCATTAACACCGCTGATGAATACCCTTTAACAAAAATAATGGAAAAGACATGTCAAGGCAGATAATTTTTACAATTAGAATAAAAATATGTAACTTAAAATGTGATAAGATAGAACCACTTAATTCAAAGTTTCACAATCCCCTCTCCTTGCTCATGGGAATCCAGTTGCCATTTGTTTTCCTATTAAATGACATTTCAAATACTTTATTATAAACATAAATCACATCTCCTTTTGAGAAGGCAAATGACAAACTAAATTTGAGATCTGACTTGCATTTCTATGCTCTACCCAGGACTAAATAGATGAGCAGTTGCTATATAGATTGTATTTGATGGATAAACAAAGAGAGGCAGTAGGTTATGGAAAACATGTCACTTGGAACTGACATCTGCCCTCATAATTCGTGAGTGTCTTACCCTGCCGTGTCACCTCCGCATACATCAGTTCTCCATSCTGGTTCACAACATCCAGGGGAAGAGATTTACTCTTTTTTAAAGTCAAGCTGTTTCCTGTAAAAGGCATACCTTTCCCTAATGGGGGATGTTCTCTCCTGTGTGGTCAGGTAGCCAGGGAGAAGTGTCCTCAGTACTGGGGATGAGGTGTGCAGAGCAACACGCAGGAGAGCAGGAGAGCATTGGCAGGGAGATGGGATCAGAGGAAGTGTGCTCAGGTTGCCCTTTGTGGGGATGCCATAGTATGGGTGAGACTACTCCAGCCAGCAAGGTGCCACCAGCATGGTCCCAGCTTCATGGTCACTGAGTGTGTTTAAATGGAAACTTACAGAGAAATATTTTTTCCATCAGCAATGATTTCCTTCCCTGACATGCAGGAGGTGTTGGTGCTGGCAATCCATCAACACTTCTCACACAGACCCACACAGAGCGAGTGCACGCACGGGTGCTGCTGAGGCAAAGCCTCTGTTTGACCAGCAGGGAGACAAATCTGGGCTAGATATTTTATATAGAGACATGGTTAGGTTTGTCTATACCAAATCTAGAGATATCCTTGGACCCCACTGAATTCACCCGAATTAATGAAACAAGGGTTCACTAATTAAGGTTCACACTTTACAAGTGGAGAAAGGAAATCAATTATCTTAATAAAATTGCTGAAAACTACAAGATGCAACACACTAAAGTGGAAATATCTAACATTTACATCAGATCATTTCTAGCTCTTATAGTTTTATTGCCATTTTTATAAAGATCAGGTGTTTGGGTACTTTTTTTTCATAAAAACATATTCTTACAATTAAGTGGTTAAAAGATTATCTCAACTTTCACTTAAATATGGTGCACTTATTGATCATACAGCTGTAGAGAAAAATTTAAGGATTTGACTCTTCAGGGTCCACAATCAAAAAGACAAGCAAATAAAATTTTAAGTGKTTTTTTTTTTCTTTAGTAAACTTCTGGGGTTGTAATTGACTTCAGTATTCAGTGACCCGACTCAAGATTTCTGAAAGCTGGACATTAGCAGCATCAATGCTCTTGTTCTGCAACACATATTGTCAGCACATATTTGGAATGACCTCTGTAATTCATTCATGAGTTACACATTCAACCCAAATATATACTGAAAAAATCCTTTACCATCTCATTCATTTTTATTTGGGTGATGTGTATTTATAATGTGTAATGAAGTAACATAAGCCTCTCTCATACTGTAGTACGCTTTTGATTTTCACCTGTTATTGTCAGTGACAAAATTAGTTTAGCCTCATTATTAGCCAAATTAATTGTAGTGGGGAAGAGAATGTCCCATAAGAACACCAAGAATAAACTTAATTTCCCTCTCTTTTTTTGTGATGCAAATCAGTAAATGAGTTGAGATATTTTTTTCTACCTAGTATTTCTTTGTCTTCCACTAGCACAAAATTATTTAGGAATATTTTTTAATTATTTTTTTTCAGATAAACAGATTAATCACATTTATTTTCAGAGACAAAGAGCAAGAGGGCTTTGTAGAGCTTTAAAAATTCCTGTACATAACTCTCACTTTTAAAAACMTATCTCTAAATATATTTTAATCTTTCCTCTGTCACTTAAAGACCTTTTTCAGTTGGATCTTTCTTAGAAAACTTAAGCCTTTGTTTTGTTTTGTTTTAGGTTTTAGGAGCATCAGAAATATTAAATTTGTCTTTTTTAGTTTGGCTTAAAAATAGGTTTTTAAGTCAGCTAATCTGTTGCTGATATTAATAATACCTTTAAAAAATCGACAGCGACAACTAATCATGAAATAYGTGGGTTTTTCCTCATATTTTCTAGGATCAGTTGACTTATTGTTAGTCTATCTAAACTAAAAAAAAAATTTAAAAAGCATTTTTCAAATGATCAGAGGCTGAAAGAAGTTTTGAAGGAAAATTATTTCTGAAATAATTCCATGACATAGAAAAGATCCACCAACAGGCAAGAAAAGAGGAATATTCAGTTCTAATAACTAATGATAAAAATGCCAGGAAATTTTTAAAACACCCTGACATGTAGCAGAACACATCAGATTCAGGTGAATCTGATAAATACATAGAATAAGAACTATAAGACTCCTAACCTTATTAAACATGTCATTTTCTGACACCGAAATCATTAAAGGAAAATAAAAAAGGGCTACTTTCTATAAAAAACTTCTACATCTTTAATTATMCATTTTTAATCAGTTAGGCATAAATCACTAGTCGTAAAAAAGAAAATTTTCAGAAAATATATCCTTAGTCTTTGAAATACAAGGATTACAACTATAACAAATTCTCTGAAATTAAGTTAAATTGAAATTATCTTTTACCCTGTAATATGTCTAAAAAGGTCCATCTGAAATATAATATAAATGTCAAAAAAAGGGGAAAATAATGCCTGAGAAGTTATAGCAAACCTAATAGCATTCTTATAAAAATAAATGCAGAAAGTTTGACTATAACTTCCATCTAAGTAATATGTTTTTTGGAAATAAAAAACTTTCATTAAAATGCTGAATTAAAAAAAAAAGACAACCCCAAAAACAGGACCGAGCTTATAATTATCATATCATCATCATGAAACTGGGGGGAACATATCAGGAAAAAATTTAACTGTTATACAATTTCCCATACTCATGCTTATTTAAGAAAAAAACACTCTGTCATTTGAAATATTGTAGGTGTACATCATGGATTACTGAATAAAAATACATATGCATGAAGGTGTAGTGCAATTTCAACTTTACAATGTTTTTTCCTGAGATGCTAATAGGGTAGCTTTAAAAAGAAATCAGGTAACATTTGACTATAAATATTTTTCTGGAGCATGTATATACTGCAGCGAATAATATTCTAAAAGGCTTTTCAAAGGATCATAAGAGAGATACAATCACCATATTTTATTGAATTCGGTTATGCATTCCCTTATAGATTATCTTGGAAAATCCCAGTGTACATGATAATACAAATCAAAACAGCTGCTGTTTTATCCATCTCACTACAAAAAGAGACCTACTGCAGTCAGTGCTGACTACCAGAGTTGTCAGATTAACACACCGGGGCAATTGAGCGAGGGAGGTGATTTCCTCTTCTCAGCGTGCAACTTGATAGTGTTTCACAAATCACTGCTCTGTATCTGTTTTCTGCCGTTGAATCTAAAACTTGCCTTCTGTATTCCTCTGTATATATCTTCATGGAAACAGATACACATAAATCATCACTTTACAAATCTCAGCTTCTTAAATACAGCCATGCATACCTGGCCTGGCGACAGCAGCCCTGAGCACCTGGCAGCTCCCACTGCTGCCAGCAGCAGCTGAATTATCGACRCAGCTTTGGAGTCAGCTCAGGTACCAACATGGGCACAACACCGGCAATTTGGGCAGACAGGGGACCGTGCTCTGGTGATGATACCACTAGCACAAAATGTCCTGGATTACCTGAAATAAGACTGAAGTGCTCTTACTTTCTCAAGCAAGACAGTTGCACACAGACAGGGCACTGGAAATTATCTGTGCCCTTCAAATCTCCTGAAACATGCCCTAGGAATTGCTCGGGGTGATATTGGCTGGTGGTGCTAGCAAGTCCAAAACAATGGAAGAGCCCAAACTAACAATTCAGTAGCACAGAGGGTAAGTGTCCAATCCTAAGGAATATTCCCTGGCAGGTTTCAGTACAGCAGCATGAATCTGGCTGCAGAAACCACATTTACTTTCCTAWCAATAAAGTATTAGAGACAAATCTTTTCTTCAGCAGCCACAGGAGAGTAAAACCAGTGAAAAGCATTCAGATAAGAATCAAGTATCTTGAATATTTTTTCCAGACACAGTATATTTCACTCACAGACAGCCCAGTGTTTCTGTGGCAAATCTCAAACCAAACTTCACAGTTTAGTCTCAGAATAAATGAGTGTTTAATTAAAAGCTGCCACTTCTAGGCAAGTTTGGGTTTATTTCTATATGAATATTTTGTCAGTTAATGTGGTGGAAATTAGCATTTACTGATGGAAGGGTAACACATAGCTCTAAATACCATCAGAATAGAAAGTAAAAGAGAGAAACACACACACCAGTGTTTCTGAAGAAATTAAAAACATGATGTGTAGTGATTTCAACTATCCACCAGGTATCAAGGCCAACAGGCTGAGTTGCTCTAAATACACATAAACAGGTATGGGGAAAAGCCTTTCCACACTCCTGAAGCTTTCTTTTACCAGTTTTCTCACATAGGTTTGGTGTGACTGTTGTTTTGAAAGGTTGAGGTCAAATATTCTGTTTCAGAGTTCAGGTTGTTTTCCCCCTTTCCTGAACAGCAGCCACTGTCTGTTATTTCCTGCAGGGCACGTGTCAAGCCCATCTCAGTGGGGGTGGCTCTCCTCTCTAGAAGGCTTTCCCAGGGAAAGGTAGGCTGACCACCCTCATGATGATAGCTGCCACTTCCACTGCTTGCAATGAGGAAATTCAGCTTGACTCAGGGAAGGGAGCCCCCTCCTGATTCTCACAGACAGCGATTGCAGTAGTAAGCAATAAATGAATGGGGGAAGCAAAAGACATTCTGAAGTGTCAAGGGGAAAGTACTTTGAGAGTGGTTGAAGAGGGTTGAAGGGGTGGGTCTGAAGGGACTGTGAGAAAATAGTGCATGAACATGAAACACGGAGAAAGGGTGTCAGAAAACAGACAGCACCATGTAAGTGTTGGCTAAAAGAGGTGTGGGGTCTCTAGGCAGAATACAGGATGCAATCTGTACATAGAAAATTATTGCAGTGCTAAGCCTCTAAAAATAATTGCACTTCAAAACCTCTGATGAACATGAGGTGCTAATGTAAATGAATTGCTAATATGTACATATGTATGCATTCTTATAAAATATATTTATCATTGCAATATCAGTATGTAATACATATACACTATAAAATACATTTACATTTAGATATATTATATATATAAAAAATGATTTTCAGGGTTTGATCAGTACAGGGTGTTTCAGCACAGTAGAGCTGATAACACGCTTCCTCCAATGCACACTGAACAAGAAAAAGAGAAACTTCACTCTTTTAAAGTGACAGAAGACAAAAACAATTTTTAAAAAATGGAGCAACAGTGAGATTAAGAAAGTATGTCTGTCTCTAACACAAATGGAAATTGAAGGCAGTTCTGAGGACCTTGCAGATTAAAAAGAAAAGATACCACCACTAGCTTAAAAAAGTTACCCAGTCTAGGGACCAGGCAGTCATTTCACCCTCCAGTACAACTGGATATGGTATTAGCAGCTTTTTCACATGCAGGAGTGTGAGCTGTCCAGACAAAATGTAAAATGCAATGCAGTGTTGTAGCCATTTCCATTGTGCTCATAAGCATTTCATCTAGTTGTCTACCTGTGTACARGGATATAACCACATACAACATACAAACACATATAATAGCTAGCTTAATGCCTGCTGAGCTTGAATACACACCWATTTACAAAGTATTTATTGAGGAAGCTACTGCCTCTTAATCTCCTTTTGCATTTTAATAAAATCAGCCTTTCTGAAGAAGCTAATTAGAGCCTCTCTTTATCTCATAAATCTCACCCATCTTGCACCAATAAAAAATTGGAATACAAGTTGCTTTTAGATTGCTCTGGCCAGGAAGACCTGGAGAATGTTCCCCCACCCAACAGCATTTCAATTCATCTTTACTTTACTTTGCTAGAAAGTGCGTCTTTGTAACTCGCGGTGCTGGGTGAAGTGCCCTGCTGTGACGCGAGACGTCAGGTTCTGTCAGTCACATCAACTGATGTGATGTGACGGAGCCTAATGTGATGGGACCAATGCCYGGCTGAATGTCTACTGTGTCACTGCAGCATTCAGGGGCTGGTTTCTCTGAGAAGAAATGCAGTGAAGGAAGCCAGGTTTCCCACAGCTGATGAAGCCAAATGATTTTGTAAATGAAAATGCAATCAGGTGTTTGCTGCATAGGCAGGCACAAGTACCATATTTGGTATGTTTTGTTTTTCTATTTGTTTGCAATGGCAAACAAATGATATCCAGTCGTGAATTTTGCCTAAGTTTTCTGTCTTTCTGTAAAGCTCTGACTAGGGTCCATCTGAGGGCAGGACTGGAGTGCTGTCTCTTGGAGTGCTGCTCTGTTTGGGACAAATGCTGTTTCTGGAAGACCCATCCACTACTCCCTGATGGGTGCCACAATGCAAATTTGAAGGTCTGCCCCTGCAGTCCCTCCATGTTCAGAGCCAACAGACACTGCTTTTGCCAGCAGCTTTTTCACACCAATCCTACCCTATGCCCCTCATCCTCAGCAACAAAACATCTTGAGGCAGCTTGTTCTAGTGGCAGTTCCTCTTAAAATGCAAACTAGTCTCTGAAAAAGCACCATAAAGTTTACTCAGATCTTAAAAATGTTTTCAGAATACTTCCAAGGAAATAAACCGAGTAATCACTCATTAAGACATCACACTTAGCAGAGATGTTGACTTTTAAGGATGTAGCTTTCTCTACTCTTTTGGCAGTGACAACCCTCAGATCTCTGTACCTTGTTCTTATTAGCAGTCCTTCCACGTGGGACAGCCACAGGAGCTGGTGAAGCCCATAAAAGAAAGCAAGTCAGTCCTGTCCTCATCATCTGCCAGTAATATAGCTCTCAGTGAAACTGGATGGACAATGAGAGTAAAGTGTCTCTTTCTCAAGTCACCTCCAGGTGAGAGTTCTAGCAATAATTTTTTATATATTTTGGCTAAGTGCTCCACTCAGTGAAATGTTGGCCATCCCAACACTGCACTATCACTAGTTTCACCGTAGTGATCTTAAACAATTGCTCTGGCACTAAACAGCTATTTCATTTTAAGATCAAGCCAATTTTACAAAAATTTTTCAAAATCACTTTACATGGGTCACCTTGATCACAGAGAAATTGCTGATTAGCTTTTTACTCTAACCACCTCAGTTTCTGTACATACTGGTTACAGTAGAAATGCACCTCCGTTCACTAATTCTCATTATGGAGTACTCCAATAAATAGCGTGCAGCAGTGTTGCAGGAACCAGGAAACCCCTTTGGGTTACAYATAGAGATGGATGAAACATCTTGTGTCAGAATCCACGGAAATGTGCAAGAAGGATGGTATATATCTTCTGGCACAATTTCTTAGTAACATGTCAGCAATGTTGCTATTATACAAAAGCTTATTTAAAAAGAAACTAGCAAGTAAACCCCAACTCAACCAAACTTATCAATTTTTATGCAGCTAAATAATCAATTTATGCTCCTACTCCATTTAAGAGTCTCCCAAGTATTGTATGTTCCATCACTGGAACTTCTTTGTTTTTATTTTACATTGGAAATTACTGKCTTTGAGCAAGGTGGACCAAGCACATCGAAAGGAAAAATAAGTGAAAAAGCTTGCTTTTGAGGAAGGCATTATTGGAATTTTTTTTGCTAATACAAAATGTGTTATCTTGGTGGAAAACAGAAAAAGAACTGGGTGGTAGAGCACAGAGAGAGAGACACAGAGCAAACCTTAGAACTGGAGCTTAAAAGGGACGTGGAAAGTATTCATTTCAGATTCACAAAGTCAAGGTACACATACAAAAAAACAGAGGAAGCTGTGTCTCAACAGTCCCAACACTGAGAGGAGTGGCAGGGGGGTTATCAAAATGAACTCCTACGAAATGCTGTTGTGTGGAGCACGTGAACACCCTCCTCTACTGCCATACAAAGCTGCCAACCCACAGCATTGAGTCAAGCAGGTTTTTTAAAACTCTTACTTTAAGCCAAGGTATGGTTTCTGGTACTTTAAACTATAAAACAGTCTCTTGAATGTAGATGACTGTCTCATTCCTCATGATGGGAAGATGAGCTGGCAGAAATATCATTCCTCCTGGGAAGTAAGTTCAAACACTTTCACTGGATGCATGGCTCAGGTTTCCTGTGCAAAACCTCCAACCTACTAATCAACTCCAATTTTCCAAAAGGCAGCCTTTCCTTTTTGACTGCACCACACCCCTTCCCCCTCGGGCTTCACACCATGTCTCTGACTGACAGTGACTGTGTACTGGGGTAATGACAGTGTGGCTGGGTGCACTCCTACCTCCCCAGGCCCATCACATCTGAGGTTCAGGTGTAGGAATGGTAAGGCTGCAAAACCCTACAGGGCTTTGGCTCCGCAGTGCTCTGTCCAACTATGATAAGGGCAACCCTGCATGCATGTGGTAACATCACTTCAAGGCTATAAATAAGCTTTGTGGTGTAAACAGAGGTTCCTGGAGAGGCTCTCCTACCCTTAATAGTTAGGCAATGTAATTGTTATTTGTTTTTTAATCATTCCCTTTGATTTAGTTGCATATATGCACCCTAGGGTGCATTTTAATTACCAAACTACTACTTTGGATCCTGGCTAAGTACTTCCTCATAGAAGTGAGTCTTGAAATTCAGGAAAAGGTGAGTTCCTCATGCTGGACAGTGGCCCACAGTTTAAAATCTAGGATTTACAAGGTACAGGTGAAATTCTCTCATTCATGGCATAAGTAGAGAGGGTTGATGGAAAGGAGGTTAAGAGGGTGACATCTACCTATTTTCTCCTTACCCGTTAACTTGTACAGATGGGTGTGGTGGCCATGTTCCAGCTCAATTCCGGGGGCAATCATGGTGCACTGTGTCCCACCTGCATTTCTACAACAGCTGCTGGAGAGATCAAAGTTTGCAGGCAGAAATTTCCAGGAACCAGCTGTTGGCTACCAGCGCTGCTCCTCTGGGATTTGGGACTGGTAGAAGCTGGCATCACAGCTGTGTGCTCTCATGCTCCATCACTGGATGGGGAGATGGCAATCCTGTATGAAGAATGTTGTCAGAGCATCATCTTTCTGACTCCAGAGGAGAAGGAAATATTTCTGTTGTAGACATGGTCTCTGACAGGGTGCAATGAAATCACCGCCATCTGTGATGGTTGAAAAAGCTTTGGGAGTTGTCCAGGAGGGTCACTGGACAGAATGGCTGTGCCTGGCAAGGAGATGACTTGCATGATCTAATAGTCATTCTCCACCTTCAGTATTTATATTTCCATAATTATTGGTAAGGAATGAGGTAGAGAAAGACACAGCAGTTGATGGATTAGGATGCTACTTAATTTTCATTATGTGTCTCTTCAGATGGAAAATGAGACCTTATAACCTTCTAGCAAGCTCCCTGCTAGAATCTGCACTGTGGATTCTGTAAAAATGAGGCTGTTTAGACACTGATTATTCACCCTTTGCGTGAGTGGCTGTTAAATGGTGCTCTTATATCTAATAGTTAGGCACTTGGATTCTGCTTTTGCAGAGACAGCAGCAGCCCCAATGGGAGAGGCACTACTGCAGAGAGGAGTAAAGATGCTTCTCTCAGGGTATCTTAGCTAGTCTTTGTTCAGAGCAGGATAGCAATTATAAAAATAAACTCTGAGTGGTAAATATGAATATTAAAGGACCAGTTACATTTGCAAGGGAGAAGATTCCGTAGCTTGATTAGTCTTAGGGCCATCTCAGATAATTTTTTTTTTCTTTCTATGATTACTTCTAGGACACTTGACTCTTCATTGCACACAGCATAACAAACTCAGGTCTTGCTATGATATCCATTCATTTTATGTAGCTTTTCCTTGCCTCTTTCTGCTTCTGACTCCTCCTTTAGTTTAAATCTTGAAGGAATATCATGTAATAATAGAATAAAACTTTATTTAATCTTTCTGTGTGCATATAGGTCCCAAATGCTTGGAGGAGCAGCAGAAAATATTATTTTCTCTGGGACTTTTAACAGGCACAAGAAAAAGTGACAGCAATTGTATTTGAAGTGTGGACATTGTACATAAAATAATTACATCTCATGGGTTTTCCTTTTGGGGAAAAGAAATGCCATTATAAAAGTAGTTTCCATGGGGTGAGATTTTCAAAAGTGCCAAGCATACACAATTGGGACCAGATTTCTAGAAAGCTTTAGCTCTGGCATAGAAATAAGTGGCCAGATGTCCAAAGAGCTCTAAACAGTAGATTGTAAGCATTTATAAAAATCTGGCCTGTGTTTAAGAGCATAAATGGGAGCTGAGCTATTTGGAAAAAATCTCACCTCCATGCTGGGTGCTGAGCTGGCTGGAAAAAAAAAGTCTTGGTCTGAGGCTGTTTTGGTGGGGGGATTGTTTTTTGTTTTGTGGGTTTTTTTGGTCTTGTTTTGTTTAGAGATTTTTTCTGTTGTTTGTAAAAGAGGACTGGTCTTGCATGTCATTAAGTTGTTTACTGGTTTTGTGGAGGTTTTTGCTTCTAAGCACATATTTCAGTTCGTCCATCCAAACAGTCCAGTTGCCTTTAAGCAATATTGATGTACTTAAAATTAAGCATGTCCTTTGTTGGGCTGGAGATTGAATTTTTTTTTTTAATACTTCCCTGTTTGACTGTGAAATGTACACTGTCTTTACCAGCAGGCCACATGCATGGAGGAGGTGAGCCTGAATGGGGGCCAGTCACAGTAAAGCAAAGCTTATCTCTGTCTGTGGCTGGGTAACTCTGCAAGTGTCTTGGGAATAAGCTCTAAATATTACAGTTGAGCCACAAATAAGCATGAGACATTTATTTTTGTTAAGTATTGATGACATTTTTTCTGGAGCTGTGCAGCAAGAGTTGAGTAGGCTAGAAATGTGCTGGAGCCTTGATGACATTGAGATTCTGTGAAAATGCACCTTACCAAAAGAAACAATGCACCTTACCAAAAGAAACAGGATACTTGTATCCAAAAAAAAAAAAATTACTCAGGTTGTAAAGTTTTTTCAGATAGTTGTTCTAAAGAGCAGTGAAAATGGGCACCCTCCATTCCCTCTGAAGCCCGAGTGTTGGTTAGAGCATTGAAGGGTAAGGTAATATATCTCCTATTTCTTTCGCAGGAATATATATCTACTTTAGGTATCAATTCAGCTTTGGAGAATAATTTAGTCATACTTGTAAATGGCATTCCAACAAAAAAGGTCATCAGATTTGACAGCATTGCATTGACTTATGGAAAACTAAGGCTCACTTTCTGATGTTAAAAATTTTAACCCTCTTCCAGCAGCTACTGATGGCAGGAATCTGCTACAAATTTCCATGAAGGTAGGAGGAGATAGGAACACAGAATTGCCTACACAATAAGCAGTTCTTTCAGAATTTCCCAAGGCTTACTTTGAATATTGTATCCTATATATAACCCTAAAAGTCTTATCAGATATTGAAAAGGCATAGACAACAGCTCTTGTACAGGATTGAATGGATTGCAGGTCAGGTTGGCTGATGGATGAGATAAACACCTCTCATCACTATGCTGGATCAATCCTTACTTAAGTGCTAAATTTATGACTGCTTCTCCCATCCATTTTCAGATTCTGTCATTATTTCTGCTTTGGCTCACGGCCAAATTAAGTTGTTCTACTATAAGTCAATGTTTAGAGCCCCAGGTCCTGGAGTAGAAAGTGATTTCACAACCTCTGCTCTCAATTAAAAGAAAATACAATTTTTGTGAATCAGTGTTTGTCAGTGTATAGCACGTACTGCCTTCGCATGTCCACTCCCTGTCTCAGGGCTTTCAAAAAATGGGGCACTGCAACATATAACCCTGACTGAAATATTTTCTGAAGGTGACATGGCCTGATATGTAATTCCTAATTCTTCTGATCCCAACTTTTGGGAACAGAAAGAATAAAGGGACAGGATGAGCAGTTCTGTCACAGGCATTCAATTTAGTTTCACAGCTGAAACCACCACATCTCACAGCCCCCAATATTTTTTGGATACATTGCAGTGTTGTCCTTCCACAGAAAACCTGAAATTTCATAGGCTGATGAGATTCCAATCCAGCAGGCAGCTATTGTGTTGAAATGCCATCCATGCATGGGTGTGGCCAAACTGTGTCAGGTCAGCACTTTCCAACATCTCCAGGTCTGCCAATCTCAAAGCTAGAGAAACCCACAGGGAACAATTTTTCATCTTCTACATAAACTTCTTTTGGGAGTAGTTTTTTTCCAGAAGAAAGTTGCTAAGCATTTCCATATGACAGCTTCATTTTCTGTCCATCACCAGCACTGTACAGGCAGACTGCAGTATCAGGCAGCTACAATGAACATGTGTCTTGGATCTTCACCAAGCCTTTTTCCCATAGAGATTTTGTTCAGTTCTGCTGGAGATGCTGAACAGCACAGTAGCTCTTGCCAAAACACTTCCTTGTACATTTATTTAGTATGTATGAAATAGCTATTCCTCTAGCATGGATCCACTCCTATTCACCTGCCTTTTTTCTTTTAGAAATATAATGTCAGTAGGGAATTAAAAAGGCAAAAACTGTCTTTTAGCCTATCTGTAGAGAGAACACCATGAAATAGAAAGCATATGCAAAACTAACCCAGGCCAGCACTGACAGCTGGACTAATCATAAACGTATCCAGCATGAATGTCTTTCAGTAGATGGGCCCACAAAACATCTATGCACACTTTTTAAACCTTGTGTGCCGCAGAAGTTGTATTCCTGAAGACCTTCTGTGGCCTGGTAAGAAAAAGCTCAGATGCAGCAGCACGACTCCTTATTTGTGTATCCACATCCACTGATCTTCCTCTGGTTAGACAGGAAACCGTGACTGCCAACTCCCAGACAGGAGCAGAACCTTGTAACTCCAACGCAGGCATTAAGTAGGAGGAGCAGCCTTCTCTGTCTGTCTTACTCAAATTCTTGCACAAAACCTTTACTGAGGAAAAACTGAACCACAATCGCAAGCTCTGAATTCAATAGAATTTCTAAATCCAGAGCAAAGGAGTTCTGTTCTTATGCTAAGAGCCTGGTAATCTTCACTGAGCAAAAACCTTGATCCCTTTAAGGGCTGTGAATAGTATCGCAACTGAAAATTTTCCAGTGATATAAATTTTCCATCTGAAAACAGATTCACTGATGTAAAAATATCTTGAAAGACAATGACACAATATATCAAGGCAATAATGTAAAAAAGCATGCTTAGCTCTCATCAACAAGAAGCAATTTGATAAAGTCAGATAATTACCTGAAATTACATTTACTGGATATTTTAAACAGCTATTTTAATTTATTTAAGATTTATCTGGGATTTCAATCAGTATACCCAACTAAGCTGGAATAAAATTTCAAAACATTTGTCTCTTGCATGGAATTTGAAAATTAAATTCCCAATACTAAGAATTACTGATGGATATAGTTTTTTATTCTGATGTGTAGCTGTGCAGCATTGGGGCCTGCTAGAAACTAACAGAAATGAAGCACTTAAATACTCCCATAGATAAGGAGACTCACTTCCTTCTTCTGTGATCTAATCTGCCATTACTTGAAGAGTATCTTTAAAAGACTGAATATATAAATAATGATCATGTAATACACTTAATAAGCAGTCACTTGCTAAGGGCTGTCTGCACAGTTACTTCAAGCTGGAATGCTGGTCCTGAATATTTGAATTCCCTCTTTTGCCTTTCACCTCCTTATTTTTTGCCAAGTTGCAATTTCCATACTGGGTTATATCAACAGTGGTGGGAATAATGTTTCTAACTGCATCTCCACTTCTATTAAAAACAAACGTTTCCACATAAACCTGCTAATGTAGGGCATGGTATTACTAACGTTTTTTTTCCCTGTTAATGATGAAAACAAATGAGTAAGATTTATCTCTTTGACAAGTCATGTGGGTGTGAATCTTTAATTAGCATATAACAGGTTTAGACTTCAAGTCCCCATAGGCGTGGGAATCACTTAAAGAAGAAAATCCCACTTGGTAAATCTTTGGCTTAGGAAGCCAAGAATATTATTTTAAGAGATACCTGTAAAGATGAAGATTGCAATCTTTGTGCATGTCAAGGTAAAAAAGCAAGCTATTTCATCTCCCAGAAACTCGGTGACCATACTTTGATGACAAGCCAGATGGCAGCTGTTCCCCAAGCCTGGTGCCAAGAAAGATGATTGGAGCTGCAATTTACCTTCCGTGGTGAAGCTCAGTGCTGGAGCATACCACAGCTGTGGATTTGGCTGCTGCCAGTAGGTGTGTGCACAGTTGGTTTCCTCCCAATTTGGATTCATCAGGTAAGAGGCTGTATCAGTACCCAGCAATTATGAAATTGGCATGTGTTGGATTGTTTACTCACAGTAATATTCCTACTGGACTTTATTAAAACACCATCTGTTGTCAGTACAGACAAAGAATCAAACCAGAAATATCCACAGAGAGAGAGTGGGCATGTGCATGTGTGTGAGTGTATGTTCAGCTGTGTTGTAGGATCAGACCATATTTCATATTCTCTTTTCTTCTTTCCTTTTCCTTTACAGATAGTTCTTTATAAAATGCCTACATTCCTAATATTTTTTCTCCTCTCCTAATTCCACCTAGAAAAAGAAAATTAGAGTGGAAAAAAATAGAAACTGGTCAAAGGGAAGTTGTCCTCTGTGAGCAATGCTGGAAWAGAAATAAACCAGTCTTTGCATGTGGGTAGAACAACATTAGCTTTACTACAAATTAAGGCTGAAATGGTTGGAGAAAAAGTCATCTGACTGAATGATGTTCAGTTAGAACAAACTTCTGAGTCAATGTGTAGTATATAGGGTGAGTAATAAAGGATATCTGCCAATAATAATATCTTTAGGGCTTGAGAAGAAAAGGGACTAGCTTTTACAGTCAGCTGTTTGCTCTTGATTACTTCTTTTTCTTTAATCTTTCAGATGGGGACCAGATATTCTTAACGCACAGCTGGTCTCCGCAAATGGCCGAGAATAATTTTTCATATACCTACATATAATTCCAGGTGAAATTAATTAGTTGGAATTCTTCATCAGGTAACACACTAATAAAATATGATGCAAGTAATTAAAAATGCAAATACAGGGAAGAGAGCAGTAAAACTTAGATATGTCATTTCAGTCCTACAAAAAGGCATCTGTMAATTTAGATCTTTAGTGCATGCATTTACACATACACGTTCACAAAAACCCCTTTAAAAATAAAAATGTAAACAAGTCCCAGTTCACATCGTAAGATTAAAGCTGTAATAAAGGGAGAGAACAYAAGCCAAGAACATCCCCTGGGAGAAGGAGGAAAGTGTGTTAAAATGCTTGGGTTGTTTATGGACTAAGTGTTTGGAGATCTCAGTGCTGAATGAAGGAGTTGGGGTATTTTAGAGGACCCAGAGGAGGTTATTTACTACTATGGGGAGTCACTAAAGCCTGTTTTGCTCACTATACCCAGCCATCAGAAAAAAAATATTAGTCCTAATATAAGTGTGCACAATCTACCACCTGTGGTGGGATTGTACATAGTCGAGAGGGAGGGTATTTGCCCCAAATATGAGACCGTCCTTGTTGCATTATTCAATTTCATCCTCATGTGGGGTAAAGTTCTTCTCTAAGTTATAATCACAAAGCCATTGCAGGAGTTTGACTCTGGGCAGGGTAGAGCATAATTTCCATGCCTAAGGTATAATTCTCTCCCTTTGTTTTCATCATCATCATCACTGCTTCTCTACCAAATTGCTTAAACCCTGAGTGCTTAAGTCTTGTAGCCTACTCTACCAAACCTAAAATGGATGCATTGCATTAAAGCAGCAACATTCCTAGCAATAATGCCCCTAAAATCTAGGCCCTTGTTTTTTTGAACTCCTAGAGGACTAATCTCCTCAAGTTTATACCAGCGTTCCTCAAAAATTACTTTGCTTTTGTGCTTCAGTTTTATGTATCTATTTGTTCTCCTGATGAGAGGAATGTAACATTTTGCCTTGACTTATATCCTATATAGAAACCTTTTTTTTTTTTCCTATCAACTTAATAGCAATAATCTCAGTAGTTAGACACTGGAAGAGGTTGCCCAGAGAAGTTGTGGGTTCCCTATTCTTCGAAGTGTTGAAGGCCAGGCTGGATGGGTCTTCATGCAACCTGGTTTGGTGGAAGGTGTCCCTGACCATGGCAGGGGAGATGGAGCTAGATGTTCATAGAATCAGAGATGAGAATCACAGAGTATGCTGAAAGGATTCAGAAGGATCATTGAAGTCCAGCTCCTGACCCTGCACAGGACCCCCACAAGAATCACATTATGTGCCTGAGAATGTTACCCAAATATGTTGGTCACCAACAGATCATGCACTGGTGGAGTTTGCACTCCTGAGGAATATGTGTCAGGTAAAGAGTAAAGTTAGGCCCCTGAAATTTAGGATAGCAGATTTCCAGCTCTTCTGGAAGATAGTCAGCAGAATCCCCTGCAAGTCTACCTTTAGGGACAAGGAAGAGAACAGAGCTGGAAGATCTTTTAGGAAGTCTTTCACAGATTGCAAAAGCTGGCAATCCCCAGGGGCAAGAAATCAGGCAAAGAAGGCAAGAGACCAGCAGGGCTGAGTGGGAACCTGCTGGTCAAATTACAGGGAAAGAAGTAAATGCATAGACAGTTTAAGCTAGGGTAAGTGACCTGGGAAGAGTGTAGAGATGAAATATAGTTGTGCAGAGATAGGGTGAGGAAGGCCAAGGCAAAACTGGAATTGAACCTGGCAAGRGGTGCAAAGAATAATAGGAAAGGCTTTTACAGGTATGTTAACCAGAAAAGGAAGGTCAAAGAATGTGTACCCCATCTGATAAACAGGGCTGAAAATCTCATAGCAATGGATGAGGAGAAGCCTGAGGTAGTCATCAAGTTTCTTCCTCAGTCTTTACTGTCAGCCTCTCTTCCCACACCTTTCAAGTGGACAGACAGCAGGATGGGGACTGGAGGAGCAAAGTGCCTCCCACTGCAAGTGAAGATGAGGTTCATGACCACCTAACATCCTAATGTACATAAGTCTATGGGACCTGATGAGATGCGTCCCAGATACCTGTGGGAGCTGGCTGACATAGTTTCCAAGCCACTCTCCATGATGTTTGAAAAGTTGTAGCAATTACAGAATCACAGAATCACGGAGTCACTAAAAAGTCACAGTAATCACAGAACCACAGAACGACAGAATCACAGAATCAGTAGGTTGGAAGAGACCTTCAAGATCACTGAGTCCAACCCCTGTCCTAACACCTCAACTAAACCATGGCACCGAGTGCAGCATCCAGTGGTGACTCCACTACCTCCCTGGGCAGACCATTCCGCTACTTTCAGGTGAAGTCCCAGATGACTGGAAAAGGAAAAWCATTGTACCCATTTTTAAAAAGGGTAGAAAGGAAGACACTGGGAACTGCTGACCTGTCAGCCTCACCTCTGCGCCTGAGAAGATCATGGAACAAATCCTCCTAAGAAGCTATGTTAAGGCACATGGAGGACAGGGAAGTGATTCAAGACAGCCAGCATGGCTTCACCAAGGGCAAGTCCAGTCTTATCAACCTTTTGACCTTCTGTTGTGGGGTGACTACATCAGAGGACAAAGGAAGGGCTACAGATATAATTTATGTGGACTTCTCTAAAGTCTGTGACATGGTTCCCCATGACATCCTTCCCTCTAAACTGGAGAGAGATGGATTTGATGAGTGGACTGTTAGAAGGTGAAGAAGGTGGTTGGATGATCATGTTCAGAGGGTAGAGGTCAATTGCTTAGAGTCCCAAAGGACTTCTGTGACAAGTGGTGTTTTTCAGAGGTCCATACTGGGACCAGTGTTATTTCATATCTTCATTAATGATGCAGATTAAGAGATCAAGTGCCCCCTCAGTGGATTTGCAGGTGGCTCCAATCTGAGCAGTGTGGAAAATAGCAGGATTCATATTTGTCCCCAACTCCTAGCCCTTCTCAGCCTCAGACCTTCAAGGTTTATGAATGCCAGTGCTTAGAAAAAGGAGGTATTTGGATCAGTACTGCAGCAGTTAGACTAGGTAGACTCCCACATTTCACTACATCATGAAATATGAAATGCCTTTAAGCTACTTAAGTTGACTTTTTTAGAGGAAATACAGTGCTCACAATCTGGCTTTCCAATGTCTTATTTTTCCTGAATGCTAACATTTGAAATGTGGATTTTAATGATTTKATAGTCTTCATTTGCTCTGATAATACTTACAAGCAAAAACAAAACTTATCAATCATGCGAAGCTTCCTGAAGAAGGAGGAAAACAGTTTCCATAGAAAAGTACATTTTTATTCTGTGTATCCACTCAGCCTCCAAGCCTCCTCTATGGGAGTGGTGGGCAGGGAAGAGAGGRAAAAAAAGCAAACACGTGAAATGGAACTGCCAACTGTTCCAAAACAGAAAGGTTTTTGTGGCCCACAGGTCCATTAGAAATTCAACAGAAGCATCTAATTACAAGAACCAAACAATCCTCCTCCCCAAAGTGCAGCATGCAGAAATGACCTGTTAGGAAGATGGATGCCAAATACGTTTGCCAGAAGCAGGGCCAGGGTTTGCCCCGCACAGTAGCTGGGAGGGCTTCGCTGGCACACAGGCAGCCTCCTGCCCTACCTGTGCATCAGCTCTTCCAGA
Organism: Cardinalis cardinalis; assembly: GCA_014549065.1. Classification (NCBI taxonomy): domain Eukaryota; kingdom Metazoa; phylum Chordata; class Aves; order Passeriformes; family Cardinalidae; genus Cardinalis; species Cardinalis cardinalis. Next base: position 3,183,605 of record JACDOX010000022.1, on the reverse strand, counting down.
ACAGTCTGCCATGCTGTGCACTGCAAACATGCTGAGGCTGTATAACATCTGTGCCAGCACTTCTGCATCCTTATAAATCATTTCCCAGCTCTTGCTGGGGCAACAAGGAAGAAAATGTTGGCATTTAAATATAAATCACTGTATGTCCTATGTAATAGAATAATATTTGTGCTGATTTACCAGCCATGCACTCTTCCCAGGGACGGATGGGAAATATTGGCAAGGAAAGGACTGTACTTCAAGCAAAAGAACAGATTTGCTGAACTATATAAAAATGGTTGGAATAATCAGATGCTTCTGTCTAGGAAACTTGTTTCCTGTTAGACTGAGCATGAAGGCTTCCCCTCATTGCTGGTTGAAATGTAATTACTTCACCTCTAGTAATGTTAAAAATAAAAGTTTCCAGAGATGTTATTTAATCGGTTACATGGTGAGCATTTATGGGCAATTTTTTCCCCTCCTATGTGGGGTTGTGGATATTTCTGAAGCCACTGGCTGGATGCATTCCCTGTACATTCAATCTCAGTCAAGGTCAATCTTAAAACATTCACTGGGACCAAGGTTTTACCCACCAAATCTAAAGTTGCTTTTTGACAGCAACTGTAAAGCCTATGACTGGCTTTGGAAGGTTTTGTATGGTTTTTCCTCTCAAATTTTTACTTAAGACAAGCTTACTATCATGTTTAGTATCTCATCACCTACAAAGGTATTATGAAAAGAACATGGTAATTCTAGGATACAGTAGCTCTAGCATCAACCCTAAAGGTTCACCAATGGGTTGAAATGCCCACTAGTCAATTCTACTTTCTCATTAACTTCCAGCCAGAGCACTTTGTTTAATTTTCCATACTCTATGGACCACAATAAACTATGTAAAGCAATTTTACTAATGTTTCAGGATTTTTTGGGAGACTGACAGACTGCTTTTCTTGCTTGACAGTTAGATAATGCTAACAATTCCTATTAAGGTATACAATGACATTTCATAATACTATTTTTCTCTCAAAATTCCCTGCGTTCTGCTGTCGCAGACATCGTTTCATTAAAAATCCTTTCTTAGGATTTTTCCTTCTGAGAAGCTGAGAGGCCTCAGAAACAAAATGTAAACAGTTGTCTGCTGCTGTGGAATGCAACAGGTGGATCCATGATTGGTCTCGTGTGGATGTTTGGAATTAGTGACCAGTCACGGCAGAGCTGGCTCTCTCTCTCCGTCCAAGCCACAGACCTTTGTTTTCATTCCATTCTATTCTTAGCTTAGCTAGCCTTCTGAGATGAAACTTTTCCTTCTATTCTTTTCAGTATAGTTTTAATGTAATATATATATCATAAAGTAATAAATCAAGCCTTCTGAACATGGAGTCAACATTCTCGTCTCTTCCCTCACCTGAAAACCCCCGTGAACACCGGCACAATCTGCACCTGTACTTTCTGAACACACAACCACCCAAACACACACAGTCTAGTACATTTCATCACATTATCTGTTCCAGTTGTGCTGCTGAAGCTGAAAAACTTTTTTGCCACACTGTGCTGCAGTGGCTGAATTCACATCTCAAAGCACAAGCATAAATGTATGAAAATTTATGTGATACAAAATTTTCTTCTAAGGCATTTCAACCTAAGTTTGAAAAATATAGCTATATGTACCACCTGTGACTTAGCAGATTGTATTCCCAATCAGTACCATAGCATTAGTCTGAATATCTTAAAAGTATTTTTTTCTGGTTTAACCTATATGTGTATGACAGATATTTTTGCAGTTTTTCTTAGGTTCCAGTATTTTTTTAATGTACATAGCTCTGTTATTGTGAAAGATCTAGACACTTCATAATTTTTGAGTGTGTGCATGGCTGAAGGTAGTAATGTTCAGATAAAAATTTAAAATTATATAAAAATCATAAGATTTTTACCAAAACTATGTTAAACAAAAGCTGTGATAGCAGGTATTATGTTCGGTAACAATTTTTCCACAATTATATGCACAGAATAGTGTATATTATGTGCTATTTTATTCTTAYATACTTCATTTTCTACATTATACAGTATTATTATATACAATTATTATATAGTTYATATAATATATAAACAATTGTATAAAAGATATTGTATATTTTTGCACTATATATATATATAAAAATATRTTTAATGATTGATCAGTATCTTACTGTGAAGAAAATCACTAAAGGCCAAACAAAGCAAGGCAAAAGGAAACAAAGACGAATATCACAATCTATTTTTACAATGACAATAGTGCCAGAGTAGCTGAGTAGCTCAAATGTGTACCACCCTTTATTCTAATGCCTCAACGGAACAATATCACMCAGTAAATTGCACAGCAATCAGGATATCCAGAATGATAAAAAGATCATATAGTATTTCAAATGAAACCTTAGACTTTCCAACAGATCTCAGACCTAAAAATGTTCTCCTTACTTGACATAAATTACTTGAATTTCCATCAAATGATCTAAGCAAATTATACAAGATGCATTTYAGGATGGGACAAGTCATCATCTAGCAGTGGTGGCTTTCCCTTCAGGGAAACCAGACATCTTGTTTAGGCTAGAAATTAAGTTCAATCAACTTCAGACAAGCAGCTAGGATGCAGGAAGAATGCATTTGGGGACAAAAACTGAAGAGTTCTACAGAAGCTACCTTGTTGTTTACTAGAGATGCAGCCAAGCACACAAAAAAGAGCTTGTTTTTTTGGGTTTTTTTTTTTGAGAGCCTGCTAAAGGTAGAGAAACTCTATACAGCTTGGGGTTCTCAGGTTCATATGACCAAACTGAACATAATTGATAAAAAAGTTATGCCAGATACACATGTTCATGACCTCAGAGTCCATGCCTAAGAATTAATTAAGCACAGTTGAAGAAATGGAAACYAGTTATATGGGTCTTCACTCTTACCACATCAAAGAAACCTGGCTGACTAGCACCAATCTCAACCCACCTTTTCTCAAAGAAAAATGCATTTTCTGCTTTTCCTGCAGTTCTCCTACTGTTGATGATGAGAATGTCCGCAATTCACCACTGGATAAAGAGGTATTCCGYACTTACAGCACCGGAGCTCTAATCCAGAGTTCATGCTCTCTTTTCTAATAAGAAATAAAACCAAGAAAACAAACCCATCATTGCTATTTGGCAGATGTTTGAAAGCTCTGACAAGCAAATTCAGAGCCAATGGCCAGGCATTTTTGGTTCTCATGTAGTCATACATCTCCTTCGTAAGAAAGACACAAATGCACACATTCTGTGCGACAGATGTAATTATGCCTTTCATCTAACATTCTACTTCTACCTCCAAAAGACAATAGAAAAATGCAAATTAAATTAAGATCCTCAGGTTTTCCTACCAAACCAAGCTGACCAGCATATCAATGATAGGTTTCCATTGACTGTGCAGCCGTCAATGAATTTCCAGCTCTTTTCTTAATACCTTATGCTTTATACTTAAAGTCTGACTTCAAATCAAGCTGGTGAGGTAACAGATGCAGAAGTTAAAGCAAAAAAATGTCTAAATAAGGCCATCTGGTTAAAGTAATTCTCATATCCACACAAATAGATCAAAACTTATAAATGCTCAATAAGATAATTCTCATAAATGCCATTAAATAAAAGGAGACATCGCTATTTATTGTTGTTATTCTACTTACTTAAAAAAAATCTTGGGATACACTCAGACAAAAAGGTGCTAGGAGACACATAAAAAGAGAGGAGGCAAGAGGGAGACAGAGAAAAAATACTGCATTTTTGAGAATAAGAATCACTTTATTGAGGAAATAAACTTTTCCTACAAAAATGAAGATACTAATCACTGCAGTTTGCATAAAATCTCTGCCTACAGAATCTGAATAAGAGAAATTTCTCTAACTCCTGTGTTTAACCTACTTTAATTTTATTTGTCATTTATTTGTTCTTCTGTTCTCCTGATAGAAACAGAGAAAGGAAAAGAAAACCCAAAAGGTGAGGAATCAGGCAGCTAGTAACTGTAAGCTAAGAAATAAAGCTTTTTGTGTTAAAAAAACCCAAAAACAAAACAAAAAAACCCCAACCAAAACAAAACAAAAAAAAAAACCCAAACAAAACAAACAAATAATTCAAAATCCCAGAATAATCCCACCCATTACGTTGGCCACATTCTCAGCTGTTTCAAATGGGTTTGCTTTGTTGATTAAGCTGTGCTTTTTTGCTGGGATCTTTTAGAAGACCAAACTGTGAATTCTGGTATTCAACTTGCTACAATCATCCATGGCATTCAGGTATGTGTGCCTCGTTGTCATGTCTTCCACCTCTCTAGGCATAATGCCAGTAGATACTACTAATAGTATGCCAAAACAGAAATGCATTTAGATTCATAATTATTTTGGTGTTCAGATTTTTGCATTTATTTAAATACAGAGCAATTACACTGGATTGAGATGGCCTTGGGCTTAAAAACATATTTATCACACCATTTTTATTCTCTTGCTCCTCCCTTCTTGATCCCCTGTTTTGCTAAATTATATTTTGCCTGATGCACTATGCATGTTCATTCACTGATTATCTGCAAAAGCCTAGAAACTATTGCATGAAAATACAATAAAGTAGGGACATTACTTGATGTTTTCTCTTCAGCATCTTCAATTTTAGTGAAAAGTCTTCTAATGCAGAGTAAATCCTGATCAGCAATGGTAAAATTCTGCTTCAGAGATTATTTATTCTGCTTCTGCTACCCCAACCATCAGTATTCATTCTGAAGTACAGCTGAATTTGGCAGTGCTACAGACATTTTCTCTGAGGACAAAAAAGCATCCTGAAGAGAAGCAAATACCAGTGCTATATTGCTGCTTTGCACCAAACAGGCGCCTAAGTTCACCACTTCTGGTGTATAAGTAGCATTTCTCTGTGTTGTGTGGATGCAGCCTAATTGCTAGGAAGCAGATTTTCACCAGCAATTATATTGACATGAGTCAATGGCCATTGGTCAGAGACATGGCAAGGCTCCTAACATCCTGGTGTTTAACAACAGGCCCTTTGCCTTGAATAATTACAAATCTTATATGGCTGACACATCTTAATTCATGAGATCCTGGTGTGTATAATTGGATAGAAGTATGAACTTGATTACACTAGTGAACTTGCTTTCCAGAGGGGGAAAAAAAGTGATAACAGGCTTCATTGTCATCAAAGGGTAAAGAAATGTGACAATCTGGGAACCAGTTTTAGGACCCCATCTGCTAAACCAGAGAGAAATCAAGATTTTACAGTTCTATAAATATTTTAGTGTATGCCATCATTTATGAACTCTGGCAGCTATCGTAAAATCTCTCTGACTTTTGTTACAACTGCATATAAGGCCAGAAAATTGCATCTCATGGTAAACCATAAAAACCTAAGTAAAAGCACCATTCCTTTCAGTATATTCTAAAAATATACAACCTCCCTGTCAGTACATGGCAGGGTTGTTACCATCCCAAGATGCCTGTTTCTTTCTCATTTTTTTTTATCTGATCTTACCCTGGTCTTTTCAAACCCTTTTGTATTTCAGTATCCTTTTATGTTCCATAAATAACAGCCATCACAGAATAACAGCTGAAATAGCTTTTACTTTGTCACAACGTACTGTAAGCAAGAGACACTTGGGTGATGCTAATGCCCTGGATACAAGAAGAATTTATGCGGACCATCTCTCTAATTGTTCCTGAAATTATTTTCATTCAGTGCTGAGTTCCTTTAGAGCCCTGAAATAGAGGTGGCCTCAGAGAAGGTTTTGATGCTTTAATCACCCTAGTAGAAAACCTCTGTAAAAGGAAGGATATAAATTAAGAATTATCCTGAGATTAAAAATGCTCCCTCTAAACTTAAACTCCCAGTCTGGCCCTGTGTTACAAAGTGTCTCTAAAAGACACAGAGATCATGAATCATCAAGTTTTTGATTGCAGAGGCTATTCTGACGTTCTAGGTAGCATCTGCACAGCCTGAATTATAGGACAATATTGTCTAAAATAACCTGTCAGTCTGAATAATACTAATTTCTATTTTACCTCTACAAAATTTCTAGAGTACATTTAGTTGAACAGAGTGGGGGGGAGGGGGGAGACTGTGTGTGTGTGTGTATAGCCAAACTAGAGAAGAGACAATCACTCTATTAAAAATAAATACAGAAGTCAATGGGTTGTCAAAGATCCTTAATTCAGGAAAGATATATACCAAATTTAAGACCGAATTTCAGAAGACGTCTAGAYAGCACAAGGAGTGAAATCTCTGTCATCTCATTTGTAGAGTCAAAGCAGAAAGCTGAACATTGAAGTGACTGCACATGCAACTATCTCCAAAATAAATGCAAAAATCAGATTTCTGATATGTTCATTACACACCTGAGCTGGGCATGTGCCTTTGCAAAGGCAACTGGCTAAAACACTGCACATGTTGCTTCTCCTTTTTCATGCAACAAGACTTCCTGTAGCTCCTGGTATTACTATGTCTTAGGATTTGCATTTCTTTTAACCAAACATATGCTTTGCTCTTTCATAAAAAATATGAAGGTGTCTGACGTATGTATAGATGCATATATATGTACATATATGTATTCATATATGCATGTTATGTGGTGTATAAATCAATATATAAGGTACTTTTGGACAGTATGGTAGCAAACAAGCTGAATGCTTCTTGTGTCATAGTTCTCACAACAGCCCAAAACTCACCGACTGAAAGAGGTCAAATTTAAATGAAGGGCTAAGGAACGACCAAATTGTAAATAGGTAAACACTTTATCTGTATATCAGGAAGCTCTAATATATTCCATCCTATGGGATCATGTCCCGTGCCCCTTTAGGAAATTGCCCTAGACTGCATATCAATTCAGGGCAAATTAGAAAAGAGTTGTGCTGATGTTGGCTGGGGTAGAGTTAATTTTCTTCACTCTGGCCAACATGGGAGTAATTCTGGATTTGTGCTGAGCACAGGGTTGGTAATACAGAGATGTTTTTGTTATTGCTGAGCAGGGCTTTCACAGAGCAAAGGCCTTTTCTGCTTTTTGCACTGCCATGCTGGCAAGGGATTTGGGGGTTCATAGGAGGCTGGGAGTAGACACAGCCAGAGCAGGCAACCCCAGGTGACCAAAAGGATATTCCAGACCATATGGCATCATGCTCAGTATATAAAGCTGAGGGGAAGAAGGAAGAAGGAGAGATGTTTGTAGTGAGGACATTTGTCTTCCCAAGTACCTGTTACTTGTGATGGGGCCCTGCTCTCCTGGAGATGGCTGAACACCTGCCTGCCCATGGGAAACAGTGAATGAATTTCTTGCTTTGCTTTATCTGTGTCCATGGATTTTGCTTTTACTGTCTTTATGTCAACCCAAAAGCTTTCCTGTTTTTATGCTTCCAATTCTGTCTCTGATCCCAGGGGCGTGGAAGTAAATGTGTGACTGAGTGGGACTTGGTTCTTGGCTGGGAATAAACCATGGCAAGAATGCAGGAGCCACACTGGTAATAAATCCTAATTATGATCCAAAAATGTACATATTAAATATACATATGAAAATGATCAACAGCTTCACTTAATACTTTCAAGTTTATGCACGTGTTGTATAAGATACAATACCTCCTTAAATAAAAAAATTCTTTCAAAAATTAAAATTAAAAAAATCAATCAATTAATCTTTCTCTCATTGACAACTCCAACCTTTMAAATTAAGATCTCTCTTCCTCAGCTCATACAGATTCTAACTCAAATGAAGATTCATTCTTCATGTCTCATGGCTGGCTGGTGTTAGGTCACAAGWCCCTCATCCTTATATTCTACACAGAAAGCCTACACAGTGTGCTCAGATTGCTCTTGACTTGTGGTTAAGATGGAAAGGTCTCCCTGCTCATCTGCTAGTGTACATGGGATTTCTGAAGAGGCAGCAGGAAGATTATTCAAGTTTGACCTCACAACATCTTTTCTTTTCCCTTCTAGCTTCCACTTCAACTTCTTTCACCACCATCAGCTCCTGCACCAMTTTGTAAGAAGTGGTATCATCATTTTCCTGTAAAGCCAACACTGTAGTTGACAGTCAATAAACAAAGAGCAAAAAAAGCTTTCAAATGTACTTCATTTCAGAACAAAAAAAAAAAA
>JACDOX010000022.1:3121854-3175494 GCA_014549065.1 Cardinalis cardinalis | reverse complement strand
AAAAAAAAAAAACCCACAAAAATCAAAAAGCAAGTACCAAGCTTTCAGGCAAAAATGCAGTTTGCTTTGTTTGTTTAATGATATAGCTAGTCAAGTTTCTACCCTTCATCTGAAAAGCAAACAAGAACATGTTTAGTTGTGGAGAAGCTTGTGCAGCCCTACTTTAACAAGATTCCAACCCCCTAACCCTTTTCCCTGTAGTAATGTCACATCTCTGTGGAAGCTACATGGAAACTCCTTAAAAGAACGTGAGAAACAGGAGCTCATGTACCAGCTCACACCATCAGAAATCACTTTGAACTGATACACAGTAGTGGGCTGGTGTGAAAATATTAGACTAGGAAATGATGCTGGGGTCTGAAAATGCCTCCACCAGAGGGACAGCAGGTTCAGGCTGGAAAGCAAGCAGTTACCTCATCATCATGAAACCCACGTGGAGTCCTGAGTTCATGAACCTGTTGGAATGAGTCCAGAGGAGGCCACAGAGGAAATCGGCAGGAGCAGCTCTCCTGTGAAGACAGGCTGAGAGATTTGGGACTGTTCAGCCTGGGGAAGAGAAGGCTTCCGAGAGACCTCAGAGAAACTTTCTGGTTCCTAAAGGGGACCTATAAGAAAGATAACAACAAACCTTTTAGTAGAATATGTTGCAATAGAACGAGGACAATAGTTTAAAACTAAAGGAGAGTTGGTTTAGATTAGATATAAGGAAAWTTTTTTTTTACAGTGGGAGTGGTAAAACACTGGAACATGTTGGCCAGAGAAGCTGTGGATGGCCCATGTCTGGAAATATTCAAGGGCTCTGAGTAACCCAGTCTAGTTGAAGATGCCCCTGCTTATTGCAGGGAGGTTGGACTGGATAACTTTTAAAGGTGCCTTCCAGCCCAAACTATTCTGTGATTCTGTAATTCTATTTTCTTGTCCTGCTGATAGTACACAGTGATGGGAGTGGTCAAGTTAATGTCATGTGTCATTTCTAAGGGCGATTAAAATTAACTCAGAAATAAGTCAAAATATGTAAGTTTTAATGGATGGGGAGAGATTGCATCAAAGAAAACCGTACATGTGAAAAAAGTAAAAGCTACACCAAAGCCTATCTAAAACCAGCAAACATAATTTAAAAAGATGGAGACCAAAATCAGAGATTGTTCCATATTTTCATATTTGCACTCTGGGTGCTGTGTTGAGGCACCTGATTCATGAACTTTGATCAGAGAATGAGATGTGACTTCACTACATTCCACTATTTTCCTAGGGTGACAATTGCTCAGTGTAACTGTGCGTGAGGACCTTTTTGCTGGAAGGGATGTTTGCATTGAAATCTCAAAAGATGTGAATACCTGTAAACCACATTTCAAACTCCCAGGCTTTCAAGAGGTTTGGCCTATTCAGACCTGTTTAATTAAAATGTCCCTCTTCAGTCATCCTCCTCAAGACTGTTGACACAAATGCATATTTTTTAAAGCTTAATAAAATTTTCCAGTTTTGCTTTGCATGGCTTTTGATTTTTTGTTAGTTTATTTCAACACTTTCAGGGACAGATCTCCACTGGCTTTAACATGGTATTCAGAGAAGCTTCTTATAGAAATTAATTCAGTTTTATGTTTTCCAGAATCCAATTGGTTGATGGCAAATTCAGCATAAAATTCATAGATGTTTTGATTTCTCCATAGAGAACTAAGTTTATGGTCATGAAGAGCAATCAGCTGATTGTTGTAAAAAGTCCTGTCATGTGAAAATACTGAGATKACAAAACTCAAGCCAGAAGAATTTGACCCTTATTGCTAAACCAGTGACAGAACTTTTTTCTTAGATTCTGTTTAGCCATAAATGTTACTTATACTTCTGTAAACTTTTCATGTTACCAGGCTTTTTTTAGTAGAAATTGTTCCAGAAAGTAATCTTTTAAACAAAATATTTAGCAAAAGACTACAGTAAGAACATAAACATTTCAGCCAGTGTAACCAGACCATTCAACCAGGACAAAGATAATGTTCTTCTAATATTTAGGKAGAGAAAATTAATATAGCATGTCATTCCATTAATTACAGCTGTTCATATTTCCTTATAAATCCATCAAGAATGTCAGTAGTCCAAATTCCATAATTTCAAAGACCTAAAAGGAAATATCTTACCCTAAAGTTCAATAAGACCTTCTAATAAAGCAACAAGAAGTGATGAAAATTAAAGACAGGTTACCTTTTTAAGATTTCTTGAAAATGGTTTTCCTGAAATCAACAAAAAATTTCCCTACATGACTATTCTTYAAGTCTTGCAAAATTTTCCAAGACTGACCCCTATTGAGTGAATATAATTGGAGCCTTCTCTTTGGTATCTGTGAACAATGGATCAAAAACCTCACTTTAATCAAGTGTGTTATCCAAACCAGCCCAGGAATCCAACCACAGCACAGATAAAACAGATTTCATTGTGGTTTTCTGCTTGGTACTGGGAATATGTGCTTCACATATTATTTATTGAATCTTCCAAACTGTTAAAAAAGATGCTGTAGAAAAGTAGGCAATGTGACAATTCCCACAAAAACTCAAACTGCCCATGTCAAAACCCTGTTGTCATTCATTCCTACTTCCACTTTAGAAATSTTTAACTACTTTCAGCCCATGTAACAGTGTTCCCATCCCTACCACTTGGCATTGTTTTCCAAAGGCAATTTTGTGAAGCACAAATCCTAATGTTTTCTTAACATTCAGAAATGTGGCCTCTGTCCTCTTCCTTTTGTCTCAGCGGAGAATACCCACAGTACACAAGCTGCTGTGACACAGTTTGAAATAGATACTTTCTACTTATGTAGTATTCTTTGCTACCAGTTTTTAGATTTTCTGTTTTAATAGCTCCATCATTTTACTGGACAGGCAAATCACATTTTCCAGATGCTAAATGACCATATTTCTCTTTCCCCATGCTCACTCCCTCTGCACTTTACAATATAAACATWCTCTATTTTATTGCAGGGACCAGCGGTCTGGCTTTGAAAATTACCTCTTAGTAATTCAGTACAAAGTTCACAAATTTCCTTAAGGTGAAGTACTGCTGATCTGTGGATTCAATTTTCCCAGGTATTTACTCACCTGCATTTATCAATAACCACTCCAGCCATGATCTTCTTTGCTTCTTAATTGCCCATACTCTTTTATTTCCCTTTAAACGATAGATTCAAAAAAAAGCAGCTTAGTGGTTCAGTCATATTAAAATCATAATTGATTTTGCCTCACTCCTCATTTATTAATGGACTTAGACTACCTTCTTGCTAATAAACCTCCCAGTAATGAGTTTAGTCCACAGAGGATACATTTCCACCTCAGCAAACCACCAAGCAATTTAGGACAGTTGGTAGTCTCTGCTTAAGGGAGTCCGAAAACTGGAGTAGAAATTTATGCAGGCCATAATTAAAGTACTTTCTGGGAGCTGTGTGGGGACTTTACCGACATTCTTTGCACCGTGCCCATCTGTGGTCAGTGTAATTAATCCTTGACTCGCAATCCGATGAGAACTAATCCTCACTGACAATTTTTGATAAAGATAAGGCCCCAAATACTTATGCAGTGATCAAACTCTGGTTATTTTCTTTCTTTAAACAGAAAAGGCACGTGAAGGTGATGAGGACAGATCTTTTTGGAGCTGCTCAGCACTGGGGAAGGCATGCAGACAGCAAAAAAGCCATTTGCTGGGATAACAGCAGTTCCAGATGTGTGAAAAGCCCAATGTGCATAGAAAAATAAGAAGCAGAACTTTGCCAGTGCACAGTTACAAGAGAAGATTACCTTATGGAAGTAAAATATAAGTTGCTTCTACTGAAATTACTTAATTGAAAGMACAATTATACATTTGAGGGAGGGAAGGTCATTGGGCTGAGAGATAATACGCTGCAAAATTCTGATATTTCTGATAATTCTGAAWACAAGCTGAAATTCTGAGATTGAGAAGGTTTAATTATGTCCCTGTCTGTGTTTAATGACAAATCCCTATGATCTCCTTCTCTTTTGGGACTTTTAAGATTTTAGGAGCCAGAAACTTATTTGTCCAGCACCTAAAAACTGGGTTCATGGTATGGGATGGGGGCTCTCATAAATCTAACCTTGTAGTGCTGCCTAGCAAGAAACTCCTGTAATAAAGCACTTTTCTCCCTTCTTCACAGAGGATTACTTAGAGACAAGAGGAAGAGGATAGTGAGGTAAGTCTTCCTCCCTGCTGCTCTGTGGGAGCAGCACAGCAGATCTTTTCCAGACTGAGAGGAGGCTGAGGGGAAGAAAACGGGCTAAACTGGGGGACAGGAGAGTCCTGCTGGGAGTGATCAGAGACAGTTCACTGGGAGTGAGACACTCCCTGTTTTCCACCTCACAGGAAGAGTGAGGTTGAGGTCTTGCCTTTTCAGTTTGCTGATACTAAATTATACTTTGCAAAGTAAAATACCACCTAGTACCTAAAGGAGAAGCTCCTCTAGAAAGAATAAGGCTTTCATGGAAATTATTTACTTTCTTTTGGACCTCTTCTTTTGGGATCTTTGGATTTTGGAGGTATAGTTGGTATTTTTGGTGCACTCTGGGAAGGACAGGGAATATTTCTCTTCCTGCCATTTTCTTACAGTTTCCCCCATTTTCACACACATAAATACAAATCCTAAAGGGAGATCAGTTCAAGACTTTACATTCCTCTATATGCAAGTAACCCACCTACAGTTTTATCCATGATATTTTATCACCAATAATTAACATGGACACACACACTAAAATGCAGATGCTGACCAACCCGAATTACAGCAAACTGAACTCCCTTTGCAACATAAAGAATTCTACTAAGAATTTGGGAAAGGTTTCAGGGAGAAAATACAAGAGAGTCTAGTTTTCTAAAGGCATTTTTAGTTGTCATTAAACACAGTCAGGGTTTCCAAAGCTAAAATACATGATAACACRTTCCAAAACACTTCTAATAGAATATTTTTTCAGTACTTCACTACAGCAAATGATGCAAAGCCAAAATTCCCCAGACAATGCACAGAACATTAGAGAATTARTTTAACATTCTTACAACCCTGCAATTTTATTTAAACAAATTCTTCCCTACCCAATTCCCTGCAGAGAAGTATTGTACCCTTTTGTTGATTGTAGTGGACATATTGCAGATCTCCGATTACCTTCCCAAAGGACCACCCACAACAAGAAGTTTTTTGTGTTGCAAGCGCAGCTTAGTTCACTCCCTCCTAGTCACCTTCTTTTTTCTTTTCTTCTTGTTTTTTCTTTTTTTTCCCCCCTCAATTTTAATTTTCTTTCATTCTTATATGCTGTGGATGAACTGACAGACTAGCCTGCCATCTGTTCTTTCATGACATGGTGCAACCTAATCAATTATCCCCAAACCACTTTGGAGTAAATAACATGTCTACAATAATAATAATTAGTCAGTTAAAAAGAAAACAGCATCATGCAACTCCTGGTGGGAGTTAGGTAGATTTCAGAACACAGCATTTTATTAACTGAGATTTTCAGACCAGGAGAAGACAACTTTGGAAGGAAAAAAAATCACCTTCATTAATTTATTCTGAAACATGAGTACAACATACCATCCCTGAACTTTGGACATCTTTGACCCTTTGTAACCAATGATGCCAGACTCAAATAAGCATGCCACTGATGAGTTTCTAAGATTTTGGTATTAATATATGTGTTAGAATAAACATATGTATTAGTGTAGGAACGATATTAAAATTATAAATATTTTTTAAAAATCCCCTAATAGCAAGCAGATGGCATTATTATAGTGTTATATTCCTCAAACACAATGAGAAAATTACATTATTACAGGAGTTTCTGGCTAGGCAACACTACAAGGTTAGATTTATGAGAACCCCCATCCAGTACCATGAAGCCTGTCATCTTCAGGGAGAAATTTGTCTTCAGCAACCATCACAAGTAGAAATTCTGAGCAAGAGGAGTACATGACACATGCACCCACTTGAAGAACAGGCAAAATGCAGAAACCCAAACTGCTGCAGACAGAAAACAGGTTTGCAATAAATAAAAGGACTTCCGAATTTCAGGAAGATTGCAGTTAATATCAGGGGATGCCAAGACTACACCATTTCTTATGAAGGCCATTTCTTATGAAGTAATTCTGAACATCATTTTTCACAATGCAACTGTTTGCTATTTTAACTCTATGACATTGATTTAGACATAATACACTAGAAACTATTCTACTTACTCGATGGACATTTAAAATACATCTTAACACTTGAGTGCTTAGCACATTCTCAGTATTTTCATTTTTRCAACATGATGGAAGCAATAGATAAATCATAAAGATTCAATGTTCCAGTRAACTAATCAGCAAATTGCCAACAAAAATTTCAGTTAAGGAATCAGTGCAATCTCAGTGAATAGATCATATTGATGGATCAGAAGAAGAATTTCCTCATTACTGTATTTTCTTTGAATGCAGAAGTATTGCTATTGGGTACATTCTATGTGTTGTGTCCTGAAAGAAGACAACACGTGTAGCTGTGATACCAAATAACATCTCTGTTGTGTTTGTAAGTATTAAGGACAGGGCAATATGTAAAATAACTCCAAGTTGACAAGTGCTGTCCCAGATCTTTTCTAAATGGTTAAAACTTCTCATCCTTGAACCAGGTTATTTTAACCTTCCCCCTGGAAAACCAATCCAATTTTACCAGTAAGTTAGAAAGTAACATAGCAGTGTAAATCTGGACATTTTACCCAAAACTTCCTGATCAGCCTGAGATAATGTAGACTATCATCTCCTTTGAAATAAGAAGCAAGAAGAATTGTAGAAAACATCTTAGAGGCCATAAATATCAAACCATCTACCACAGCATATCATCATCTCAGTAAATCTAAATGAGAATACCAAACACATTGAATATGTGTGCTTGCTCTCATGCTGCCTCGTCTACCAAGGAAATTATCCATAAAATATAATACATGGCAGCAAAGAATCTCACATTTTATGATGCAGTCCTTCACAGACAAGATTTTGTCTGTTCTTACACATAGATGGTGAGGTGTGAGGCAGACTCAAACTCACACACCTGTGGCCTTGTTGCAGCTTCTCAGAAGATAAACAATAAGGTGGGATCATGGAGAGTGAGAATGAAGAGCAGTCTCTGTCATGATGCAGGTCAGTGAAGATAAATGAATGAACCACAGATGATCTTCATTGGTCCCTCTGTGACTGCTCTGCTGTGATTTC
The DNA here is from genome assembly GCA_014549065.1 of Cardinalis cardinalis. NCBI lineage: Eukaryota > Metazoa > Chordata > Aves > Passeriformes > Cardinalidae > Cardinalis > Cardinalis cardinalis. The sequence continues at coordinate 3,168,270 of JACDOX010000022.1, read as the reverse complement.
TATGGCATGCATGTACCAACATATTTGCCTGTTTAGGTTCTTGTACTACTCCTCCTCTTTCAGAAGCCAAATGCTTCTGGCATCCTGACAATTATGTTTAATTTCCAATTTTCTACGTCTTTCAAAAGAGCAATCACCTTTCTGTTGCAGCTGCTGACCTCTTGCTTCTGCCTGCTTCTCCATGTTTTACCATCCACTTCAGAAAGGGGCTAGCAATTATGTGCCTGATGTTTCCCTAACCTTGACCACCTTGAAATGTGATTTTGTGATTTTTKTTGAAATGTAGGACATGGATCCCTTACAGGCTTTTACAAACATGAGAGTTCCCATGTGTCATTGACACTGATGAATTGCTAGATCACTACAGAACAACTTGGAAATGGCAATGGAGCTGGCTCCACTGCAGCTAACTTGAGCTCCTGAGAGGGACCAGAGGGGTTTTTTGATTCTTTTTATTACGAGATATCAATTAAGCATTTAACAAGTTACAATAAAAAGCAACTTTCCAATGGAATTTTTAATGCAATGAAAACAAATTACCTTCAAGATGGTTATCATTTGGAATCTTGAAGAGAATGAAAATAAGGCAAATGCCAGCACATATTCGTCCAGATTGCCCATAACAACTTGCCAGGCATCCCTGTTTCAAATCAAGTAAATCTGTGCAGCTTCTCTTTGACAGCAACACAAAATCCCTTGTGCAATGCATTGAATGGCACAGCTGAGGCAGAATGTTAGCAGAAGATACTGCGCCAAGCAGCTTTTGTTTTGAAGTGGGTACTAACGTTATGCAATCCTCTTAGAATTTGCTTCCTTCAAAGAATGAAAGACACACAAAAAAAAAGCCTCAGCAAACAAAAACCACAAATCCCATACATTTCTCAACTTGGTTGATATTTCTCCACTTGGACACAGTCTATTCCCAGCAGTTCCAAAATTCTGGCATTGGCACAGACTATATTTGTAGCATTCAGCTGGAGTAAAGGACCAAACAGTGCATGATGGCTGGGATGAAGGTGTTTAGTGGAAGAGAGAGGTTYCAGCTCTCTCAACAAGAATGATGCCCATAAACAGAAAATAGAAGTGGAATTCACTAATATCAACAATGTGCAAATTAGGCACATGAGCAATTTTAACAACTCACTTTAAGCCTGAGCCTTTCTGAGACTTTCTGTAGTCACAAGGAAGATGAGACCATGGATAGAACTCTCTTAATATGAAAACATTAATTTACAAGCTTAAGATCTTGCCAACTTAATTTTGCATGTATCCAAGAAAAGGAAACCTAAACTTAATATTGAAAACTTCTGAGCCCTTCATCAAAGGCTCACTTGAGCAACAGGTATGAGGGAGAATGCAGCCAGTTGACTCCATGTACCATTTCTCACCAAAAGCCATCCACAAATGCACTCTCAGGCTGTGGGGGTGAGTAACATACTTCACTTTTTCTCTTCTTTCTTTGCCCTTGGGAGAAGTGGGGAAGGAGGCACACAGTAGAGAAAAGGTGAGGTGTGGGCTGTGTTTCCTGTCCATGAGGCACACCAAGCTAAACAGAGCATGTGTGAAGGCAAAGCACTGCTCAGAAAAGTGGTCTGGGCTCTGCAGGCCATGTGTTCTGAAGGGAGAAACTGTTCCTCACTGAGCTCTCCCACATTTGTACAACATGCGACACTACACTTTTGCAGCCTCACTCTACATATGTTTTCTCACCAGTGAACAGGCACTAGTGTTACAGGCMCTGTTCCTCCTCCCCCAAACAGAGGAGCTTTTCATTTCACTCAGGCACATTGTCATGGCTGCAGATTCCTGCTGCTCATTTCTGGTGTGATGTCCATATGCACAGCACTTCTAGAGATGTGTTGTTGTCTTTGCGGTACAGGCAGAGAATTATCATCTTTGCCCTCTCCCATGACCAATGCTACCTCCACACTGCACATTTTTTGGAGAATACTTATTTACTTGTTCCCTCTGCTCTCTGAAGAGTGTATCCAACATGTCACAGAGTAAGAATACACTTGGTGCTTCCCCAAGACATATTAACAGGTTTAGTATCTTTCATCTTCTCTGACCTTTTCCATTATGCTCTCAGAAGCTCAGAAAGTCCCATGACAATATGCGGAAAAAATCCTCCAGTGCTCTGTGCACATATGTGGGCTTTCTCTTGTGTTGCACTCAGGTTCAGTTAGATGTTCTTCAGCCTTTGATCTTCTTTAATCAGAAKAAGGACAGAGGCTGAGCAAGGAGAATATGAGCTTTCTTTTATGCTTGTTGTAATTCTTAGGTCCAATAAAGAGGACAGAACAAGGATGCTCAGGGTATTAAGTGCAAGACAATCAAAGAAATGACTGAAAGGATTCTGCACCCTGCCAGCTATCCTGAGCTTTGCCCTCACTCATGTGGCTAAGCTTTGGGGAAGGAGGGCTTCTCTGTTAACAGGGGTTAGTGTCTTTACTCCTCCACCTCCTTCTCTACCACCTCATGCTCATCTTTATTAGCTTTTTCACACTACACAGTCCTCTCATCGATTACAAGGGCCAGCACAAAGCAGCCTAATGATGGGTCAGTCTTAATGAGAAAAGCAGCTGCTTTTGAAGTGGTGTGGCTTCATCCTGCACCCTGCCGAGTCCTGGCATGCAGAGCTTTGCCTCCTTTTAGAGAGCAGAGCCATGGAAAATCAACAGTGAGCAGCCTGGTGCCTCTTAACAGAAAGGGCCATGTGCATGGCTATTTAGTGCTGTAAAAGAGAGAGCATTTGCACAAACGGGAGTGAACATAAGGAGGCCTTCAGAGAAGAATGGGGCCTTGGCAAATTTATAGACTCCCCTGAAAGAAAGTGATTACAGATCATTATCCAATTGAGGCAGATTGATGGGTTAGGGTCAAAGTAATACTGCAGAGCTCACTGGAGGGACAATGCCTGCTTGTCAGTTCTGTCCGGGAAAAGAAAGAGAAGGGAAACTACCACACAGAGAGGAAAGGCTTAAGCTTTTCCAGCCCTTATCTTAAAAATAGTTTCTTATCTTGAACGTGTCCTTTAAAGACAAAAAAAAAAAAGACAAAAAAAGAAAAATAAACAAACAAACAAAAACCACCACGGAAAAAATATATCCTGATATTGCAGGACCAGTATTGTTGAGTTAAAACTGTGCATTCAGAATTGTGAAATAATTGTGTGAATAGTGTGCAAGCAATACACACAAAAAACCTTGTGATCAGTACTTCCAGAAATCATGAGTACTAGCACTAGTAAAGGATAAATTGCATCTTTGATTCATTTGTATTAAAAACCCAAAGACATCTTCTAAAATAAATGTGTATAATTTTTTTCATTTTGGTGAAAGAAGGACATTTTGTTAACAGCTATGGTTGAACTGATTTGAAACTCAGCAACATCTGGTGAGGCAAAACTCAGCAACACTGACATTGAATAAAACAAGAATAAATGTGTTTCTATTGTTTCTTCTGTATTAATTTTTAGAGTGTTTAAAAGTGCTTTGCATTCATGCACTTTTCAAATAGCCATAGAAATGGAAACAGCATGGCCCAAAAAGCAGCTCACAGCATTTATTGTGCATTTGCCTCACATTTTCCAATAGGGTTTTGGAATGTAAAGAATTTGAGAAAAGACAGAAGACAATGCATTCATGAGAGACCTGATTTGTTTAATTGTGTTTATTTATTAACCTCTCTGTTGTTCCCCATGTCTCAGAAGCAGAGCACCACACACACTGTAATGGATATGTCCCTATGTCCCTGTGGATAGAAGAGTAACATTGGCCTAGTTTCAAGAAAGGCTCAGTAAGGCAGCTTGGCCTTGGGGCCACTGTCTTGAGAGTTTAGCAAGGGTGTTCCCTCAAGCTTTGTTACAAAACCTCCACAGACATGAAAGTTATGGCCCCAGCACTCTGGGGCTCTGGTGTCTTTCCTGGAAACTCATGTCCTCTTGCAGAGGGTGTTCAGACACAAAAGGACCTATCCTGACCCAGAGGCCATTGGAGAGGACACACGAACTGGCTTCATGCTAGAGTCACCTAAAAAATCTGTAGGAATTCCTGGTACAGGTACTGGTAATCTAGAGATCCCATCTGTTGCAGTRATAGAAATTACCTGTTCTGCAGCTTTGCAAATAACTCAGAGTCCACTCCAGCCTGCTAATTCTCACTTAAAGCAGTAAGGGTAACAAAGAAAATAAAAGCATTGCTGGTGTCATACTCATTTGCAAGTTGTAAAGGTGTCAAAAGCATCAGCAGAGACTCAATGACTCTCACTTCATGCAGTACTTCTTGCATTYTGGTGGGTTTTTATATTCACTTGGTAGCAATCCAGTTGCAGCATGATCATGTACTTTCTACTCTCTATCAAAGAGAGTTCTCTGATATTTTTGCTGAAAGGGAAGAGATAGTTCACCAAATTACTCCTTCCTTTTGTAGGGCTTCCCCCAGACTCTTAGCACCACTATTTTTATCTTCTCTCTTCTGATTCTCAGGATCACTGAATTTTCGGCGCAACTGACAGCTCTTTTCCACTCCTCTGAAAAGGTTTGCCATCTCATATTCTATCTACAAACCAAAAAGGACCCAAATGACATTCATCCCAGAAAAATTCTAGAAAGAGCCATAGGGTCTGTGCAATGCCATTCCACATAAGTTATCTTCCCCCACCTTGGAGTCCGCAAAACCAGAGTTATGTTACATGGAAAAAAAAAAAAATCTGTGGTTGGTTTCCTATCTTACTCTGTTGGCTAGGCTGGAGTTTTAACTTGTATGTGTATTCCCTGAACTAAATTTAGCTCTTTGACTCTTTTCCCATTTTCCTCATTCATCATTTTGTTGTTGGGTATGAGATAGGTTCCTCCATGCCCATTCCTTCCACACATTCTGGAATCTCTCAGCATATGATGGAGTTGTAATTGAGATCGGATACCACTGATGCCTTTTCCTGGCCTTACAAAATTGAGAACCAGACACAGCCAAAGGATAAGAAGTTTTACCTTGGTATTTACCTTGGAATACACCACAATGCACCTTGGCAAATTGGTGCATCAGTAAGGACCCTTATTAAAATACCGAGGTAAAACCCCTTATCCCTTAACCATGTCTGGCTCTTAATTTTTTAAGACCAGGAAAAGGTATCACCACCTATAAGATGACACGCATTGTGCTAAGATATCTTTTGTCTTGTATTTCCTTCCAACTTTTTTCTGTTTTAGACTAACAGTATTCTTTTTTGCTGTTCATGGTTTAGAAACAACTTATATCCACTCTTCCTGAAATTTGCTTGCATTTGTTTAGAGTTGCTTCCTTTGGTTTGGCAGGAGATGTGCATATGTGCAGGACTCCATATGTTTTCAGAGATAATCTGCTTTTTACTACCAGTAAGAATAACCTTGAATACATATTACACTGTCACAGCATATTTTCTATATGAATCAGAAAGTAGAACTGGTGCATTGGAAAAGCAGACCATATTTTTAAAGGCAAATTCATAAACACTGCTTTTATGAACAGAGAAAGCTGAGGGATGGGGGTGGGGGATATCATAGGAAAAGAGACGAGTGCTTGTGATCTGAACTCTCTGTCCTACGAACATGTTATGTTGTAGCTGATCCATGGAGAAGTCTCCCTGTAAATGGAGGCTGGGTGCTGAAATGTCCATGCCGAGTCAGTGAACTCAGCGTGAGCGCGTCGAGTGGAACACAGCACAGAACAAGGTCAAAGGAGTGAAATGGCTGTTCCCTTCCACTCCAATCAAGAAAACTATCAGCTATTCCGGAAAAAAAAAAAAAAGCAACAACAAAAAACAAACCACAAATCCTACAATCACTCAGCTGGGAATAAGGGAGGAAAAAAAGAGCATTTCTCTTAAGGACACTTTCCATTCTATTTATAGCTATAGTTTGTATAGTGCTTAACATTCGACCCACAGGGTTCACAGGTAAGTAAGAAATAAACAGATGTGTGTATTMTAAGTTATATTTCATCCATATGTGCAAAATAGTCACAGGAGAGCTACAGAAAACTACACACTTGGGGTAGCAACCTTCCTAGCCCAGGAACAACATCTGATTCATGCTAAGTTTATCCTCTGGCAAATCTTGAGTTTCAATGATGATTCTGTTTGAGTAAAAACTCAGGGCAAAATCCTGAGACATTCAGCATTGGTGGAAACTTTGTCACAAACACCATAGGATTCAGGAGTTTAGCATGAGCAAGCCTTGCTCTTTGTTTTCCTTTTTATTGTGTTTACAATACTGTAGTGGCAAAGAAGATGCAATCTTCCCTCAAAAAAGTTGTATATACATCCTCTCAGTGTGAGAAGGGTGAGAGGAGAATCAGATCTGCTCCAAATTTTGGTGCTCTGGAAGAGTTTCCTCATTTTTAAGTTCTTGAGTCAAAGGGAAATTAAAAAAAAAGCCTAACTTTCTGCTAATATAGTTTCCTGTGTTTTCCTTTTATTTTTTAAGTCATTTTTTATTGTTGTTGTCTGAGATATTGGCTAGGTATTTTTTAGAGAAGGGAGGCACCTTGTCTGTGTGGGTGAATTGGACTCACTAAAACATGTTTCTGCCTGCTAAGTCCTATTGCAATGGCTTACTGTGTTCTTCCTGTTGATACAGCATCCCCTCTWCGCAGAACAGGCAGAGTACTGACAACAATTTCAGATACATAATTTTTTGAGGAAGAAATGCCAAAATTTGGCTGTAATATCCATTATGAGTTTCTCAATTGTGCCTACAAACAACTTGAACTACAGAATAACCTTCGGTTTAGTGCCTTTCTTCCCAGGAAAGATTATCTCCCTTGTGCTCTCAGGTGGAGAGACCCTTAGGGATGTTGGCATAGCAGGTGCCTACACTTGTCGTGTAAATGGAGATTCCTACATAGAGCAAATCTCCCTGAACACCTGCTGAAGTCTCCTCTTCACCAACAGAGCAGGCCTACTACTTCAGTTGTACAGGGCTACTGCCGCTGATTTATCAGAAGATGTATCCTGGTGTTCCATTACATATGGATAGCAACATTTTTGTAGCCATAAAGCCTAGGAACATGAGTAACATATATATATACACACACACACACATATATAAAATTGATATATAATTTCTATTTAAAACAGCATAGGCAAGTGCAATATTTTAGGAAATATTRACCTAATCAAATGTATAAGCCTTCCATAAAACTTTTACTTATGCATAAAGCCATGAGTAAAAGGGTGTTTAATTTTTCCAGTTAAGCAAAAAGGGCTAAAAAAATGCTATCATATTCTCTGTTATTTTCTTCATCCCTAAAGACATGTTTGGCCACTGAAATAATGACTTTATGCCCAACAAAAGATGAAGAACCTCTCTGTCCCAGGTCATTTCCTCCAATCAAACCCAGGTCTGTAACAGGGTTGAAATTTGTTAACACATGCCTGCTCTTTAGAGGGCTGTGTAAAGGACAAGGTGGATAAACTGTAGCAGCCAGACAGGCTCTAACATCTTAAGAAAAATACCAAAGAAGCAGATTCAGCAAAAGAGGTCTGAACATGAAGGATTAATTATATCCTGTACCCTTCCAAGTGGTCCTGCCCTATTGAGATTGAGAAAAATGAGTGATGAAGATGCTGAAGCCTGTACTTTTGAGCATGTGAAAACTATTCTGTGACTAGAACAAGGGTCATGCATTTTCAAAGTCAGTTCAATTAAGCAAAACGCCAGTCCCAGTTCCTTGGACCCACCAATTAAACTGCAGCCAAAAATGTTGCCCATTTGCCCCACAGAGGACTGAGTGTATTTATAGTCCCCAAATGCCTATGGACTAATCAAAACTGTCACATAAGAAGAAGCCAGCCAAAAAACTCAGACAGTTTGGTTAATGAGACAAAGAGCAGCTTCGTATTCATTCCCTCCTAAACAAAGATCTGAGGAAAGGGTATGGACTGGTGGGGGAGAGAGACTACAAGTACAGCAGGCCCAAAGAGAAGGGCACAAGCAGACAGTCAATTAGGCAATGCATCCAAGCCTGATCTGAAGGCTCATGGCAAACAGAGCAACCATTCATGTACTGTGACATGCAGGTCAATAGAAGAAATCACATGCTCGCCTGGAACTTATGGATGCGTCCGTGAAACAGCACGTGGCAACATATGATGGAACTCAATTCCTGATCACAGCCTACAGTGACAAAATGAAAAACATCTCTGACTTTTTCCCGTTAGAAAACAACAACTGTATTCTTTTTAAATTCACAATACATATTTTTCCCCCACTGAATAATTACCAGTAATTTTAAAGAACTCGGTATGTATTGTGCTCCATATATGAATTATTTGTCTTTCTGATTATCTGACAATTTTTATCTTCCAAGAAAACATTGATCAAAAGAAAAGCCAGAAAATAAATTTTCTTCCTATTGGGTACTACTTCCTGTTTGGCCAGATGCATTATCTTGTTTGCATTCTCTGTTTCTGAAGCATCTGCTAGCAGTTACTGTCAGAAATGTGATAATGACCATGGTCAACCAGTAGTTTTAGCTGGTGGATCCTGTGTTCTGAGCAAATTGCAGATATGGCTTTCACTAACTTAAGCAACACGTGCTAGCAAGCACAGCAGAACAGCTTGACCTGTTTCTACAAGGACAAGATCAAGCATATCTACAACAGATCAGAAAGCCACAAAATGGAAGGAATCCAGGCTAAAGGTTTTCCAACAAATAATCACACTGAGCTCCAACAAGGGCTTGTATCTTTTTCTTTGAGAGTTAAGCCATTCAGCTTAGTAGCAAGTTTGGGCAAAGAGATTGCTCACAGGCCAAGACCTAAGAGCTTCCAAACAGTTCTGCAACCCCAAGCTTGTCTAGAAGCTGCATTAAAATTAAAAAACCAAAAAAAAAAAAAAAGAAAAGGAGAAGAAAAGAAAGATAAGTTAGCACTCTCCTGGCAGGATTTTGGAAGCATTCGTAATGTTGGCAGGGCAAGGAGCTGTTGAGTTGTACCATTGTCTTTAGGAGGTGAGGTAGAAAGGGATTTCTGCATCACACCCTTTTTTCAGGTGTCTAGTCAATGTTTGATGACAAAGCAAAGAAAATTAGAAGAAACACCAGCATGAAGCATCAATTTTAAGAAGGGGAGTTTTTCTCATATATTTGTTTTTCCTAACAATATCTTGAAGGGAAGGCAATCAAAACTCCACTGTATCCCAAGAACCATATTTTCTGCCAATATAATATGAAAGCAAGAATAATAAACATGAGGAGAATAAATGAGCTGGTTGGTTAAATGTGGTCACAAAACAGTGTGTTAACAGGGCAGGGGGTGGGGGGGAGAAGAGCAAAGACACCGTGTCACATAGTTTATTAAATCTGTGAGAATCTTGCTTTGGAAACAGTTCTGTTACATCTGCCCTGTAATCTCCAGAGATTAAAAGGGCAACACAGCCAATTTTAGGACTGCTGGTACAAAAACTTCCTCAAATAAGGAATACAAGTAACTGTGCCTTTCATTCAAGTCTAGAGGAGCCCTCAAAAGCTATAAATAATTTGTGCAAGCCTCTTATCATCCTGAAATACATGTGATTAGAAATCTGCTAGAACTAAGCTGCCAGAGGCAGCAGTCCCGTTACATACTGTTGGCCTATATGTCTGATACGTGACATTTTCCTAAATCCTGTCAGGGATAATCTGTCACATAGCCATCTTTTAGATCATACTTTGAGACTGTGGTCTTTTAGTACAAATACAAATATGCTTAAATTATTATGCTGCCCATTAGGAAGATGATCACTGTTCTTGTACAGAGGAAAATATTAACAGATAACCAAATACATTCTAAACACCAGAGCAATGTATCAGGAGTGAACAGAAGCACAAACAAGCCAAAAGGCTTAGACACAGTAGTGGCTATGACCGTAGTGGCTATGACCTAAACAGATTTTGTCTCCTCTGCTTTTATTCAGGAAATTCAGGTTTACTTTCCTACCTACTAATGATGTAGATCTAATGGAAGGGCAATACACTTGATTATTTTTGCCACAAACTGGTCTCCAGGAAAAATCCAGATAACGTAGTATTTTTCTGTTGAAGTCCTAGGATACTCCTGAATGTTGTTATTTCCTTTAATATAAAATAGTAAGGTCTTTCAATTAGTTTCTTTCCAATACTCTCATCACCTCCTGCTCCAAATCAACTAATTTTCATTCAGTTGTGCATATTGTGACATGTAGGTCGAATTTGTCTTGAATTAATCTGAAGCTCAAAGTCTTCTGATTCCAATTTTTTTCTGTGTGAATAAAAAATAGCACACTGGGTTTTGGCATGGAAACAACTGGCCACAAGAAATATTGCTAAATAGCTCAACAGCAGAATAGTTCAAAGGATAGCAACTTGAAAATTATAGCAATGATGAGGAATTCACATATCCTATAGTGAATTATTTAATTTTGCTTTATTGATAGACAAAAGGCATTGGATTTCAGTAGTATGGACACATTATGTAGGGCAAGCAGGAGTGGGACATACTGGGATTCCACTGAACCTATTCTGCAACATCTGTTGTTCAACCTACTCATGGATGATTTGGAAGACAGGGTCAACAATGAGGTGACTAAGATTGGGGTTGATACAAAGTGATCTGTGGTCATCAAACTGACTGTGAACAGCTGCAGAAGGATACCATGGCATTGGGTGTCTGGGTAGAAAAATGGCAGATGGAATGCTTTGTTGATAAGTCCCAAATAACACATATGGGAAAAACATATGCCACTGTATGTAACTGTGCTGTGTCCAATACTGCATCTGCTTCTGGATAACCAACATCTCAGGAGGTATGTGGGAGAACTGGAACAGCAGGGACAAAAGCAGTGCAGATGATCAGATGTATGAGGCTGCCTCCTTATGAGTAGAGACTGAATAGTCTGGGACATGTGAAAGAGACACCTAAAATGTTAAAGGTCAAAAAATCATTAATTTCATGAAGAAAATTATCCTAGATTATTTTCCTTTCAAGTTATGTATATATATGTGTGTGCATATTATTTTCCACAACCTAGGGATCACAACTGGTAGCAACAGGAATAAGGTTTAGAACAAATGAAAGTTCTTGCTCTCTGGAGACAAAGTTTTATCAATGGGATGCTTGGGATGTCAAAWGTATAAATGAGTTCAAAACATCCTTAGACACACTCATGAAGGAAAGGTCCACTGGGACATCTCAAACACAAAGACAGAAACACAACACCCAGCTCAGGAAGGTCAGGTTTTCAGGCATGGAAGGCCTTGCCAGAAGCAGCATCACTCTGTGTTTGCCCCACTGACACCCTTACTCCCCCGGCTCCTCTTACTGACCACAGTCAGAGACCCTTGGGCTTATATTGCAACAGAGGGGAAAGTCTGCATTAACATGCCCCTGAGGAACTTAGAATCATTCTAAAGTGAAACTAAAATGCTGGATTTTTTTTTTTTTAGGAGGTCAACTTGGGATTTCTCATTGTATTCACATATATTTGTTGCATTCACCACTTTGAATAATTATATTTGTAGTTTAATCCTCTGCTTTAGTAAACACCCTCCCAAGCACTCCAGGTCTTTGAATGCAAAACAAGCTATCCACAAGTAAGCCAGGAGTGGACACGCTTGGTTGCCTGGTTGTTTAATTAGAAACTGAAGCAAAAGGCATCCTGCCTCAGGGAGACAACTGGGCTGCAGACTGTGACACTGCCATAGCCGTGCTCTGTCTCTCTTTAGCCTTAAGCAAATCTGATCTTGGGCATCCTGACCCTGACTAATTGCACACTGTTTCCTGTGATGCTGTGAAGCTCCTTCCACTCATTGCTGGACTATTAAGCTTCTCTGCTCTGTCTGGTAATTAAGCAGCAGAATGCCACTCTTTTTTGTTGCTGTTGTTTTGGGGTGGTTATTTTTGCATCCTTCTTCCCTCCTCCTCCTCCTCCTCCTCCCCAATCCCTTCTATACAAAGGCCAGTTGAATGCTTTATTTGTCATTTTGTTTCACTGTTGAGGGGCACAGACATCATATCACCTTTCAAAAGATGAGGAAGATGATAAATGCATTAACTTGAGAGGCAAAGTGTCAGGACACTAATGAAAATCTCTAGTGACTAGACAGCAAGGAAAACCTCATTTTAAGAGACTCTGTAAAAGAAGAAAACTTTTTCAGCCTATGCAAATGTCAAGTCTAAAGTACACTCATTTAATGCAGGAGCATATTTTTCTGTCAGGAACAAAAGGCTAGGTGTTATAAGGGAGTCATTTGCAAGTAACTATGTACGCAAGTTTGTGTCATCCATAAAATACATGAGTTACAAGTCTCTTCTAGGTCATATCCTGGCATCTAGATTTACAAAAAAAATGACATGGCCTAGATTAAAAGACTTATTTTTGTGATCTTTTTTTAAATTTAATGCGAACTGTGTGTGAGAATGACATGCATTTTTGATTTTTTAATGAAAGTGGAGACTAAAATAATTCATCACAATTTTAGCAGCCATAAAGGCTTCACTGGGTCATTATATTAGTTTATTAGTTAAACTAAACAAAAAGATACTTTAAATTAATTATAACCAGCTTGCAAAATAACAAGTATATTGTATATGGGAAAAGTAGCTCCATCTGATGTGCACCAGTCAGCATGTGTAACATGGTGACTATTTGTCCTGTCCCTTTGAAAATCATTTTATTGGAATGTATCAGTTAAACTAAAACATATGACCCTCGTTCTTGTGACATGAAAGAAACCACTGAAGAGAAGTCTCTTTTTTTTCCTTCCCTTCTACTCATGTGAACTTTCTGAGAAAAAAAGTAGCTTCAAGGATTTTTATCAGTGTCTGTGTAATGACTAGCGCATCACATGCATCCTGAACCATTAGCTGCCTACATCTGAAAGAATTTGCTCAACATTTAGGAATTCACTTAATGAAAGGCTGGCCTATTAAGCTCTGCTAGCTTTGGAAGTTGATTGAGCCTTTCTTTTCAACTTCCTGCACTGTTGTAAATGATGCTATGCAGTGCCCTCATGTGATCTATTCTAGACAACAAGTTTGCTTTGTAACACCAAAAGAATCCAAGTACCAGGTGATGCATTTCTGATCAGAGATGCAACTATATGGAACAAGAGTCTTCACAAATCTCTATATGACATCACAAATTTAAAAAGCAGCAGCTCCAATAAGCATCCATTTATATTCTGAGGAGATAAAGAAACAACACTTCCCTTATATATCCACATGACTTCTGAATCAACAATTTGATAAAAAAATAGAAAATCAGTAAAAGGCCAAGAGTAAGTGGATGATATTTCTTCTCTCACACTACTGAAGCCAACAAAGACCAGATTTAGGTCCCCTAAGCACTGCTATGTCATTTTTGGCTGAAAGATAAATTTGCTTTTTTAATGGCTCAACACTCCTGACATTTCAAGACCATTGTGAAGGGGGCTGAGAGAGCAGCGTGCTCTGCACCGAGTAGGCGCTGCTGCCGCCTGACCCTTGTTGATTAATGTAAATGTCTGATGTGGGGGAACACACAGCAGGATGGCATTAAAGGAAGAAGTTACCATGGGAGGACGTACCAGAAGGTGAGCCCACTGGCTCGTGGAGCACTCATCTGCATCCCAAACACATCTGTATTGTTAATTTTATGGGATGAGCAAGACATTCTCTCAAAATTGCAGAGAAACAGGTTTCTTTGCTATGACCTCATTTTCTCTTCATGGTGAGTGTAAGCACCACTAAACAGTGTCAGACGAGCAGCACTGGAGACTGGAATTGCTAACAAAAGGAGTTTAATTTTGTTTTGGGATTTATAGGCAGAGTGCCTATGAATGAGGATGGGACTTGGCTCTATTTCCATGGGATAGGTAAAGCACAGGGAAAACCAAGAAAGAGTTATTCTCCTTTTGAGGCTTGGGAAGAGAGTTGTATCACATGAGTTTGGCACAGGGTCCCTCAACAAGACATCTGATGAATAGCTTATGAAATTACATTTATGAAATTAAATTTAATTTTAGAACAAAACTACAGACAGCATGAATTCCAGTTAATTTTTCTTCAGGCTCCAAGGACTGAGGGGTTGGGGTTTTTGGTTTTCTTTTTTGTTTCCTAAACTGATTACCTACTTAACTCCTCAAATAATTATCCCTGATCACTTTGATCTACAGTTTCTAGTGAAATAACACCTTCTTCTAGGGGGGCAGGTTGCCAACTTCCTCCAAATGAAAGGCCAGGATTTATGAAGTCATTTCTTGATGATCTCACTAATTATCTTCTTGTCTCTGATCTTCCCTTTTGGGTAAGGTTATTGGGAAAGCTGAGTAAGGTAACTGTAGTCTCAGGACAAATTTATCCTCATCTATTTTGTATTTTGCCTTTAAGAGTTGATGCAGCACAGACTTTATTATACCCTATGGGGAAGAGCTCAACACAATGACAGACAGGAGATGGGGCAAACATAGTTATTTATGTACAGGAAAATCATAGCTCTTATACCAATGATCAGGAGATTTTCTTTCAGATTATGTGTGAGTTTGGTGTGGGATACCATCATACTGATCCTGAATTGTTCTGCATCTCTAATTCAAAATAAGTCAATAAAGTACCCATTGGCGCTTGTTCCAACATCCCCAGAAGGAGGGCTTCTCGAAGAGAAATTCCTTTGAGCAGATAAAAGACCTATGATAATGGAAATAAGACCTTATAGCATGCTTGTGTCATCAGAGTCTAGCTGACAGCAGAATACAGAAGTTGCTTGTCATAAAATCCATTTTTCACAACTCCCACTCTGGCTAGATGTAAGCAAACACCCAGCCAGGAGAAAAATAAGTGGCTAAAACTAGTGCCAGCAGCCATAATGGCTGGAATTGGACACTGGAGGGAGACACAGTTGCATAGACTAACCCAAAGACACTCTTGTCCTTTCTTGCACCAGTATTGAGTGCGTGCCCTAAGAATGATGCATTGAAACCCTAGTTGATCTGCCTTGATTCCTCATTCTCCACATCAGCAAGGAAAGAAAGAGAAAAAGAAAGCCTGGGCCAGTTAATGAATCATAAAGCCCTACTCTTTGTTGTTGGAGGAGGAGAAGTGTGACGTTCCTGTATAAGCCTGCAGGAATTCACCATCAATGGTGTGGAACCATTTTTCAAATCAAGCCCTGAGAGCCCATCATGATTTGCATTCATGTAAACACCTACATTTTTTCGTTAACTGAACTGATTTAACTGCTAATTAAAACTAGTCAGTAAGCACAACGCAAAATTAATTAAACCATTTAGTCAGTAGATGCAAATGAGGCAAAGTTATGGCTTGGACACAATGAAAAGAAGTACAAGTACTACTCATCATCTGGCAAAATAGTTCTTGAGGTAAATACTTTCCCCAGAGATGATGTAAAGCAATAAAAAAAAATCACACTGCTGACTACATATGATCTTTTATAGATAAAATGTGCTGGAATCCAGCTTCTTCTCTTTGAAACAGTGATGAAATGGACTCAGTGGATTTTAAAAATGCTCTCCCATACAAGAAACATTTAATAGTAAGGTCTGGATCCCAGCTCAATCTACAGGCATGCAAAGTTGCTCCTGTCTGACACTGGCAAGTGTTTTGCCTCAACCTGGACCTCATATTTTTGACAGCTATTTTTACAGGTTTACATTTTCTCATGGGGAAAGTTTCTGCCTGGTGAACTATATTGTGTGATGATAGGTGGAAGTAGTATCTTCTCAGAGAAAAAGCCAGAATGTGTGCCTCTGTCTGTAGTATCTCTGCATTCTGCCTCCTCTTTTCACAGGACTCATGTGCCTCACAACCCTTATTGTAAGTATTTTACTAAGATCTGTCCTGGGACAGCAGCAGAGACAGTTACCCACGTTGTATAAACTGTGAACTGAAATAGCTTTAAGAAAAAAAATTAGAGCAAAGAAAAAGAACCAAGATGCACAAAGGTGTGGTCTAGCTGCTATTAACGAGTGAAAGACTGAGCCCACGAGCAAGTCCAGTCTGCATGAGTCACTGTGCTACCTATGAGGTGTTTGGCAGTGCTGAGGAAYGTTTCCTTAGGTAAGTTCAGGTATCTAGCAGGTGTCATTATGCCATTCAGACCTACCTGCAACGCCTGCAATTAGACAGTGCATCCTTCCACCTTCTCCCTTATTCCGGGTGCCCCAGAATGGCACCAAAACCAGGAACTCATGGAAGGGGAGATGTCTGCGCTCAAGAGACTGTCCAGAAAAAGGTGCGAGAACGAAGTTGGGATTTAAATCTTTCCTCTTTCTCTGGCTCTCCACAGCAGTGTCCCCTCTCCTCTGGCTTCCTTCTCCCAGCATGTGGCTCCTCCTGCTGAGCCACACACAGCTCACATTTCACTCTTTCTGAGTGCAGGATCCAAGTTTTCTTTTTGTGTAGTGCAGTTGACATTGTGGAGGCTTTGTGCTTTCATGCAGTCCTTAAAACACTCATCCAGGATGCAGGAGAGCTTGCTCCATTTCCTCCTGCTGCCTGATGGAATGCAAGCTTGCACACCCTAATCCTSAAAGTCCAAGTCAGCAGGCTGATGACAACGATGGTAGGCACAGGAGGACAGGGGGACTTGCCTCCCTCCTTCTAAGTACATATTGTTCCACAGAAATATTCTTGAGGACTCTTGGGACAAAGACAATTTCCCAGGGCCCTGGCTAGGGAAGAACTGCTCTGTTGCTGACCCTGCTTGCAGCATCACATCCTGTACCTGTTTCACAGATAGCTACTGGGCTGGCCCCTGAGGGGTTTTCACCAGCAAAATGTATAATTCCTGACTTCCCAGTGGGGTTAGATAGGAGGGCTTTGCCAGGAAGGCTGAGGGATTTCTATCAATGAATGAAGTGTGATCTGTCAGTAACTGGAGACAGGATAACGTAAAGCACCTTTGGAGGCTGGAGGCTGTATGAGCAGAGAGCTCAGGCTTTGGCCAGGCCTAGGACAATGTGCTTGAGGCTTCCAGAGAAGCAGACAACAGTCCCCAACTTCACCCACAGCCCCCCAAACCCTCTGCTGTCACTCCAGCCTTCCCCAGTCTCTCCTGAACATCAAAAGCAGCTGAGCGCTGGAAGGGCTGCACACGCTGGTGAGACACAAGGATACAGCAGCTGGAAAGGTCCCTGCTTGCCTGGATCCTTCCCAGGCTGACAACCAGCCTGGCAGCCGGGCATCCTGAACAGCAGCAGTCAAGTGCTGTGCAGAGCATCATCCATTCTGCCAGAACAATGCTTCGTGTTCTGATCTGTGCTACCAAACTGTTTGAAAACAGTTGGGAAAACTAAAAACAACAGCTTGCTTATTTTCAGCTAAGTAAAGAAGTCTGCCAGCACCACATCTGATTGCTGGTTGGTTTTCACTTAATAATAGTCTTCTGTTTGAGATGTTACCACATCCTTTCTCATTACAATTATGACAATGTAAGAAGTCTTTGTTTCTTTAACCTTTTTTTCAGCCACCTTTAGATGGATTTTTGCCTTCAGCTGCTTCCATTCTAACACAGAAAACACATGTTAAGGGGAAAAAAAAATGAGGACACTTCTCCTTTCCTTAGACTTTTCTCCTTTCCTTGGATGTTCCCCCTTCTGGAGGAAGGTGGAACAGGGCAAAGTCAAGTCTGTATTTTAATATTCCTCTCTTCCCTTGTGATTTCTGCTAATTGTAAGAATACCTCACTCCTCAAGTGTTCAGTCAGGGTGATACTTACCATGCTCTGTCTTTCCAACTTCTATGTGGACCATTATGAGCTGTGGGAGACAACACACTGAAAAGAGTGTGGAGCTCCTGCTACCACGGCACCCCTTACACCAGACACCTGTTATGGCTGCTGTGCACAGGGCTTGCAGACTGCTAGCTTTGAGGCAAACCTAATATAGTTACACTGTCAAAGGTATGGTACTTATCTGCATACTGCAAAGATGGAACTAATGCAAGCCAAAATAATTTTTCTTTTCTTTCTGTAAGTACCATTACTAATATATTTCACATGGTTAAAAATGCATTATATCTAGGCTCCTTCTTCAAATGTGCATGCATAAATTTAGCTTGGATACTGTTAAATAAAATTTCAAGCAGCAGAAACAAAATACCATTTTGCAAAAAAGCATTTAAGCAGAAACAAATGCATTACAGTTAAAGTTTCATGAACACTGATAAGATTGCTGAGTAAAGCAGCTTAGTAAAAACAAAACAGAAACAAAGGGCCATCCATATACCTCAGTTAGGGCCGTGGGAGCCAACTTCAGTTTGCAAAATCTACACTGTAGGAAAAACTCAACAAAGAACTGCTCTTTTTGAGCAACAAAGGCCAAAAGGCATGTTTTTGTGTGCAGATCTTTGAGCTGTACAGGTGAAAGGAGTTGGACCAGAGGCGCTGCTATATCAGCTGTGGCACAATGCACAGCTCTGCAGGGTCACTTAGAAAGTGCTGAGGAGCTCACCACAAGTATGAACAACCAGCTCTCTGCTTGGGCTGCTTCCTCCTGGCCCTGCTACAACAGCAAACCCTGCCACTGCCTAAGGTAGCAGCCTGCTGTAGGCAGCACAGCACCTGCCTATTTTTTCTGTTTTCCCAGTCCCTGGAAACTCAAATGGCTGCAGCTGCCACCACCGGTGAAGACATAGTCAGGATGCACGGGATGTCCAGGACACCAAAACCAACATCCCAGTAGTAACTGTATTTTCTTCACTCTTTTCAACCTATCCCACATCCCATAGGCTGATATAGAAGCAGCAAGCCTGGCYCACTAGGCTTCTCCATCCTGGCTCTGCTACTTTCCCTTTCCCATCTCTGTTGCCTCCTGCTCAGTTTTGCCAACACAGCTGAGCTGGATAACGAAAACTGAAGATATTGGTTGAATGTGATTGTTCTAGAGTTCAAGATAGCCCAAAAAGGCTGCACATCACTGTGCTGTATAGTATATGCCCTGAGTTAATAATCTCATTGTCTGCACAGCACAGGCCTGTGTCAGCCATCTCAGCCTTTCTACTAACTCAGAATAGGTATAATTGAGTTTGAAGGTCCTTTGGAGCAGGGATTTTCCTCTGGTAAATACCTGCATGGTGGCCTGTTGAACAAAGACAGGCTTCTGATCAATGCCTCATGGTAATCCTGTAACCCAAATAATTTTCATAAGAAAATTAATATATCACATCAAATGCCTAATGTTCAAGACTTCCTGGGGGTTTTTCTAAAATGTTTTTTTTTAATCATATTAAAAATACAAGGTCTTGATATCCTTTCATTACCTTCCACAGTATTTTATATGACCAAAAGGCCTTTTTTTCTCCCTGTTTCATCCACTTATAAGCTTATGGCTGTTGCAGGGGAAACAAAGAGGGACTAGAAATCATACATGTAATTATAAGAATCTACAGTTTGTCACAAAAAACCCTATCTCCCTCCATCTTCCTGTGCCAGAATAGTATTACTTGGGTTGCAAAATCAGGCATCTGAAAGTTTGGAAGTTCAGATTTTATCTACATATCTAATTCAGCCATACTGTGTGTGTTACAATAGCATGTGAGTAATTAAAGTCTATTATTATCAAGTGAATTTCACTTATCCAGAGCAGACTGGATGGGGCACATTTAATGAGTGACTTTGCAATAACACTTTTTCCTTCTTCTCAGTGTGAGGTCGCCAGCTCTGCAGCTGGAACTATATTTAGATCTTAAAATAATTTTTTCACAATCTTTTCTGTGCCTCCACCATTCTTGTGTGCTCTGTGGGTATCAGTGCTTGGTTTGCCTTTTTCTTTTTTTAGCAATATCCTCCTGAGGTAACAAATGATTATCTGTGTTTTACAAATCAGGAAGTGGGACACAGAAAGGTTGAGATCTTATGTGAAACCACATTGTGGGTACCCAATCTGAGATGACACTGGTTTTATAGATCTTTTCAGGTGCAGACTGCTACCATTTACACCTCTAAGCATGATGTATTTCTCTTGACCTTGTTCTAACCTCTCATCTTGGGTAGACAAAAGAAGTAAGATACCACAATAAGAAATTTTCCCTGAAAACAACTGTGAGAACCTGGTGGGAAGAGCAGAAAAGGAATCCTACTGTTGTGGGCAATGCCTGAGAGTCATTACTATGAAAGTAATCTCTTTCCCATGCAACCCCCTGCCCTGGGCGCCTACATCTTGTAGATCTATCAGACAAACAATCAAGCAAGGGTCCCTGAGACAACTGTCTCCTTCATTACAAAACCTTGGTTCAGGTCCAGAACAGCCTGAACAACAAGGAGCCCAACAGCCCCACCTATAATTATGAAGTGAGCTTCCAAATAAAATATCAAATACGAAGGCTTAAGGAATGTTAACTGCTGCATGCAGCACAAGCTTTAGTTAAAATACTGACAGATTTATTTGTTCCAGTTGAAAAACCAAACAACATTCAATAAATTTAGGGTGTAATAGTAGCAAACAGTAAGACTGCTACAGAGCACACACCAAGCCTCACTTGATGAGGCTTCCTCATCAGTGTGAGGTTTCCTTGTTGGCCATCTTCTGTGGAGAACAGACCTGCATCAGAGAGAGCAGACACAGAGCGTCACCAGTCTTGTCATTGTATGTACCAGTAAAACATTCATGTTAAAATCATTCAGCATGTAGTTTGCAGCAAAACTACAGTGTGTGTTTTTGCTACAGCATGTCCCTACATTTACTATTTCTTAGACAGCAGAGCATTTCATCTGATAGCTGGTGCAGAGTCCCCATGCTGTCAGAGGTGCCTGGAGCCACAGCAAGGCAAGGGCAAGAAGGATCCCCAGGAGGGTGCTAAATACACCTGGGCTGTGCATCAGCACTGCCAGCAGTGCCACCCAGGTCTGTGGTTGAAGTCTGTCTACACTATCAGTGTGATTAACTACACCAGCAACTTTTAATTACCTGCAGATGGGGTGGGAGCATGTGGGGAAATCACTATCTTGTAGAATAAATCATCGCCTCCCTTCCTTTTATCCCTTGTGCAATAGAGAACACTGAGTCTGCCTACTGACAGCAATAGGACCAGAATTTCCTAAGCCTACTTTTGGGGATCTAGTTCTGAAAATGATGGAAAATTTTGGCAGTATTTTGAATAGATCTCTTCCAGCTGGAAGCCTTCAATTTTGATAAATGCTCTGTATGTGTTGGCTCAATGGAAAACATTAAACTGGTGTAGGATCAGACCCATCATTGAGAACAGCAATGGTTTTCTTCTTCTGCCTGCTCAATGACGTATTTTTGTTTGATGTCATCAGGCTTTTTGAAAAGAAGCTAACCTCCTACTGGAGCCAGTGCAAGAGAAGAAATGCAAAATGCATTGGGAAGGACTAGGTAAGTTTTTGAAAAAAAATAAGCCTGCACAATATTCTCATTTTAAAATATTTTAAATACAAGGATCAGTTGATGCTGAAGGACTACCTTAGAAGGAACTGAGGTCAATGCCTCAGCTTTCTCATGTGGAGGCTCAGTATTTTATAAAAATCAGGATTCTTCCAAAATTCAAATGCATTCATATGTATCTCTCATTTCTGAAAGTTTGAGCCAGTAATCATTATTAACATGTTGCTAGCTTCCAAAACAAAAGAAACTTTGCATTCGGTCTTTTCAACATTGTTTTAGCACAATTAAGTTCTGTTCTGTACACTAAGTTTCTCTTTGTCAAGAGTTTATTCTACAAGCACTGACATTAATTAAACACAGTTTCTCAAGGTTATTTCAACTAAAAGCCCAGCTCTGCCTCCTTAAGTTTTATGACCCCTACCATCAACTGGTGTGCCCATTTCTAGTAAGGAATGGTTTTGTGCCCATCTCAGCATATTTTTCTTTCTTTCCTTCCATATTTTCACTCAATTTTGTCAGCTAAGCAGAGGATGCATGTGGATTGCCCTCTGTGTCAACTGCCCAGCTACATACTTGACCGGCCAGCCAGTTCCTCAGCTGCTGGGTCAGCCAAATGCTTTGGGAAAGGGCCAAATTTCACACCATGGCTCTTTCTGGATAAAGAAGTGGACAAAGCTTTTCTTTATGACTCAGCCTCGGTTTTTATAAGACCTCTGCTCCTCTCTGTAAGTTGGTTGATGTCCTGACTCTCAGGTTCAAAAGTTTCTAGCAGAGGAGGGACTGATTGACATGGAAGACTTGCAACTCCTCCAGCAACCAAGCCACAAACATACTCTGCCAGGAATACTATGTGTTGATGAAAAGTTGATGAAGAAGAACTCACACATATCAGAAACAGAAGGAAATACATATCAAAAAGCACAGCAGAGCCAGTATACAGAAATAACATCTGCAATTACTTGAGTATATACCAAGAGAATTTTGTATACCACTTAGGGCACACCATACTCGTGTTATAAAGGAAATCTTTTTAGTTTTCATCACACTAAAAATTTACCATCTGTTATATGGAAGTTTGTTTTTCCCTTTCGTTGTAATTAACTTTTTATTGAATTAATTACTCCAGGTGAGCTGGAAGCGGCTGTTCTACCTCACCTGGTGTGGCTGAGTGTACCCACGCCCAGCTTTGCCATTCACCATTCAGATGCAAATCGTCCTGCTCCCCACAGGAAATCCTTGGCACACACCCAAAAAGCCTGCTAGCGACAAAAAACAATAACGTGGTAGGCAGCTGCTGCTGCACAGAAGGGAAAAAAAGTTTTAGTAAAAAGGACATATATTTCCTGCTAGGTCATTTAAAAATCTGTATTCTACTGAACAAAGCAGGTGAGAAAACATTGCCGATAAAGAGAGAGTGAATTTTAAGTAACCTGCACATGGCACCTACAGGACACTGATCCCTTTTCTGCAATGACAATGAATAATTTTGCTACCTTGATGCATTATGCATTTGTGTGTGTCTGGATACATGTATACACACAGGCACAAGCAGTGAAGAAACCTGTCAAGAAATTAGAATAAAGCAGTGAGCTGAACTGGATTATGAAAGAGTTCTGTTAATTGCAGTAACATTATACTCAAACATATAGAAAAAGGTAGAAGTCCTCATCTGAGGACCCTGTCTGGAGATGATGAATTAATTCCATGCACATTTATAAATTGAGGTCACAAAAGAAATAGATGAAAGCTGCTTAAAATAAAATTACATATTGCATGCATGATTATCTCTCTATGAGACAGCAAGAAAGAATAATCTGCTGCTAAATGTTCTTTATTTTAGGTATTTACTAAATGTTCCTTTGGTGAAGAATAGAAGAGAATAGACTAGAGAACGGAGTGGCAGCAGCCAGACCCTTGTGGACTGATAAGTACTACACCATGTGGCACAATCCATATAGTTTGAGAATGTCCGAAGACACTGTGGCAGTTTTTTGCAGTAAAGGTGGTCTCCACCTTGCAATTCTTCTCATGCATGTGCAAAGCCCAGTACAGCAATGTGGCTTTTACTGCCCTTGAGACAGCACATGCTGTTCTTTTTTTACCAAGTCAGTACCTGTTCCTGTACTTTTGCTTTTTGTTATTTTGATGTACGTTTTCTCTTCCTCTTTAAAACCTGCTCAAAGCTTAGGTTAAAGCTTACCTTGCTGAGACACAGATGCAGGGATGAGGTTCCTATTATCTGAGTTGTTCATAGCCAACAGAAGAAGCAAAAAATAGGATCATGCAGAACAGGCATATATGTCATCACTGTTAGTGAAATAATTACACATTTGGCACTGCTACAGGCTTTCTGCTTGCCAAAGCACTGGTTGGAAGTTTAAGAAGAAAATGGTTRTCCCTATTCAGGGCAAAGCTGGTCAATCAATCCTTTATCAATTCCCTCGACACAGCAGCACAAGATTGTGGTTGACTTCCCAGGGAGCACATGGGACATCTCCAGTTAGCTGAAACCCACTTCTGAGTATCTCTCCTGAAACCACATGATCCTTGGAGGCAATTAGCTCCAGTGACTTGCTAGAAAGGGTAATTCCATAATAAGATGCTTTTCTGGTCTGGATGCAACATTACAAAACGAGAAAAGATGCAGTCAGGAGAAACTCTAATCCACACAACAAACTTAATAGTATTAGGTTTGCTAACCACACAGTAACTTTTATGCTTTTCTGAGCACTGGTGCGGAGCTCAGGTTTTGACAGTGATTGTCTCAGTAACTATTTGCTGGCCTGACTTTGTCTTTGTCTGGTTGTGCCACAACTAAAATGGAATAATGTGCTGAAATGATCAAAAATGAGAAATGTGTGAATAACAACGATCAAACCTACCACAGGAAATGTAGGGAAGAGTTCTCAGAGCTGGTGGAACAATACTATTGCAATACGCCGTTGATGGGACTCAAGCCAACATCTCCGCACGATGCTGCAAGACACAGTGTGGACGGAACAGCTCAGGGCAAGTTTAATCCCAACACCTCTGCACCACATCATTGCACAGCACGGACCTGCCAAAGAAGTCAACATGGGGCCATCTGGCACGGCAGCTGGCACAGACACTCTTACCTGGCTGACAAGCCCTCAGAGGCAGTGTAAGGTAAAATGATGACACAAGGGACACTGGCCCCCACCACCAGCACAGTCAAACTCAATATCAAATCACATGAAAACTCTTACATGCCTCCTATTTATCCTTCTCTACCCAAGCTATCTATAGGAGTTATTTGGGACTTCATTTATTTTAAAAAGACTCATCCTCTGAACCAGCTGCTAAAGCAAGGTGACCAAACAACTGCTCAGGTGGGGAACAGGATCAACAGGATTACAGATCTGGCTAAACTGAGCTATCAAAAGCTGCAATAATTAGGTTGCCTGGGGACTCAGCTTCATGCCCAGCCCAGCATCATCATTGGAGGAAATGGTAACTACTGGAAATTTGTTATCTCTTTCTTACAAACCACATCAGGAGATTTCTCATCTCTCAAGCACATGTCTTGTGATTGTAGCCACAGAAATGACGTCTAATGGGTGGAGAAAGTAGGCAACCCTGGACTAAATCCTTCTTTGTTTTGTATGGAAACTGACACATGAACAGTAAACTGTAATTTTTATTATATTTAAAGATACTTAAAGATCATATTCATATGCTGTCAAACACATTATTAATTTGGATAAGGCAAGTGTGAATACAATTTCACCCTTATTACATAAATGTGTGAAAGGACAGCTAGAGCATTCATCACACCAAAAATAAATCTCATGTATTTCCATGTAAAAGTTATTTAAATGGATGTGCAAACCTATGTGACTATATATGCCTTCTGGATCTTGAATCTATGTTTTCATAGATGCATTATATCTGTCTCTACAGATAGTCTCCACTTACTTAAACAGCTATTTGTATGTCTGACCTGTGTGATTTTTGCTCAGTCTTTCTAGGCCTTAACATACTCAAATATGACTTAAATTACTATGAYTTGCCATTTGCTTGTAAGAAAAAGTTGTAAATAAATACGAGCCTCTCATCCTRAATGGAAAAAAAAAGAAATTAGTGTGAATTTGACTCTGTGAAGAAAATAACAAAACCTTCAGTGACTTTTTTTAAAAGACAAGATTTTTCCAGCTACTTATTAACATTAATAGATTACATATTCACATGCCACAAATAGAATCAGAGAAGGGTTTGGGTTGGCAGAGACTTTGGGCAAAAATATCCTGAATGTGGTCAGGTTGCCCAGGGCCCCTAGCCTTGAACACTTCCAGGGATGGGGCATCCACTGCTCCTGTGGCCAACCTGTCCAAGTGTCTCATCACCCTCAAAGTAAAAAATTCCTCCTAGTCTCAACCTACCCTCTGTCAGTTTAAAGCCATTTTCCCTTGTCCTGTCACTACTAWCCTTGTAAAACCTCCCCCAGGGACTTAAGCTAAATTCCATCAATTTCACCAGAAGTAAGGAGGTGTAGTCTTGAAGCTCCTCTTTGTGGAAGAATGTTGGATGCATTGAGTAACAACACCTGCATGCATTCATGTCAAAGCACCGCTGACCAAAGGCAGACGCATGAGCAGCTAAACAGAAGCTCTTCAGCTGCACTTGGTGAAGGCTTTGACATGCACTGAATAAGCTGCTGGAGGAGACACACACACTTGTGATTGCAGTGAACATTTTAAATTTGAATCTAGAAAACACTGTCTCCAGCTAGGTCCCACTACTCACATGAGTAAAAATTACTCAGCTGAACTGTCCCTCAGTCTGTTACCATATACAAGTTACTAAAGTATRAGATTGTTTGATAAGGTTTGGATCATCCATAAATTATACCAGAATGATAAATTTAAGGCATGAATGCTGTGCTGATAACTTTTTGAAGAGGAAATTGCACAAACTATAGAGACATATTGTTCTTTTAAAACCTTCCTTTCCAGAAGTTTATACTGATTTTGGCTATACCTCTAGCTAAAATGCAGAGAGAAAAGAGGGCCAGGGCTATGACAAGAACAACTTGGCTTCTGAAGGAGCAGTATTAATTTTCAGTTATAAAAAAATTGTACACAGATAGTACAGCTTACAGCCTTCTTCATTCATACAGAGGGCTTTCAATGAAGTGTGTTTACATATTATTTTCCTAGAGAAACATTTCA
Organism: Cardinalis cardinalis; assembly: GCA_014549065.1. Classification (NCBI taxonomy): domain Eukaryota; kingdom Metazoa; phylum Chordata; class Aves; order Passeriformes; family Cardinalidae; genus Cardinalis; species Cardinalis cardinalis. The sequence goes on along the minus strand of JACDOX010000022.1, from coordinate 3,141,746 downwards.
ATAAACCCCAAAACACAGCAATGATCCTGTAAGTAAATAAAATTATTTACTCTAACTGCACATGAATGGTATTATTATTGTGACAAAATCCACTGATCCCTGGAAACCCACTGGAGACAATTTCCAATATGCAGGGTTTATGGGAGTAGATGCAGGCATATCCCAGAAGGTTGCTAAGGAACTAGCAGATWTATGCATTTTTTGCAGAACTGACACGCAAAATATATCCCCGTTTCTTGGATTAGGCGAACTGAGAAAGCTGTGTGGAATGAGATACTCACAACAAATTCTCCTTATTTCCCTTAATCAAGAAACCCCTGAGAACTATAATTATGAATAATTCAACCTTTCACTAACATTTGGTGCAATTAATAACAGTACTGTAAAGCTGCTAGCTTTGTTTATCTTTCTATGCATAATTAAAAGGTGTTGATATTTAAGTTTTCAGCCAAGGAGCAAACTAGGTTTGGTTTTGCTGGCAGCATCTGCTCCTGGCTTAACTGGGATGTGATAACCTGATATTGCCCCATCTCAGCTCACACGGTGCAGTCAGCTTTCTTCTCTGCCACCACTCCTGTTCATGCTTAATTGTGCTGGAATTCTGTGCTTTGTTTGAATCAGTAGCTGACTGTCTTCCTCCTCCTCTCTTCTTCTTTGCCACACATGCATTAGCAGCTTGGACCTGTGGTCAGAAATTGACTAATTTTCTCAGGGGTACCAGTCACCAAAGTCATGGTTTTTGAAAAGTGATTTTCTGTTTCCCGCTTTACAACAGTTTCAGATGCATATGGAAAATCGAGAAATCTGAAAAACAGACAGCTACCAATGCATTAGGTTTTCTGCTCCCGTAATTAAATGGATCCCTGGCATCCAAGGCATAAGTGAAGTCCAGAAAATTCCCTTTTTAAAATATCTGCTCCAAATTTCTATGGTGCTACTACATGCTCTGTCATATCAGTTTCCTTTTGTCTCATCAGAGAATTCCTCTAGCAGATTGCTTTATTACTTTTGCTGAAAGGAAACTCTCCAACAAGGTATCTAGTAAGAGATTTCACATAATTTTCCATTTTCCCAGTGTTTTTATTAATTAAAAAAAAAAGTGATTTTTAATTTCCAGCACTTTCTGGTAATTGGGAAAGTTTTTAAATTAGGAACCAAAAGCAACAAATGAGTGATTGTATTTCTCCTTTAGGTCAGAATTTAAACTGCTGGACTCCAGATTTAATATGACTACAAAGGGTTTCTTTTTACATTTTTTTATAACTTAGCTGGTTTTTGACTACAGGGCCCTTTACGTGTTTTTAAGTGGTACACATGGCTACATTAGCATCACCATTTCAAGTCCCATCTGCATATATGAAAGCTATTAACTTGTTGAGTTTTTCAGACTTTTAAATTCATCTGAACAAAGAGAAAAGTCAAAATATGGCCATGTTCTCATCAAATTAAATAGTCAATTGCAGCCACCACCCCACAACCTGAAAGCAGCCCCTGCTTCCAGAGCTAGAGGGAGAACAAACTTCTGAGGTGTAGTCTGAGCCAACTTTCTCTTGTGGAATTCAAACATCCTACTGGGGTAAACTGGATAACTGTGCTCAGTAATTTCTCATTTTCTTGTGAGAGCATGCTTTGCAAAAGCAAAGTGATTGCAGGTAGTAGGGGCATCCAGTTAGGAACCACAGCACCATGTATTCCCACCCACCATTTGGTTCTCAACTTTTCCTCTTTTTCTGGTGATCACAAAGCCCATGTTCCTGAAGCCCTCTGAAGTGTTTTCAGAGATGTATGGATGATTGGGTAACCCCTGTCAATCTGAGAAAGAATTTCTCAGCAATGGTGGAATAAGGGAGAAGGAAATAAGGTGTTTTCTGTGGACCCAGTCTGGTTTTGTGCTTCAAGATAGTTCACTGGATAGAGAAATGCCACATTTTGTTTTCATTCATTATGTTCATACTTTGACCTATGCTTGGAGAGAGAAGTCAATGTTCAACTACTTATATCCACGGTTCCATGCTTTGAAAGGTTKTTAAAGGGTCTGAATACACATGAAACCAAGTGAGCCCAGCTGGAACTTTGGGTACAGAAAATCAAAGTTAACATTCTCAAACATGGCAATGTCATGCAAAACCCAAAGTCTCGGTTACAAAATGTCACAGGACCATAAAAAAAAACCAAACCAACAAACGACCAAACCAAACAAACAAAAAAACCCACCAGAACAAAAAAACCTTAACAAACAAACAAACAAAACAAAACAAAACAGCAGAACAAAAAAAATTCAAAGTTTAGGGAATGATAAAATTCTGAGCCCTTAGGTGGGCTAAGATGATAGATGGGCTTCATAGGGTGCCCTGGTTCTTAAATCTCTGAGTAACATTTGAAATGGGCTGTGGTTCTAGAGGTCACTTAGCTACCTCAGAATATTTTTCTCCCAGATACTAAATATGTGATTAAAGAGTCAGCTGCCTGTAAGGCTATTGGCTTGTTTCCCTAACCCAGGAAGGACTAACATCCTGCCAAAATCTTTTTCAGGCTTTTCCCTTAGGCTGACTTTATTAATTCAGGAGGAAAAAAAAGAAGAAGAAAAGAAAAAGAAACCATCTCTCACAAAACATAAGCTGCAGGGGCCATTTCCCCATGCTGCAGCYCTCCTTGCTCTAAAGCCAACATCTCTCCTTTTATTCCTCATCTTAATGAGCTTTCTCAACTCTTGGTAAGCTCTGTCTGACCTAAATGAGTCAGGGAATGGGCAGAAGTTTCTGCCTCCTGGGCCCCTTGACCCTTAACATGGCTGCCTCTCCTGCTGTCATGCCTGACCTAACTCCAGGATTGGCATTAAGCTCTTTAGGAAATTAGCGCAGTAGACATATAGTTAAGTACCTACTTGGATATCCAATTTCTAGCTCCTGTTTCTGAGAACTTGCCTGCTGTTCCCTCTGTTGTAAGGCAGGATGTGGTTATTGCTGGCATTAAATGCTGTTCTGCATCCTTAACTTCTCATGGAAGGGAAAAACTGAGCCAGGTACTCCACAGAGTGGAAGCAAGGTACTCATGTGAAGCTGTCAGCTTGCTCAGTATTAGAGCTGTATTTGTACCAACACATGCTTTACAAAGTCATTCCTGCTTCTGTTGTAGCATTTCTGCTACGGCTCCCTAAATAGAATAATTGGCCAGTTTGCACAAAACATGGCCTCAGTCTCTAGAGGGCAGGTAGAATAGAGACCACGTTATTACAGTGAGCCACAGCCCAGCACTCTGTCATTTAAATGTCATGAAGCACAAAGATGCATGTTGCATAAATATCAGTGTGGGCAGAACAAAGGCCCCATTCTATAGGTGGCCAGCAGTGCACACAGTTTAAGGGGAAGTGCTCCAAATCACTATGATATATGGAGGTGAAAAGCATAAAGAAGGCCAACTTTGCCCTCTAAAACACTGCCGGCTTTTCCCAGGCTCACACAAGCAGGTGCCAAGCAGAGCAGTAACAGCCTTCAAAGAGCTACCCTTTCCACATCACAGAGTCACTGTTACCTCCTGCTCTGGGATGCKGAAAGCTCCTTTGGTAGGTCTGTTCTCCATAGCCAACATTTTCATACATTTATACACCAATTATTTTCCTCTCTGTGCCTGTTATGCCTATATCACACCTTGACAGCATGACCAGCCACTTGCTTTTTCTCTTTGTAGTGCAAGGTTGTCACCACCTACAGTCTCAAGACCTGAGAATGTCTCTAGGCTGCTATAGTTCATATTAAAAGAGCAGTTAAGCAGCACTAATGATCTCTGTAATTGCAGAAGAAGGATCATGCAATACATTATTTCATGTTAAATAAACCTTTCACTGCTAGAGAAAGGATTTTTTTTCACTTGTTTTTGTTTTAATCTGGTTTTGCTGATGTTGAATTCAATGGGAGGGAAAATTTTAATGCAATTCAAAGCAGGTCTTTTTTGAAGCAGGCACAGGAGATCAAAAAACCTACCCTATGCTGGCAATAACTTTTAGCTAGAACAGCTGGGAAAGTTTGATCAGATTCTAGTTCTCCCAATGGGGTGAATAGAGAAGGAGGCCAAAAAGACAGACTAGAGGGGGAAAAAAGGATTTCTTTTTGAAGGTATAGTTCTAGTTCCTTCCCACATGCATCTCCACAAGGGCAATAAAAGCAAATGGCTTCCTGCTCTTTGCTCCTACCATAAGTTCGAGATTTTGTGTCACTTGACAAGGGTTACTGTCACTTAATCACTTCTAGAATGCATTAGGTGAAAATGGCACTTTGCACACAACTAGAAATTTCCACCTGTCCCAAATGTTCTATAATCTAGGCACAAATCTTAACAAATCCTGGGGCTCTGCAGCTCACATTTGTGCCACAAGGGCTCAGGAGCTCTCAGGAGTCAGCACTATTTCAGCTGGATCATTCTCTGAACGAAGTCAGTGGGAATTTTGCCAATGACTTCATTAGTTGAAGGCACAAGCTGTAATTCAGAGGACCAGGATGTCAGAGCCAGCAGAACAAGCTTAGAAGGGTGGACAGCAACACATGAAAAGGAAAAACTGGCAGAATGCATAACCCTTCTGTTTGAGGTGGACTTCAGCAGCTTGGTAGATAGTAACTGGGATGAGAGGTGGAGAGGGAAGACTGCAGGAACAAATCCATCTTGTGCTACATCCTTGACTAATTCCTTTGACTTCAGTAAGAGTAACTGGCCTGAGTAAGGCAAGGATTTAGAGGTGCATGTTCCTACACAGTCCAATGCATGAACTGTAGATATTTACAAGCACTTCAGACCAACACCCAGCCTGTTAAAACCAGGAAACTGGCCACTTGGGATTAACCTTGCAGTATGATATTCATTATTCACCAGCATGGCAACCCAACAGAGACTGACTAGGAAGTCTGACATTCATTAAACTGCAGTACAGCATCTCTGAGGTGGCCCATGGTGCAGCCCTGTGTGTGTGCATTTCTGTGTGTGCACTTATGTACATGTACTATAAAATATGATGGCAAAAGGGAGGACGTATATTTTAGAAAGGACACAAATTCAGCACAAGCATTCGCTGGCCTTGCAGGGATCTCTGGTAAAGATGCCAAGTAATGTTTGGCTTCCAGGTCAGACAATTTTTTTTTATCCTAAATCTACTCATGCAAAGACACAGCTTATAGCTTGCAGATGGCTCATTCTGCTGATCTGCCAGTATTCACACTCAGAGTGTGGAACTATATCACATGAGCAAGGGGATTGCTGTCTTTTTCCATGGCTTTGTTATTGCAGGAAAAAAAATACAGCTAACCAAAAAATAAGAAAAAAGGGGGCTACTGAATCATTATTTTTTTGAGAGATTTTAAAATTTAATTTAAAAAGACAAGGCAAACATGAGCTCCCAGTCAAACACTATCTCTTACTCACATGTTTATCAAGACAGCCAGAAAACGAGGATGGATTATATGTTTTAAATAAAGGATCCACTAACACTATTAGGCAAAAGTTTTTTTCTCTCACTTCGGTGCTTACTTGCATTTTTCATACTTTGAAAAATTCCCTGAACAATGATAATCATTAAGAATAATTGCTAATGTTATAAATACTAACAATCTCAAATTCATTAACAACACCAAGGAAAACAAATTAGTATGACTGCTTAGATTCAGTTCCTGAAAAGGAGAGACACAATCTATTTACACAATATTATAATAAATTTCAAAATCTCAGTAGAGTTGCAATTCTGTAAACCAGAAGTGATTGTATTAATTTATTGAGGTTATCTAGGGATTGCACCAATATAGCACAGAAAGCCTGACCTGTGAAATATGTAGTCTGTAAAAAACACACAAGAAATCCATTGACTTAAGTTGATCTAAAGAAAAAAAACTTAGTATTTTGTCCTTTGGAAAATTATTTGGCTTGATAAAAGCTATTCACACATTTGTGATTAAGTAGTTGGATATTTTCATCTGAAAATGCATATTTTAAAAGGGAAGGGCTAAGTGTTTCACAACAGCTGAAAGACAACAGAAATATGGAGCCATAAGAGATCATTCAGCAAAGGGCCATTAAGATGATGAAGGGACTGGAGCATCTCTCCCGTGAGGAAAAGCTGGAAAGGCTAAGACAGACGGGACTGTTCTCTCAGAGGACAGACCACTCAGGAGGGTCTTATTAACGTATGTAAATACCTGAAGGTATTTAGGAGGTTCCCTCCCTCCCTCCCTTAAGAAGGAGGTTTTGAGAAGAAGAAGGACCCAGGTTCTTTCCAGTAGTGCCCAGTGACAGGACAAAAGACAAAAGCATAAACTGAAATGCAGGAGATTCTCTCTGAACATCAGGAAACACTTTTTCAGTGAGGAAAAAGTGAGGATGCCTGAGCACTGGCACAGGTTGCCCAGAGAGGTGGAGGGTTCTCCACCCTTGAAAACATTTAAAAGCTGTCTAGAAATGGTCCTGGGCAGCTTTTTCTAAAGGACCTTTTTTAAGCAGAGGGGCTGGACCAGATGACCTTCAAAGGTCCCGTCCAACTCCAATCATTTCTCAGCATCACAGAATATTCAGAGTTGGAAGGGACTCACAAGGGTCATCAAGTCCAGCTCTTAAGTGAATTCTGCATTGGGGGACTCAACCCACAACCTTGGGGTTGTCAGCACCACGCTCTAACCAAGATAATCTCAAGTTTTTCTGTTCTTTTTCTTGGGTTTTTTGGAGTTTTTTTTGCAGGTTTTTTTGGTTTTTTTTTTTTTTTTTGTTTTTGAGTTTTTTTTTTTGTTTTGTTTTTGTTTTTTTTTTTTTTTTTTTTGTTTCTGAAAGATGTCATTCAATTGAAATGAGCCTTTTTTGTTTGGGTGAGGAAAGTGGAAAGGAACAGCAAAGAGATCCTTTTAGCCCCAGTCTCAGTGTACTGGTTTAAGCTTTCTCAGTTATGGTGCTGACACACCGTAAAGTTCAATCCTCTGCAGTTGTGAGGGTCACTGCCCCAGCCGTGTCAGAGGCCGACAGACAGACAGACAGACCTGCTGATGGGAGGTGTAGCTCTGCAGGCCAGAGGTTGCCCAGAGTGCCTGAGGCCTCCTAGTAAGATTGGGTTGACAAAAGTTCTTTTGCAGAAACTGTGTTGTGGTTGAAGAGCTGCATCGCCAGTTGAAGGAGCCACAGGAAGAAGTGTGGAGACTACACAGAGCTCAAACAAATGAGCAAGATATTGATCAGTTACTTTCAGAGATGCTGCAGTCTTAAGATTCTTGGGAGTCTGGAGCCTCCATTGTTGCAAAGAAGCAGGTGGATTCAGAACCCTGGAGGGGAATCAAAGGACTGTTATTCAAAGGTCCGATGAAGATGAGGGTTGGAAGCAGGTCATGGCACATGCCAGGAGGAACTTTYCTCCTCCTTCTCAGAATTTGCATAGTAGGAATTGTACTTTCTGTAACAGGTATGAGGCTCCAGAATCAGAAGGCCAGAATCATAACAACTGATGGGGTGGGCAAAGGTCCTACAGGGATAGTGGGATGTCTTAAAACAACACTTCCTGCACCCTTAATCACAACCTCCTCTGTTAAGAGGAAAAGAAGAAGTGTTTAAATAGGACACTCCCTCCTAAGGGGAGCAGAGGGCCCAATGTGCAGACCAGACACAACTCACTGGGAAGTCTGCTGTCACCCAGGTAAGGGACACTACTGGAAAACTCTTCAGTCCAGTAAGGTTCTCTGATCACGGTCCACTACAGGTTGTTCAAACTGTCAGTGACAAAATAAAAAAGAAAAGTCTGACAGCAATCAAAAGAGACTGCAGGCCAATCTGCAGGAAGATTGGCAGAAGGGATCAGGAGCACAGGTAGTCATTTCCTCAATTCTTCTGGTAACAAGGAATAATATTGATAGGAATAGGCAGATCCATCAGGTCAATGCATGGCTCCGAGGTAGGTGTCAGCAGAAAAATTCCCATTCAGCATATTCTGTGATACTGTGAAATTATTTTACCCTCTCTCCTCCATTTATCCAACAAACTGAAAGATTAAACTGGCCCTTCTCCCATCATCATTGGAATCTGGTGTGATTCCTTACTCAGTTTTCATCTCAAAAAGATTCCCTAAAATAATTGGCACTAGCAAACCCCCCATTAGACCCATTCTCCTCCTTTTTGCCTGTACTTCCATGTCTTTGGCCTTGAGTGTATACTGAAGGCAATTAATTTACCTGAGCCTGTATGCTCAGCTTGAATATACGTGAACGTGGCCTAAAATGAACAAGACGAACCAGCAACCCCTGTGCTCCTTGCACCATATAGTCCTCAGGCTCATTATGAATCACTAGCCAGGGATCTTTGTGTGTAATAATACACAAAAAAACCCCAAAAAACAAAAACAAAACAAAACAAAAAAAAACCACCAAAAAACCAACCAACCAAACAAACAAACACCAAAAAACCCAACACCAAACCAAAACAAAAAAAAAACAAAAAAGAAAAAAAAAGTGTTTTTTGACTAGTTAAGACTGAAGTTTATTTGGACAACTTTGCAGGATTTTGTCACATGACACGTGAGAAGAAACAAGTTGTTGAGCAAACTCTATAATGAGATTGCAGGATAGGTGCATTTGCAGGCGTTTGATTCCAGATGATGATAAGTGTTACACAGGACAAGAGACTGAAGTGGCAGTAACTTTTTACTTGTGTTTCCACAATTCTTAAGAGACCCAGTCCTAGACTGATATCTCTATGGCAATCGGCATCCTACAAAGATTAATATGATGATTAGAGCTGCAACAGATTACAACTGCAATATAAAGAAAGTTATTAATGCTTAACAAATGGATATCCAGGGAGTAAAAAGAAACATGGAAAAAATATTGATAAGAAGAGTAAGTAGTGGACAATAGACTGAAGTTTGTGACATCTGGAGAAATGTAGGAAGGCAAGGAGGCTTTGAAATGTAGGAAATTGAGTGGCCCTGAAACTTTCTGGTTAATTTCTCCTATAAATAAAGGGCAGAATAAAAAAAATCATAGGAATAGTTTGAAAATTGACCTAAAAACAGTGAAACATAAACTAAAAAACCTTAAAAGCCAGCATACCTGTCCAAGCAATGAAAATAGAAGGGGTGCCAGGGTTTAATTAAAAGAATAGAAAACTCATATCTGCAGCATTACCTGTAACAGCGCAGAACTGTATTTGTCTAGAGAAACAAAATAAGAGAGAAGAAAATACTGAACCACCACATGATAAAAGCCCAGACAACAGCAAACAGCTTTTCAAATAGATAATAAGCACATGACTTTGAGGTGTTACTCTGAGAAAATCAGCAGCAAACTGACAACCTTGAAAAGGTCACTGTAGAGAAAAGATCAAGTGAAAGAAGGTGACCATTTGTGAATCTGCTTACAAAGGAATAAGCAAAAGAAAGAAATGATACAGAATATTCACCTAAGAGAAAAGAAAGGGAACAAAGTTTCAGGAAGTGTGTACCCAGGGAAGAAGAAGAAGAGGATAAGGAAGTAGGGAGAAGAGAAGAGAAGAGAAGAGAAGAGAAGAGAAGAGAAGAGAAGAGAAGAGAAGAGAAGAGAAGAGAAGAGAAGAGAAGAGAAGAGAAGAGAAGAGANAGAGAAGAGAAGAGAAGAGAAGAGAAGAGAAGAGAAGAGAAGAGAAGAGAAGAGAAGAGAAGAGAAGAGAAGAGAAGAGAAGAGAAGAGAAGAGAGAGAGAAGAGAGAAGAGAGAAGAGAGAAGAGAAGTAAATGCACTATTTTAAAGCAAGTTAAATACAGAATGTATTTTTCCAATCATGCTCTTTTCAAAAACTGTGTCTGTTACACAACCTTGCTGAGAGATCTTGAATGGTGAGAATGTAAGCCTGTAAGGCTCYGTTAGCAAAACTCTGTTAAAATTCTGTCTAAGATACAAATATATCATATAGCTTCTGCTTTGAGAGAAGAAAAATATCCTCTTTGATAAACACAAACTACTTGGAAAGCATTTTGATACATCCCTTGTCCAAGAAAGAAAGCAGTAATAATCAAATCATTTTCAAATTCCATTTAAAAATATATTTTAAAAGAGTATTGGGTCTTCTTTTCCCCCTATTTTTATCTATGCCAGGTTACCAATCCCTAAAGAGGATAATAGTTTCTAGAGCACTCCTTTGGGAGATTTCAGCTAGGTGTGGCCTAATTGTGAGATGTGCTGCCACATGAAAGCTTCTGCAGGGCAAGGAGCAGAGATTATGTTAGCATTTTAATCATTCTGTGGTAGGCAAAACAGCAGGATTTGTAACCTGAAATGGCTACAGCACCCTTCCAAATAGGGTTTAAGTGACAAAGTCAAGTCAGGATATGCAGAATGAGGAAAATGCATCAAATAATCTGTGTGGAAAATCACGTCCAAATGTCCTCAACTCCAGTTGTGAAAACTCTTGAGAAGCATAATGAGAGATGRGGATCAACAGGGCTATGGAAAATAATGAACAATGACAATAAAGCAGCCTACTCTAGAGTCAGATTTCTGATCTGTAGCTCTTGTTGTCCCTGATTCATGATGCTCTTTACCCATCTGAGAAAGAGGAAGAGGGTTATTTTACAGGGTGGGGGGATGTGAACCTTAACTTGCTAACATTTCCAAAAGAATTGTGAGATCCTGAGATGAARGGGCCAAATTTAATGCTCATTGTTTAGGCTGTAGTCTGTCTGTGCTCAGACAGAACTCCCACTGAGACTGGGAGCTGAACAACAATTCCCGAAGTTGGTCCATTTTTCCTTGGAAAATGAGACAGTTGCAAAGTACAGTTTGTTTGCTGCATTCATTCAGTACCCTGGAGATACAGCATTATGGTTAGTTACACATCTCAGAAAGCTTCTTCAGCAATATTGCAATGGCTTTGAATTCTTACAGGGCTATGCAGTCCAAGTAAAACAAAGCTACTGGCAAAAGTAATAAGGCAGCACTCCACACCTGATTAAACAGCATTGTTTTTAGTCTAGCATCATGCCAAGTTCCCGTGTCAATGCGGATGCACAGTATCCGAGAGCTGATTAAAGTGAAGCTTTCACCACAGCAGCATGAGCAACTTGCTCTGTGAGTAGGTATGCCTAACACTGTTTCTAGACTCAGCAGTTTTCAAAAATAAAATCCCTCCCCACACACACACACACACCAACACCCAAAAAATCCCACAAAAAACAACACAAACAAAAACAAACAAAAAAAACCCCCAAAAAATACAAAAAAACAACCCAACCAAAAAAACCCCAACAAACCAAAAAACCCCAACAAGAAAAGACCCGACAATCTTTTCTCAAATCCCAGAGGGGATGGAATATAAATAAGGGAAACTGAGCCCTTAAATGATCTGCACATGCACACACTACCTACAGCATTTTTGGTTGCTAACTGTAAGCAGCTGCCAATTTCCCTCTAATGCTCAGACGACTTGCTAACTGATCTGCAAGTCCCAAAAGTGTGTTATCTTTAATATGCCTCTAATTTTGCTAAGAGCCTACTATTTATAGTGTGCCATTTATTTACTTATTTACCTTCAACTAATTAAAGCTATCATTAAAAAAAACAATGCAGTGGAAAAGCAAAGCACTCGCTTTTCTTGTGTGTGTGTGTGCGTGCRTGCGTGCGAGTGTGTGTGTAGAAAACCCAATCTGTTCACTTAACTGGATGAATGTTACAAAAGTTCTGCTTTGCTTGGAATAGCAATGCATGAGTAAAAGCTCCAAAACCCTAGCATTATTATCTCTAATTACAATTGGCAATATGTGGCAATCATAATTATTCATTTATGCAAAATAGCTTACAGTGTGTCTCATTTTTTATTCCCTGTTAAAGGATGGCTCGACAAAAGAGGAAAAAAAAGATTATAGTGCTGAACATAATTGTGCTAAATGCTCAGTCATTTTGTTTAAAAAAATACTGCAAAACTAAACTGCTATTTCTGCAGAGACAGAAAATTATTTAACAAAGATATATAGTATACTCTGCAGGTGGCAATCCATCTAGAAAACGTATTTCCCTGAAAATGAGAGTTATTTCACAAAAAACTTGAAAGCATAATTTTTGAAGAAAGAAAGAAAGAAAGAAAGAAAGAAAGAAAGAAAGAAAGAAAGAAAGAAAGAAAGAAAGAAAGAAAGAAAAGAAAGCAAGCCTCCTAGTTTTAATCTAGCACATGCTTCTCCTGTTAGTAAAATGCAAATTTGCAAATAGTCAGAGGAGAGACTGTGACCATAATAACTCACTATAGTTCTGCAATATGACACTCTATTCTATTTCAGTTCTACCACAGTACACTAAGCAATTGAATAAGATCAATTCATGACAAAAGAATMAGGAAGGACGAGCTCACGCTACTCACATAAGTAATCCTTATTTATTTGTGTATTTCTATTGGAATATCACCCTAATTTAGGGTACTCAGAAAAGCCACAATTCATGAGTGTTGCCAGTCATGCTTTAATCAGGCACTTGGGGTCAGGGACTTTAGAGGACAACCTCCCTACCTCCCCAAATAAAAAGGATTCAGATTCAGGATGCCAGGTCTAGAGATTCAGTCTCATGAAAATAAATGCTGAGAAGGCTGCTAATTAGGAGAAGCTGAAAAGATACTCTAAAACTTGTCTAAAACAGACAGGGCAGCCTTAATCCTGACATGCTGCACCAAATCAGCAACCTTTCCTCTTGATCTAATCCCACTCTTTCTTGTGGAACAGCCTTCCCCCCATCACAGTTATTCCTGTCACAGAGCAAAACTGAAGGCAATAGAACTATTTCCGTGGAAAGGATCATCCACTGAACCAACTGGTTTTTTTGATGGCTAGGCATTTAAAAACTTTTTCAAAGTGTCTTAGATATATAAAAATGTAGTGGACTTTAAAATCAAATAGGAAGCAGGTTTTTTTTTCCTTGTGCTGATGGTGTTGATTACAGCAGAGGAAATGGAGATCACCATTGGAATGCATGGGAAAAACCAGACTTCCAGAATAATATAGGTTGCACTATGTATTTTTACCAAACAAAAATTGGTCAGCTTCACAGAGTTTTTAAAAGAGTCAATTTTTTTCTCCTGAACTAGTAAATGAGGACAAAAAATGAGAGAAACATGGCAGAACATCATACATTAAAAATTTAAAGCAATATAAATAAAATACAAATCTGAAAGAAACAAAGAACAGTATTGCCGTTACTTTCCAYTTGTTTTTACCATCAGACACAATAAATGATCAGCATGTGAGCTTGTCTCTTTTTTTCTCTCTTGAGCACATGATTAGGATGGAGGAGATACCAACTAGACCCAGCAGTGATTGCTTACTGTAGATAATTCATTGTGTCTTGGTCCATTRCCACTAGAAGACATTTTCCACTCTTCCCACAGAACCTGGAAGAAACACTCTGTTTGCATTACAGTAAATGTCAAAATTCATTTCTTAATCAGAATATAGAGTTGGGTCCTGTGTCTGCTGTGCATATTATAGCAGACAGCTTGTGCCTGCTCAGAGGTCTGGGTTTACTAACACAGTCATCATTTCCTTTACACAGCACAACACCTGCATGAGATGCCCTGATTACAAAAACCAGATTGTTATGTTGTTGTTGTTATTGCACTGTGATCCACAAAAAGTAATGTCAAACACCAGGACTCTAGATGTTCCTTTGAAGCAATGAGAAAGAAAGCAGATCCCCCTAGCAGATGAAGGGACAAGTGAAGGCCATCTACAAAAGGTACACTTCAGYGAGGAAAGTGTTCAGTTGGGATAGCTGAGAGCTGCAGCACAGCCCCTTCTCTAGTGGCAGCCTGAAACAGAATAACAAAGTTTGATATCAACCAGAAAAGACTATAAAAGTCCACCCTTCCCATCTATATGCAGCTTCCAGCCCACTCTAGCAATTCACATAGGTGAATGTCAGAATCGAACATTGTCACTCACTGACCGGGAGGCCTGGCTGGATTGAGGACAGAGTATTTATCACCCAGTACATTGTCACAGGGATCACTAAGGACTGTTTGTGTGAGTAAAGCAGTATACAGAGGACTAAATATGTTACCTTAGGAGAAATGTACAGAATACAGCATTTCCAGCATGAAGAAACTGCCATTTCTGTATCACTCTTCTAATTTTAGGAGGGAGTGCCATACTGTCCAAAATTAAGAAATACAAACCAAAGACTATAAATCAAGACAACTATTTGGAAAGAAGAGTACCATTCCTTTTAACAATTCTCTTTAACTTAGAGCAAAAATTTGGACTTTTTCCTACCTAAATGTTTCATGTACTTCAATAATTCGGTGAGAATTGCTTCACTAGTGGTCAGCTCTGTCACTAAAACTATGCCATGGCAGTCAGTATGACATGTGTATTTTCTCCTATAGACCTGGCTTCTTGGCCAGGCCATATATTCCTAATAGCATTCAGAGAGTTGTGACAGTCATAACATAATGACTGGATTAAACAAGAAGAATCATCTCTGAACCACAGGAAGAGTAGGGAAATCTCCAAGACAGCACAAATTGCAGACCTGAGTTATAATTTCTAAAAAGACTGTGGCTTAATTTACCTTGTGACTTAAATTAATTCAGGTCAAATGTTGCAATTAAAAATATTCTACCATAAGGAAAAGTTTCATCAAAGTTTCCTAAATGAAACTTATAGCATGCAAGACACTAGACTGTCCATCAGAAAAGCATATTGTTTGGCACTTCTAGGCAGGCTTTTAATACAAGGAATGTTCTTTCCTCTTGCCTTTATAAAATAATGATTGGCAGGCACAGAAAGTGAAGATTCATTGTAATATAGATAATAATTCCTGTAAAAATAAGAAATATATTTTAAAATTACAATAGCCAAAATAATTTCATTTTCATATGTCTCAAAATGACTGTGCAGTTTACTTGAAAGCTTTTTTCCATCGATGTGTCAGTTATTTGACAAGCCACATTCTTTCCACCAGTATTATGGCTAGTAATGTCCTCTACAAGCACTGATTCCTCCCTCTTCATCCAAGACACTGATTTTTCTAGCCTTAGAATTATTGTCTTAAGTTATTCATAAAGTTAAATTTTACCTTACACAAAATACAGTGGCTTTAGTTGAGTTTTTCCCCTATATGCCTCGTTAGTACAGTGTGTCTCCCCAGAGTATCAACAGGCCTGTTTTTAAAAATAATAGTTCTCCATATCTTGGAGATGGTTTTCAGAATCTTAAATTATATTTATCCATAGTTTTCTATGGTATTATATATAATATTTGGAAATGCAATCTGAATAATAACTAATCCATCCTCTGGCTGGGAATTAATTTGCCTTATCTCAGTTTTTCATATGTGGAAAAAATACAAAAGGACTAATATCAGAAATGGGGAATGCTAAATGAAATTCACAGGGGCTTGGTGTAATGAATTAGATAAAGAACATAGGTTATGTCAACTTAAAAGTGATTCCAAAGCTCAAGCTTTGGACCTTTTAGTACAAGTCCCTGAGTTTAACCCACAGTGGCAGTACAACCCAAGTCTGACCTACCTACTGCATTTTCAGGTCTTCAGTCCAGCTCATTCAAACTCTCTCATAGTCCTTCAGAGACCATTTACCTCCTCTTGGAAATAAGCAGAGTACTTGGTAACACAAGCATACAAAATCCTACATAACTTCTTACAATAACTGAGCAGCACATCAGGCAATTACAAATTAAAGAAAGGTTAGGAACTTTCTCAAAATAAAATGTACACCTATTTTTCCAGATAACATTACATAACAAATTAATATCTCATTTACTGATTAGTTTCCAAAAATGTTTTTCCCTGGTAGAAAATCATACCAATGGAATGATCGGTTTAACTTGGCAAAAATCATCTAATGAAGGGTACACAATTGTTAAATCATAAAAAATGTGCGCTTCAATAGTAAGCGTTTTTTAATCTTTCCATCATAATTTCCTCCTTCTCATCCTTCACAATTTAACTTCAAAAGGGAGCACTAGGCACAATTTAAGACTGGGACAGTCAGTGTACGTAGCTCTGATGTTCTGCTTCCAACAAGCACCACGGTGCACTGGCGCTGCACAAAAAGGGATGTAACACCAGGGGGATGGAACTGTGTCCCACTAACTCAAGGGCAAGCCTTCCACTGACTGCAGCAGGGCCACACTTCATATGACCCACAGTCCCATTTAATAAGAAAATATGCCTTTTCCTCTAAGAGGAAACAGCTTCCCTTCAGTATCAGTAGTTTTAAGATGATATAAGAATGGATATGTTTGCAATTATTTGGCTTGAACTGTGCACTGAGGACTAATAAACAATTACTAGCTTGGCTTAACAGTTTTCAAAAACACAAAAAAAGGTTCTGAAGGATCATAGGTTACCCAGGGAAACCTTAATGTAATTCACAGGGAAGCTTGCAATTTCTTCAGCTTAGAGTTTGAAAACAAAGCAAAATAAAGATTTCTCATGTTTCCTATTTCTGAGCCAGTATGCCTACACTCATGTGGTTTCCACCTCTGGCAGAGTGTAAAGAGGAAGTAAAATGTCAAGTTGTTTATTTCTGTGCAATTTTCTTATCTCAAAATAACACTGAGTTTGCTAAATCAAATCTGTCTTCAATAATAGACAGAGGAAATCCTTTGCTCGGCACTCTTGCTTTTTCAGAAGTCTTATGATCTGGAAAGAGAGGAGTTAAATCTCTTTTGACAATTTTGTCAAAACCAAAAATGTCATCTGAAACAGCAGCCTTGTTTTCTAGGGAAATAAAAAAAATTGTTTTTCTTTAGTTCAGTCCATATACTGCCTTTTCTTAGTATTTTCTCTCTCTTTTTTTAATATTGTTTTACTGCAAATGAAAAAGAAAAGCAGAACAGACAAAAGGACACACAGAAATTCACTCTTCATGATCATAAGCTTTCACTTAATAGTGTGAAAAAAAGGAATATGCTTAAATCAGCAAGTTGCTCTTTACCTTCACAGAACCATCTTCATTGTCAAATATGTGATCAAAGTCCCCTGCCTGAAAGAAGCCAAAAATTTTTATTAGACACCCTAGGCCTGATTTCAAAGTATAAGAGATTCAGCTACATCTTTTTTTTTTAAAAGAAATACATATTTCAGCATGTAACCCTGTGTGTCTTTCCTTTTTAACTGTCCATTTCAGAGATTAATGAAATGTATTAATACATAGTTCTCTATACTTCCATATACTTTGTTCTTAAATCATACTGCAGATTAAAGTGATATTGCATTTATTTTTTAAAAAGGCATTTTCAAACATATATAATCCAAATTTGGTCTATTAATATGTTTTTCTATGTCAATACTGCTTGCATTTTCAATGCACATGTGAGTACCCACTTCCCCAACCCTCTGTACTTCGCGATTTAGCCACAGCAGGATAGAAAGCAGCCACAGCAGCCCYAAGGAAAAGAGGAAAACATTCCTTCCATTGCTCCATTTTGATTCCAGCTCTCCTATGCAAAACACTCTATCTATCTYATGCATTTGGACAAAGAGAAGAATAAAAGCTTGTTCTTCTTCTTGCAGTCATCCTTGGCCTTGTGGTTAACATTGTCTTTCTGACCTTTATATAGGAGAGCCTCAGATGATGATACCAGACTGTAGCACAAGGCTATATAGCTCATGGTCTCTCTTTTATAAACATGTCCCTTCCCACTGGGAACAACTGCCTTATAAATGACAATGTGAGACTCTAAAAGGGCTCACTAATAGAGAGAAGAGGAGCAAACACTCCTGAGATAGTTAGCAATAAATATAAAACTGRAGGATGAAGGAAAAACTTCACAGACCAACACAGACCTTCCTTTCTGTTTAAATTCTTATCATTCTTGCATAAGGATGATCAAATGATTCAGGATTGGTTCATTAGCAGAAAGCAGTTGAACACAAATGGCTATGTTCACATTTAGTGTCACTTGACATGTAGGTCAAAGATACAAAATCTGTGTAGATCACAGATTTCCTTAAAAACATTCACAGCTAAAAAGAACAATTTTAGATTAAAGGAGTGTCTGTTTCCTTCTGCTCTATATCTCTATCCATAGGGCTAACAGAAAGTGAGAGTGCCTCCCCTTGCAAACATGGAATATACTTTGATATCTGAAGACAAAATCATCCTCTTGGTTCTTACATGTTGAGACTGTAAGGCTTGTGATGTCGACAAACCAAGTTTTGCAAACCACCCACAGCCCTCATGGCCATATGTGTCTGTTTTATCATCCCTCAYGAACAGGCTGAATTCCTCTCAGTGCACACAGGCAAATGAGGCACAGGRATACCCACAGTGAAATGCTTTTTACCTTTATTTAGCTACTTAATACTTAAGCAACTTCTTTAGGCCAGACACCCAGGCTCCCTCAGTATCAATGGGCGCAGATACAGGCACCTGCAGGGGGTGATTCATCTTCTTCAAAGATAGGGGTTTGAACCAGGGCTTACAGCTGCCTTCTAGAGGTGCCTATCTCTCAGGTTGACTATAGTGGGAGCCTAGATGACTAGCTGAGATTAGTTGCCTAATTTTTAGGCAGATAAATTTTCTTGCCTGAGGTTACGTGAGAAATCTGTGGCAGAACCAGGGTTTGAACGCACGTGTTCCACATAGAGCTGGTAACAAATCATTCCGTCAAATCCAGTGCTTGTGTTACAAAGGTTTTCTGTGTCCACAAAAGATTATTAGACATGACACACACACCAAAAAGTCTAATAAATTGGTGATTAGTTACCAAACTCTCACACACCTTAGCATATGAAACAGCACCTATTTCAAATGTCTAAAATAGCCAATGAGAAATTTTACCTGAGGTCTGCCACCTTCCCAATAAGTGAGTCCTAACCGCAACGATTCTCAGGGATCTTCTGAGAATTCTGCAAAATAGTTACAATAATTTGCTATTTATGAAGATGGAAGGAGACAGTTACATCAACGCTCATAGAAACAGTGATAGCAAATTGTTAGGGAAGAATCACATGGAACATGCTGGAGCTCTTGGTAATCAAAAAAGTCTTCCCACCTAAATGCTGCCTTTTCGGATTAAACAAGCTCAGCAATATCCAGCTACTTCAGAAGGAACCTCTTCACATATATTTAAGACTCCACTCAGATTTTTCACATTTCTGGCCAATGGAGGATGCAAAATATTACCCTGAAAAACCCAGACCAAATGGAAAGATGGATACATTTATCTAACATGCTTAGACTTAATTCCTACAGTTTGAAAAATTCAGTAGAAGCTGCAGGGATTAGTATAAATACAATCATCCAGACTCTAAACCCAACTGGATTGTGGGCACATGGCCAGATTTGTTCACATAAGCCTGAATCCTCTGTAAAAACAACTGAATAGTTGTATTTGTCAAATGCTTGTGTCACCGAGGAATTATATATTTTTCACTAGCTGCATATATTGTATTTTCTACATTTCTTAATTTTACTTCTCATTTATTTTTCCCACTTGATCAAAATATGTTGTCATGTCAGAGAACTAATTATGTGATAAAATGGTTCAATTTGTAATTCCAGTATTCATTTATGGCTCAGCAACATTATTACTTCCTATATATCATTTTTTTTGTGCATGTGTAACTCAAAATTAGGTTMATTGCTCTCTTTTCAGGTTCACAGAGATGCAAAAACCACTGAGGATAAGTAGATTTACATCAGTCTAAAAGCTAATTTGGGAGAAAACTTAGAACTCCCTCAAAATAAATCTTTGCAGAAAAAAAGTTCTTTCTGATATGCAAAACAAATTTCAAGAGTTTTGTCTTGAAGCAGTGCAGGTCTTATATAGCATRTTAATAAAGCAGGAATATTATAGAATTTGGAATCATTCACCCTCATACCTTAGTGGAGACTTTGCCCTTTTGATATTTTTCTACTTTATTTTGAGATACTTTCTACCCTGGCATTTGCTCAGTCCTCA
>JACDOX010000022.1:2972211-3120544 GCA_014549065.1 Cardinalis cardinalis | reverse complement strand
TCGAGTTCTTTGTGAAATGCTGCCATCTATGGAGTTCCAGTCGACACTGCTTTCTGTGGAGTTGTAAAGGAAAACCACAGACAGATTACSTCACAACGTGGTTAGTCCAGTAAATGACACAGTTTTTTTAATCAACAAACAATAATATAAATTATAGCTTTGGATAGAACAGCAAGTTGGTAGTATTTTCTACCACAACTATTTCTTGAATGTATAAGCAGCATTTTAAGTTATCTACTGCAAGATTTTCCTGTGATTTGCTGGGGGCATGTATTAATATCAGCACATTGTGTTATCCAGTTTTTATTTACACTGGTTTCCCAAATTTCAAGGCATACAAGCAGAACTCTTTCCTATTGTTCCCCATATACATATCCCCAAGCACACTATTGCCTGCATTCTCAAGATGGCCAAATAAATAAGCAGCTAATTATAATTTTTATAATTTTCTCACATTATCTCTATTATATCTAAAAACTAAGGTGTTTGACACTTTAAAAATATTATAAACACACATATCACTCCTTTTTCCTTAGCACTTCTACAAATGATAAGGCAGCAGTTGCACCCACGGGTAAGAAAAGCRACAGAAAGATGGTAATTTGAAGAGATAGAAGTATTAGGACTATTTTTCAGCTGTAACAAATAATAGCCATATCAAAAATTCCAGTTTGGAAGCTACTCAGATCTTCAGGAAAAAATGGTCCTCATTCAGTACTGCAAAGATCCGAATAATCTTTATCATCGTCTAGTCCTGTAGCTAGTCACTAGAGGACTAGATACAAATGAAACACAGGGGTCATTTTGCTTGCTTAAATTGTGATTAAGTGACATATTTAATCATTAAGGTAGGCATAAGCATAAACAGCAGTAATTCTAGGGCTGATATGAACCTGGACTCCCAAAGCTATCTTGTATTCAGAAGCTGGGATATAAAGACGGAGAAAAAATAGTACACAGGAATCCTGGAAGATGCCTCTTTGAGACAGTGCTGCTCAGGCCTGTTTTACAGAATCACAGAATCATAGAATCAATTAGGTTGCAAAGACCTCTGAGATCATCAAGCCCAACCTCTGAGATCGTCAAGCCCAAACACCACCATGCCAACTAGATAATGGCACAAAATGCCACATCCGGTCTTTCCTTAAACACCTCCAGCGACAGTGACTCCACCACCTCCCTGGGCAGCCAATTCCAATGTCTAACCATGCCTCCTGTGAAGGAATTCCTCCTAAAATCTGTAAATTGTCTCTTGCTTGCCACAGTCTTCCCTTGCCACCCACTCCCACTTGTGAAATATCACCAGCAGAGATATTTCCCATGGCTGGAAAAGTAGGGTAGGAATAACCCTCACTCATACCTGCTCTGAAGACAGGGACAGTTCAGCTCTCATCCATTGGGGTCAGCCATATCAAAGAGAAGTGGAATGAAAAATAATTTTTTTCATTATTTATTAATTACTTATTTATTATGATTTATTTATTATTTCATTAGTGGAATGAAAAATAATATCAGCTCTACATTCCCTGACAAAATACCTAGCAAAATACTTACTTTCATATTCTCTTAATCTATCCAAATTGCTCAGAGCCAGCAAATCTTTATTATCCTAACCATGAGTTTAGCTATCTGCAGGCAAAAGGTTGCCTCTTCCACTTTGACTCCTCACCGTGCCTTTTTCAAATGTTTACTATTTTTACACACTGTAYTGACTTTGGAGGGTGGCACTTGTCTAGCAAACTGTGATGGATTAATCACCCCTTGAGCATAAGTATCAGTAGACCAAGTTACTAAACCTCTCTCCCTCTGCAGGTCATCCAATAAGAAAATGTTGGAATCAGTGGAGCTGCATTAACAATTAATTGTATTATAAGCAAAAAAACACTCTAAATGAAGTTAGATTACCTCCTAGAGAAAACCCTGCAGAGATCAAAGATGAGACATTCCTAGAGAACTTCCAGAGGCAGAGATTGTTTTAAGAAGTTCATCCTCCCCTGTTGACTTCCAGCTCCCAAACACATACCCTATCTCCGTGCTTTAGAGAGGAGACAGTGGCCAAATGTCCATTAGCAGCAGCCACAGCCACACTAAGCATCTAAATTCTTCCTTCATTGCACAGCTGGTGAGGCAGCCAGATCTACCTAAGGTGCTTAAAAAGGTGTGGCAGCTCTACTTGTCTGGCTCTTGGCGAAAGAAATTCCAAGATGGTCCTTCTGGGTTTTCCTATTTGCCAGCTCACAAAGGTCCTGTGAGGTGTGAAAATATTTGCCAGCCCACAAAAAATAAAAGGTGTGATAATAACCACTTACTGCTTTTGGAATGATGCATTTAATTCAAACTCACCTGAACTACGCTGCCTCAGTTAATGCTGCCCGTGTTGCAGTCAGTATTTTAAAAGGAGGCTTGGAAGGGCCCCATCTTGCTGCACATCACTGAAAGAGCTTCTTTCTCACTGCACCCCAGTGCAGAGGCAATGCCAGCATGCCAGGCTATGGCCATGGCACGACGACAAAAGGCAGAGCTGCCAGGCTCTGCATGTGCTTTGAYGGAGAACCACAATCCCTGGGACTTAGTGGCCATTGGACTGAGGGCCACAACAAATGATGCAGTCTCCAATTGCTCTCCCATCTATCTACCTTATGCAGAAATAACAGCAAACAGGTGGACAGGATGGGTTGCAAGCACTAGAAGGAGATGGGAAGTGAGGCAGTGGTCCCCTTTGCTGAGGTATAGCAGCAGTTCAGGTTTATGGCTGGGTTCATAAGCACAGCTGATCAAATGCAGCCGAGACTCTTGATTGTGAATACTCAGATGTGGTCACCTATTCCATTATTCTTCACTGCTAAAAATCAATCCCCTGTGCAGAACAGTGTGGATCATTTGCCCACCATTTAGTGCCACGTAGGTGCAGAATCCTTCACGGCCCTGAAATGGAGCATAACCATTTATAATTTGTTTAAATAATATTGCGAGCAGGGTCTGGGAAAGGGGGAACAGGTCCTATTGCACTCACCAGAAAATAGGGATATCCATTCATGAACAAGAACATGCACAATTCATGTCTATTTGTCACTTGTTGCATTAATCATTTGGCTTTTTCAATATTTTCTGTCACAAGAGGAGTCAGGACAAACTGCTACTGAGGAAACCAATCACCACAAATGAGGCAAAGTGAACAGATCACCAAAACCTTGCAGGCTGGGAAAGAACATCCAAATATCTGTTGAATCCCTGTATAGAGTGAATCATGAATTGCTATTATCTCACCATAGAGAAAAATGCCATATTTATCATCTAATGCAGGTGAAAGATAATTTGGACATTCTGAAGAGTCTAAGATGCATGCTTTTAACGAAATACATCCTTCCCACAGCCTATTTCCCCTGTCCTGCAGAAAGACTCCAATCTCCCTGCTTGGCTGCACAGATTCAGGTTTGCTTTTATATGTGAGCGAAGTTTCTTGGCTGACAAATCTCGCTCAGTCACTGAGGGCAACTCCACGTTGCCAGAGTGAACCAGTAAGGTTCTTGCTGCTGAAGGTACTGTACACGACAGGATACGTCTTACTCAAGAATTCAGATGTCACCCACATGCCATTAGGTACAATGCACACCTTTATAGCCAGCGCAGCTGCCTGGAAGGCAGAACCAGATATGAATAACCATTTCCTGGCCCATTTTGTTCAGCTGTGAGTCTTCTGCATTGCTGAACTGCTTCAGATATTAAGATAGAATAACTAAGACTGGATCACATATATGAAATGGCATCAAGCAAGAACACTAAGTAGTAACATACGTGAATAAAAAAGTGATTGCAATAAGTATGAGCCAAATAAATTAATATTTTGCCTTGGATAGGATTCTTTATGTTTGGTAACTATTGCTTGTGTTGAAGATATAACACATGCTGACACCAAATATCAATTCTAGGTAAATCCAATTAAGCCCAGAAGCAAAACAGCTGGATTAGCAGTTCACTGCATAAATTATTTTTCTTCCATTTACTTTGTCTTTTTGTAAATGAGCCTTTTAACATAAAAAAATTTAGCACTCAAGTTCCCCTTTGCTTATTAATCCCAGAAGCCTAAAATGAAGAAGAAGAAAAAAAGAATTTTTTTCCTTTGTTGTTTGTGGGCGTATGTTTTCAGCTCCCTCATGTAGTCTCCCCACATTGCAGGTAGTTTTCATTCTTTCTTGATTAATTCACTCCCATTGCACTTACAATGGTGTCAGACCAAGAAATTCACTTTTTTGTTTTTAATTTCCAGGTGATGCATAAATGCATGATTATTTTATATTTTATATTTTTTTAATTTTCTGGTTCTATAAAAAATGAATATAAAACTGGTAAGGCTGGAGTTGAACATGCTTGCAACTGCTTTATTCCAGTTGCAACAACAYAGACTATACAGGAGTTGTTTTATTTGATCTCTTTTTTTTTCCTTATTGTTTTTCTTCATTATATGGCTGTCAGCATAAAGGGCAATGTAGAGATTGGGAATCAATACATGCTGCTCCTGTAGATACACAAATAATCACAAATTGTAATCATTGATTGATTTTCAGCATTCTGATAGTGACACATTGAGTGGAAGGGACTCTGATCTCAGTTGTGCTAGAGGAAATCTAGAGCAGTGATTCACAGCTGGAATTGTAATAAAGACCTGCCTGAGAAATGCATCATTTCAGTCAATGAAACGTGTAACGTATTATTGGGGAAAATTACTTTTCCCTTCTGCTCATGATCAGGGCTGAGAACAGCAAATGTTCGAGCAGCAGAGCCATGCTTCAGCCTCCAAGGTTGAGTGCCACCAGTGCAACTCACAGCTTACGCCAGAGCCCATATCGAACACACTGGTCTTGCCATTACCACACACTTGCTTTCCTCTTCCAACCCCCTGAGAGAATATCAGTTTGAGAATCCTGCCCCTCTAAGCTTTTATTTTCCAGAGATCTTTCATGCCATGCATAAACAGGAGCCTAATGCCCAGCTTCCCTAGAGGACAGGTCACACATGGGTATCTACAAGCACCACCCAGAGCAGAGGGACACAGCCCAGGTAAAGGATATCCACACACCAGGTRTCAGACCAGTTGATGGTAAACCATCCAGACAAATATATCTTTGTAGATAACTACATGTCTATAAATATAAAATGATTAATAGAAGACTACTAAATTATGCCTACTGCTGCTAAGTGATTTTAAAAATATTTTTCCTATCATATGTCTTTACACCTATTATACCTTTATACCTATTAAGGATCTTTAAAGGAAAAAAAAATCAGTCCTTTTTCCTTAACTGGAGTGGGAGACGATGAAATATTTTGGCTTTGTTACAAATGCAGAAGAAATGAAGGTTAAAAAATGAGGGCCATTTTTGTACAAGCTAAAAGAAGGAGGGAGACTACTGTTAACAGTATGTTCCTCTTATTTTCCAGTAGTAGGAAAACATTTTTGTTTCCTATTTTCTTATGTAAAATACCTTCCATATAAAGACTGATACTGCTTCCACTGGCATAAGCAGTAGCTTTGTTGTGGACTTTCCTGGGGGCAGACACGGGCAGGTTAGTCATAGATCAATTTTATAAACAGGTATTTTCTTAAGCAGATAAAATTTTAGAGAGATAGCTCTTACCTGTATCAGCCAATTTTCAAAAAAATTAAATCCTTTTTCCTGAAAACAGAGTGAAAAAGGGGAACACACAACGTATCTATGATGACACAAAGAAATCATTTGGCATAGAATGACATGTGAATCTTCATTACAGTATCTGAAACAGGGCCAATAATGCCAAAGGTGTGGGTTTGGACTCCATATGGGCCATTCACTTAAGAGTTGGACTTGATGATCCTTGTGGGTCTCTTCCAACTCAGAATATTCTGTGATTCTTCTGAGAATAGCTACTTTGCAACTGATGCCATAATGAGATTTACTGCTGGTTCCTATCTATACCATAACTCATCATTCAGTATGCAAACCTGTTATTCAAACCCCCTACCCCTCTGCCATGTATATATAAATGTATATATATATAAATATATATATAATGTTTTTATACTTCACTTTTTTTCACAAGCCCATCAAGTTAACACAAAATACTTCAGAATGGAGGAATACTCTGCTCTAACTGTGCCGTTTAGAAGCTAAATCATACTGCAAACTTCACTGTCTTTGTGTTAATTATTTGTGAAAAATATTTTCACTGGCAACAATAAGTAATTGCAATGCTACCTGTTGTTAATAAGAAGGTTGAATGTGCATTTATCACACACATCAAGAAACAGCCAGCAGATATTCAAACTCATAATTCTGAAAACATATTGCAACGGACTTTTTATTTATAATATGTAAACAAACTATATGTATTTGAATACTAGACACATTGATAAGTAGCACTTTTTCTCCATTTAAATAAATCTGGCAGTACATTATTAAATTGAATTTTCTCCAGTTCTTTCCTGGATAAATTGCAATACTTGCAAAATAACATATAACCTCAGCAAATTTCAGCAAAGATTTAAAACATGTGAGATACAAAAGAAAATGCAGCTGACCAGGTTTTCATGTCATCAATGCTGCAACTCAATAGTGGAATATCATGAAGCATTTTTAATTGTATTAAAAAAACAAACAAACAAACAAACACTCAAGAACTTTTTTGCAAGTTGTTAAATGATGTAACCAATACTCTCAATGATTTACAAGGTCCCACCATTCTGCAACCCAGGTTAAAATATGCTACTACTAATAATAATAATAACAGTAATAATAATACACAAAGTTATGTGGTGGTGCCACAGCCCAGATTCTTTAAGCTTGCTTTGGGCATTAATGCATTCTTGAGGTCCTATGTCATGTGAAACACTAAGGCCAGATTCTTACACATCATGTTAAAGAGGTATTTGGAGGCAAAGCACAGCTCATGTTACTGAGGTCATCAGAATTTGTCTCCTTGTTAAGGTTTGGAAAAATGAAAAGGATCTTAATCAATTGCCAACATCATGCAGTTCCACAGCTAGCCTCTGGAAAACATTGCAAAATAAAGTCACAGAATGTGATTAACAGGAAATACAAAAAGTTTTATCATTTTTAGGAAAAGAGAAAAATAAATAAAAGCTCTTTAGAAAGCTTAGAGACATTATATATATAGAGTTTTCTGTGGTGGGTTTTTTCACTAGAAAAAGAAAAGAAAATCAAAGCAAGACTGGCTAAGTTTTCGTTGCTTTATAAATAACTTCTCTTTACATTTTTTTTTACCCAGAATTACATTATTTTTATGTCTCAATGCCAAGAAATCTGGTTAGCAAAGTACCAGATTCTTTTATTTGATTTTATTTGATTTCATTTGATTTCATTAGGGACCATCAGCCTTGCTGCTTAAGTGCCCAACTACTGTTTGCAGTTAAACATTCATTAGGGAATCCCCAGTGGGTTCATTCATTTCACTGAGGTCCAATTACATTGCCACAAAAGCAGCTTTTGCAGCAATTAGCTGATTTTTCCTGTTTATGTTCTGTGTCTTTAGGAAGACGACTATTTTGTGGAGGTCAGATTTTTAATTAGGCGCAATTTAGGGCCAATAAGAAAACTGATAATTTACTAAATAGCTATGGTGGACATAACTGCTCAGAGCAGAGGTAAATAACACAACAGGGACACCAGGAATAAGCTCTCCTGGTGTGCAGAGCTGAGAGCCCCATGGTGTAAGGAATAGATTACATGTTAAATGCCTGTCAGGGCTCTCTTTCCATCACCTCTATTGCCACTCAGCCTCACCTCAAGAGCCACGACACTATTAGCAGTGGGAACAGGGAAGCCAAAATGGAAAAGTACCTGCAGAGAGCTGCTGGCTTCAGGTGGCTGCAAAAAGATCTCAGGGTGAAAGAAAACAAMAAAAAACTCACGTTCTGCTCCCTGAATATTTGGCAGCACTTTTATCAACTGCTGCATGAAACAAATGATATTCAAGGGTGTGTGTGGCGTGCTCACAGTCACTATGAGTATGTTCTTACCCAAGTGGATCACTCTCTGATAGCTCGGATTTCTGCAAAGCTCTGTGCTTTCTGCCCTCTAAATAAAATGTCCTCTGCACTTTATATTTTTCAACAATGTGCACAAGTTGCTTTACACTTTGGGAAACCAAAAACTGTAAGAGTTGATGAGGAGCGCCCATTTAAAGTGAGATCTTCAGAGAATCATAAATGTCTTCTGAAACATTCTAAGCAGACTTTCCACCTCAAAATTTGCTCATCTAAAGACCATGATAGTTGAATATCAGCCACTGCACCACAATGAAATTTCGGAAGAGACTCATGGCTGGCTGAAACGTCTCTCTCTTACAGGAAATAGGTAAGGAAGGGCCAGAAGGTCACTGCATTTTTTCTTCAACCTTTGACCCAGTACTCAATTGCAAAGTCATAGCCAGGCATGTAAATAAGCAATGCCATCAAGAAGTGTATGTTACAAACATTAAAATTTCTTTGCCAGTCACCTTTTCTAGCAGGATTTATAAAAATGTGAAAAAGAGTAGGCCAGAAATTCCTATATTCTCTAGCGAGAAGAAAAATGTAAAATTAGGTTGTAAATGGGCAAAGAAAACGTATGATGGCTTTGTGTCTGAGTGTGTAAAATACAACAACAGAATAATTTTGGAAAACCTGGTATCTTGATAAAAACACACTCTACATCATGACTCTTGTTCTTCCCATGAAAAAYCCCCGTGCTGGCATGCAGTCCTTTACCATGGATACAATTTTAAGATTTATTTAATTTAAAAAAAAAAAACAACCTCTGGAAAAATCATAAATTTTCAGAAAATTTTAGATCATGAAAATCTATTATTAGGCAGTTACTCCCTTTCTTATTTTTAAGCCAAATAAGCATCACTTTTTTGTTTTCAACTCATCAGTTTTTCTTATACATAGAAATAATATTGAAAGATGCTGGCTAAAAAAACATTTCAAATTACATTTCGAGACACTGAAACCAAATTCTCAAATCAGTGGTAAACCAAAGAGCATCTCTGTAAGGTGGTCTAAAAAGAATCCAAGCTGTGGGTGTATAAACAGTGACTCTATGGTCTAAACTTCCTAATACAAGTTCTGTTCAAACTTGCATCCCACCTTCAGTGAGGGGTCTTAAACCCATAAAGTAACAGAATAACAGGAATGCATGAATTCTTTGCACCCAGTCAAACATGCATAGAGTTGAAGAAGGCCTGCCTTTTCCAAAATTTTTCAAAGTACTTTCTACATTTCAGAGAAAGATTAAAGGGTTCTGAAGCAAATGAACAATTTTGTAAATATGCTATTACAAGAGTACAATATAATAAGCAACACACTTTACAACATTAACTCCTAATTACTTTGGAAAGAAAACTTCGTTTGGAGTCCAGCTTGACTTGCAAAGAACTCAGGATGGTAATTAAWAACAACCAGCCACTGGAGTAACTTTGAACAAATAATGTGCTGAACTGTGTCCCAAAAGGGCTAAAACAAACATATGAACTTCAGCATGAACTCACCCAAATGAAAAAAAGAAAAAAAATATTGCAAGCGACTTAATTTTGTACTTTTTATGCTTAGCTSTTCCGTCGGTGTATTACACATCATATCTCAAAGGCCAGGCTTTTTGTCATTAACATAATCAGAAATGCAATTTTCATAATACAAGTCATATAAACAATGAGCTGAGGGCACCTAGGGGACAGGTGTCATCCACAGCACGTAGCTCTAGTGGAAAGACAGATACAATTAAGTGACAAGGAAGCATTACTATTACAGTGAGAATAACTTCCAAGCGCATGAGATAGAGGGACATTTTCACAGCTCAGAGAGGCATCCCAGTCAAATATCCTGTTATTTGCCAGTTCACATCCCTCTGCAAAGCAGGGCAGCAGGATATAGTGACAGAAATAAGCTGTTAGACCATAGGATCATAGGTCAGTTCAGGTCAGGTCAGAGGAGACAGAATCCAACCTCCTGCCCAAAGCTGGGTCAACTTCATTCATTCTTTTTTGACAGCATATACATAAACTAGTTCAGCTAAAATAACAAATATATATAAAATAACATATATGTATGTATGTATGTATACTGATTATAGGTATTAAAAAGTTTACAAGTTAATCCTGGCTTTTTAAGGAAATTAATCTTATCACACTCCTCATAGTTACTGCCAGGTGTTGGCCTGCTCCATCCCTGTTAGCAGAAGGTTTAGAGGTGTGAAGGCTTACAGAGAGGAACAGTGGTTTTATGAGAAGCTCAACTATAGAAAAAGCTTCAAAGAAAAATTATACCTTAGCAGAGCCAGAATTAACTAAATATCAAACTTGAAAAYGCTGAAAAACAGGCCTCATATTGCTTCCTTTCAGATACCCCATCTCTTCCCTAGATGCAGCTGGAAAACAGAATGGCAGGCTCAGAAGAGGCAAGCACTTAACACTTCCAATGTAACTAGAAGTCCGAAGTAATGGAAATCACATAAGAAAGGGAATTTTCTGCCATCTGCAGGATAGGTAAACAATTTGAGGTGCTGTCAATGAGGCCATCTATTTGAGGACCTCAGGCCTTCAGATTTTCTCTCTTTCTGYGTAACAACTTACAAATGAATCTAGCACTTCTAGACCTTCTAAGAGGTTAAAGAAGGCTTCTTATGCTAAAGCTTTATTTCATCATCCTGATCTTCTCCCTGCAAAAACTAAAAAACTTTCCCAAAGACTTCAGCTGTAGAGGGACCAAGTTCTGGAAAGAAGCACTGAAACCTTTTCATGGGCAAGTGATTGACCATTTTTTGCAGGTATTTCTTCCATGTTTATATACTGGTTTGAAGACTACAACACAACAGTCAGGTCACAATCTGCACTACTGTGCTCACCTGTTCATCCTTTCTCCTCAGACAGAATTTTGAAATCCAATAGGTACCAATTACACATATAGTCCTGTAAAAAATCTTAATTGTTTAGTTAAGCTTAAAATTATATTTGGCAGATTGTTAGGCCAGAAAGTTGGTTGAAGTCACCCGATATTTAAAAATTAATTGAAAACAGGCAACTGCTTTATTGCTTTAACTGTACATCTCAAAATCGACCGCTAAGCATTCATGTACCACAAGTGATGTACAWGGTGAGCATTTTTTCTAGTAATGTATCAGCAACCTTTTAGAGAAACAAAAGAGGAGAGCAAATAGAGAATCATTCTTAGCACAGTAGGAGCCTTTGAAGGTTCTCCTGACTTCAAACTTCAGAGGCAAGAACAATCTTAATAAGGAATACTATAATACCACAAAATAACCTGCTACACTGAGATACACTACAGGTCTAGCAGTACTTGATTCAGTGTGTGTATGAAATGCAGTGATGGTACTTTTGAACAAAACATTCTCATGTGTAAGAATTTGTTGCTAAGTATGTTTTGTTACACACCAAGAAATTCACTTAGAAATTACATTTCCTAATTATAGGATACCTGCAGAGCCAGAAAATTTATCAGTTTTACTTAGAGTATTTTGTCACTGTGTTTTGCTCAGAGAAAGAACAACAAAACAAAAAAACAATTTCCTTTCTCTTGCCCTCCTACTGTCATTGCACAAATGGTAGCTACTACATTCTGATTACTGATCTGCACATTGGAAAAAGAAGGCTGGTCAAATATGGTCAAAGAGCCAATTTTCAAATATGATTCGTCTGATTTAATATTCTGAAATTTTCAACTGACCGTAGCCCACATTGTGGGTGAACAATTAGTAATTTTTTAATAAACCTGTTTTCAATAAAGGGGAGAGAGCAGAGGGGAATTGAGAAAATTAACAGTTCAGCTGATCTGCTCAATTTTGAAACAAAGAAAAGAAGTACAGTCCAAGGTGTAATAACCTTCAGATACAAGYGAGCCAGAGCAGTATTTTGCACCTGAACTATAAAACCACACACTGAAAACTAACTTCAGTGCCAAGTTACATGCCATGGAATCATTCCACATTTAATGAAATCACATGGGGTGTAAGTCAGGCCAGAAATCTGACCTTGGTTTTAATTTGAAACTGACAAAAATTTAGCTGTAAAAAAGCACATTTGCTTTTTAATAGCACGATGTACTGTGCATTTACTTAAATACCATAATCATTACAATCATCACCTGCTCTGCTTCATCTCAGTCTTTTTTTTCTCTGAAATTATTTCATCTGTTGTTTCCAAACCTAAATGTGACAATGATTTCATTTGCAACAACATGAAGTGATTCAACATTCAACATGAATCACTTCATTCAACATGAAGTGATTCATTCCTTGTCTATAGAGYGTCCTTAGAAAAGACAAGCTAAAAAAATTATTAAACAGTATCTAGATACCAGCAAGTCTCAAAGCCTATAATGTGCTCCCAAGAGCAACAGAGTTGACAGAGGGATTCAGATATTCAGGTGAGTTCAGAATGAAATCTTTATCTGAACATTGTCTTTAACATTCATCTTTAAGAAATGGGAAGAGGAATCCCATTACTCAACAGTCTGCAGTCCTACAGATTGGAGGTGTTAAAGGGTAAGTACTGCGATACATGAAAGCAATCCACCACATCTTTCCTGTAAAACTTTTCCCAGGTAATTTCAGCACCAGAGGATGATGAGAAGACAAGCATATACGTAATGCATCATATTGTCTAGGAGTTACTTGTTCACTGCTAGTCTAGCAGACACACTCCCAAAGCTCTCCCTGCTTTCCCATTGTTTGCCATGACAATATGGAGTGTGCTGATTTGCTGTCATGATGGCGAGGCACCCCTTTATGTGACAGATTCCATGAGTAAAGCTAGCTGTGCCAAAAGGGGCAAAGTCCTCCTCAAAACAGCATGACTGGTTACACCAATGCCTCTGCCAGGCCCTTGCTTTTGACCATCTCCCTTTCTTCTTTTAAACAACTCTCCCTGTTCATTGCCAGTCCAGAATCTCTCCCCACTGACAAAACTGCAGGTAATAGTGGAGTCACCAGCAGGTAAGTCAGGTAGAAGCCCTACCTACCAGCTCCTGACTTCCAGCCAAAAGACCAGGATATTACAGACAGCAATGCAATATCATTAGCTAGAAAACTGATCACTCAGGAGTACATTCCMAGAGCCTGTAACAGAATAGAATAGATCCAGCTAGTGAGAACCATGGCACTTGACATCAGCTCTGTCACAGAACGTGACAAGAGGAGCTCTGCTTCCTTGCCTTTTAGAAGGCAAGGAAGAGAAGCGTTTCTCCCACTTTAGGCAGGCAGGGTAGGAACAGCCATACAAACACACTGTGTTTGTAACTAGATCCTATCTTTGTTTCCTATAGTGAAAATAATGCCCCCACTACAGAACCATCTTTCCTCTCCCACATCTCTCCTCCATTTGGTGGTCCAGCCTGAATCCTCATGTTGTTTCAGGGAAATTGGCCAATCTAAAAGCATCAGCTCTGAAAAAGTTACTAAGAAGCAGCTTGATTCACAGTGTCCCTTTTTCACCCAATTACAGCTTTTTTTCAGCTGTAAAAAGCAGTCAAGAAAGGAGGGGGCTTGCCACTGGAAAACAATATAGGGGTATCCTATTCCTTAGTGGCAGAGATTTTGCCACAAGACAAATGCCACTGGATGCCACTCCAGCATCCAGTAGAGCACAATTCCTATAGCAAATCCAGATCCCACTTGCAGGCAATGCTAGTTTAAAAACTCAGGTTTGTGACCTGCTCTCCACCTGAATGCAGTACACACTCAATTTATTGCAGAGCAGCCTCAAAATCTGCCGACTACTGMCAGTGACACGGTGTTTATTCATTAAAAGCTTCTGTTTGCTCAGGAAAGCCCTCAGCTATCTCCTGACCAGCTGGGGATCTCTGTTCCTGGGACAATCTGAAAACACATACAGAGCGCCACAGGGGGATCAGTGACAGGCTAGTCCTTCACAGAGTTTTCTTTACCTGTCTGCAACTGATGATCATTGAGTCTGTCCTTAGATCTGGCCTTTCCCCTTTCCCCCCACTCTATCTTGCATAAGTATAAACTGGTAACTGTTGGGAAGAGTTTACCTCCTGGAAAACGTGTCTTTTTACCAATTACTGAAAGCACATTTCATTTCACAAGCCATTACACAAACCAACCTTTGAACAGCCCTAGTGGCAAGTCACTCCTTCCTAGTCCACCCATGACATGTTAAATAAGACCAGTGCCTGCTAGAACCACGTCAAAGAAACACACTGGCCATTGAATATTCATTGGGAGCCATAGAGTAACCCACAGAAGTGGGCAATGCCTCCCAGAGTCCACATCCACRGCAATTTCTACCAAGTTAGACTGAACTGGAGCACACATGCTGGCAACTGTGTAAATCTTGGATAAATGTTTTATTCTGCTGCCATGGGAAGAGTGCTTGGCAAAAGAAACAAAGAGTAATGAGACAGCTTTGGGAAATGGGCAATATGAAAAGTTGTTTGTTCCCCTTCCTCGTTTACCTTATTGCATACATGCAAACTGCAGCGTGAAATTAAGTCATTTTGACAAGGAAAATAATGCTGAAAACACCATGAGGAGACAAGAACCTTATTATTTTAATATTAATATTATTACTGTGTGTAGTACTCGAATACTTCTGTTTATGTTCCTCAGATTGTTTTCTGAGTTAATTACAYAACTACTTCTTAAAATGGCATTGATTACCTGTAATATCCACGTAGAAAGTAGAAACTGCTGGAAAGACAAGAAATATGGCACTAACAGGAGCAAAAAGAAATAAAATTAAACCCACTGCATGAAACTTTGTAAATCAAGAAAATTTTCTGATGAGCAGAAAGACATTGATCAGTATCTTTGGTGCTGACTCGCATCAGTTGACAAGCAGTTCATCAAACGGCTCGGACACATATAAAATCACAGAATCACAGACTGGCTGAGGTTGGAAGGGACCTCTGGAGGTCGCATAGTCAAGCCACCAGCTCAAGCAGAGCCATCTGGAGCTGGTTTCTCAGGACCACATCCAAATTGCTTTTGAGTACCTCCAAGCATGGAGCCTCTCTGGGCAACCTGTGCCAGTGCTTGGTCATCCTCACAGCAAAAAAAGTGACTGATGGGATCAGCTGGAGAGGCAGGCTCAGGATGTGACTGTGCCATGACATCCAAATGTACATGTGCGTGCGTGTGCTTGCCTTTCACACGCACGTGTGCAGCCCTGCTGCTGCAGTTTCTGACTGGAGCCCAGGGACACCGGCTGGGGTGCAGACAGTGCTTGCAGGTTCCTTCTCCTCCAATGTTACTTTCTCTTTCTCACTGGTTTCAAACATGCTCAGCATATCAGTGCAACAAGAGGTAAACATGGTGCCGTCTCAGATTACATCTGTTCCCCAGGCGATCTCCAAAGCAAACATTGGTATCCCAATGAAAAATACAGCTATTACCCATTATTGGACATATCCAGTCACCGCCTGACCACCAAGTTGCACAGTTAATGAATCTGCCCATTTCTAATAAAAATAAACCAGACAAAGGAAGTGGCCAGTTTAAGCTGAACTTGAAGAAAAGACAAAAAGTGATTTAATAAAACATACTCAACGTTGACATTTCCTTTTTATTGGAAACATGGCTTTCTCAGGAATGACACGATCCCATAGACACTATTAGTAAAGCCACATATTGGCGCCAGGTTTTAAGATCTTTACCCATATGATTTAATTTTGGAAGCAGTAAAAACCAAAAGCGAAATTCCTCTGGCCCTGTTATTTCACAGTTCAAGCTTCAAATTAAAGTATTTCAAAACAGAGCATAAAAGTATATCAGTCAAAATTAACCAAGCCACTTCTTATAACACTAGCAGAAACAATATTTAAAGATCGTATCTGTATTCCCTGGTCCCCTTCTTATCTCTTCAAGTTATTTAGGAATCTAGTCAGTTTATATAAAGCAGCGATCAAGAAAAGCTCCAGCAGAAACAGTCTACAAACCACAGTTTTTAAGAGAGATTTTACTGGATACATC
The DNA here is from genome assembly GCA_014549065.1 of Cardinalis cardinalis. Classification (NCBI taxonomy): domain Eukaryota; kingdom Metazoa; phylum Chordata; class Aves; order Passeriformes; family Cardinalidae; genus Cardinalis; species Cardinalis cardinalis. The sequence goes on along the minus strand of JACDOX010000022.1, from coordinate 3,104,564 downwards.
CTACATTTTTTTTTCCAGAGAGTCAACCAGTTCACATGCAGAAGATTCCTTCCAAGCTGCAATATTTTTTATTAATCCAGAATCAACATTTGTACTGAACATAAATACAGGTATTTTGAAGTTCAAATAATTTAGTTAAGAAACACTTCAAATCAACACATTATTTCCCAATGTAAGTTTGAATTTCTTGCTAGAATTTTCTAAAACTCTCAGAGAGACTGACTTTTCTTTTCTTGTATATTTTGGTTATGAAAATCTTTCTTTTTTCAAACAAAAAACTTCCAACTAGAAAAAAATAACTACCTGAAAGAGATTTCCCTGTCTTGAAGTTGGCATTGAGAAACTACAACAGCATTATATTTTCATTGCTTTTCTTCTACAGAGGAAAATCACACATATTTTCACATTAAGTATTTCTGATCGGCTTAAGGAAAACAGGTTGAGACCAGGAGAAAAGAAAAACAGAGACTGTAATTTCACTTTTTGTTCCAAGGATTGTGATTTGTGTTCTTCAGCAACAACATAATATCCCACAAATATATTTACCAAATGCAGACAAAACCATAAACTGATTTTTATGTTGCAGAAACTGGCATGTTCTGTGCTAACTGAAGATCCTAGGCTTCATATTGTGACAACACATTGAGAGTTTTTGAAAAGAAACCGATAGTGGTTTTTACTCTGGTTTCTGGAAGGATTTCAGGATTATGAAACATCACACTTTAATTCTTTAATAGAAATGAAGAATTGCAGCTGAAGCAAAATCTCTTAGGCAGAAGGCAGTGGATATTGGCTGTGTTATCAGTTATCAGAGTGACAATTCTTTCTTCCTCAGCTGACCTAACTGCTCTCTTGGCAAGCAGACAACACCAAAGCCACAACCAGAATGCTGGCAGTCAAAAGTGGCTTTCACTGCTTAAAGAGAGCTGCTCTCACAGCTTCAAAATTGTTCTATGTCAGCTAACAACAATAGTGGTTAAACAGAAAAGGGATGTGATTTGGAGGTGTCTGACCTTAAGAATGTCTTTTCTTCCATCACTGATTGGTCTGATCAGCCTTTAAGAATTAAATCAAGCAGAGTTACTGGCATAGTCTTGAGGCTCCATTAATTTCTGAATGTGTGAATGAGCAAAACTCCCCTTACACAAGCACACTGCAGACTCAGCTGCTGGGTCATTTGATTCTCTGCCATACAAAAAGGACCCGACTGTGCAACTCAAAGTTTCTCAAAGAGAGAGAGAGCAGGTCGGTGTGCGGGAAATGCATTTATTTCTTTGTCTAACTTCAAAATATCATTTGTGTTATCATATTTGTCTAAAGCTAATGCGTCCGTCCTCTTCTCCCTCTCTTTGTAGACCTTCTGTCTATTCCATTTCACATTTTCATAACCAATAACTTTAAAAATATGAACCAGACATAGACTGTCATGGTTTCTTTGGTTTCAGGAGAATCTCCATGAGGAGGTTGAGCCTAAGACTGCATTTATAGAGAGTCAGCAGCAGCATATTGTAGTTTCATATCATTCTAATCTAACTCCTCTACATCTTGTTATCTACTTCAGCAAATTAGCATATAAAACATATAAATGATTGGCAAAAATTAACTGTACMTTTCTACTTTAACTGAACAATTTACATGGCATTACAGGGGGGGAGATTAGTTTTTCAAGATATAAACAAGCATTATTTTGCAATCTTTGGCCTGTAACTGAAAGATAATAGTTTTAATTTGCATTCAAATAAAGTAAATCTCTCAGTGTAAAAGACTTTTTATAGTTCTCATAAACCAGAAACAGATTAAAGTGTAGACAGTGTAAGGAGGACAGGAGGATAAATCAACCAGACAAACAAGATGATCAAAAAAAAAGGGAAAAATAATCTTTTCTAAATAATCACTTAGCTTCACAAATCCTGTGGACTGGACAAAAGTGTGTGTGACTTCTCCAGATTTCTGTCACTAAAGTTTTGGCTATAGCTCAAAAGGCAAGAACCTTTACTTAGGGATACCAAGCCTGGAAATACTCTGACTTGTTAATTCCAAATCCTTCTATTTGGAGACCCTGCCTTCTGCCAAGAAGGACACATCAGCTCCTTGGATCAAGTATTTTTGCAAATATGCCAGTATTGTACCTTTACTATGGCAACATGAAACACAGTTTTCTGTTTCTGAAAGTGTAATGTGCCCACAGTTTTCTGTAAAGTCAGTCATGATTATCAGTGTCCTCAAACTCTGAAAAGACCTATCAGATTTTCCCCCATGGAGTCACTGAAACAAGCTATATGTCACTCTCAAAATTATTTTTGCTATTTATTTGGTTATAGTTTAATGTAATTCATGTAAGCAGCTCTGAGAGCAGATATCAAGGACACCCATCTACATTCTGGCAAACAAAACATGCAAGATAAATGAGCATGTSTCTCATAACATATTATCCATGAGCCAGACCCCTGATTTTTGTCCAGTTGCAGTGTGCCACTCCTCCACCTGAGTGGTCAAGCTGTTTTTACCTCACAGCTCGGGATTTAAGGTATCCACATGGGAGATGTGTTTTCAGACCTCATTTGAAAATAGCAGATTAAACAGCCTTCGCACCTGGATGAGAACATTAATCACAAGGCTAATTTACAAAAGGTTCATTTCACCAGCTGGGAATGCTTTATGAAAGTTAACCCAGCTCAACCCTTTAAAAGAAACTCTTTTGGGCCCCAGCCCTAAGGAAAGAGTGCCAGTCCATGGGTCCTGTGGAGACAACACTGAAAGCTCAGCTCTGAGAGGTGATAGGAGTTAAAGCCACTTCTCCATTGAGAATTTTGTCCTGGTTAGCTGCAGTTCTCCCTCCTTTTGCAATTATTCTGCCCTCTGTATGAGCCCTCCTTTTGCCAGGAACTGGCAGAGAAAATAGTTAACCTGAGGCTTTGGATTCCACTTGGAGCTGGTGCTGCCCAAAAGCTTAACAATGGGCCTAGAACTAAATGGGCTTAGCATTGGGTTACGTGCAAATAATCTGTGGTTTTCAGGTTGCAAAACAAGGGAAGCGAAAGCATAAAAATAAAAACTAATTTGAGAATTCTACTTGGCATTAAATTATGTTATGGTGCCACAAGTCTTGAAATCAGGGATCAGTTCCATGAAGTTCCCACCTACATGTGGGCCTAAATGTATATACCTAATTAGGAAATCATTTACAATAATGCAGTTATTGATTAAGCTTCATGTCTGTACATATATTTTGTTGTGAGGACTTTAATTTCACTACACTGTGGGAAGTATGGAATTGATCTGCCCTGACAGATCCAGGAACTTGTCAGGAATGGCGCTTGTATGGCTCAATCTTCCACCATCACAAATAGGCTTCTGTACAATTGTTTTGAGTAAAATCATGTAAGGATATGGCTCAATGTATTTTATCTGGCTTCCTATCTTAGCTGAAAAGTCTTGAGTTTTAATACACTCAATGAAAGAGAAGCCTAGTCAAAAACTTTTGAGAGATCCAGAACACTTTTCTCCCTACAGGCACATTCTCCCATCTCTCATTGTAATCAAGGACTGAATTTGGCCGCAAACGCCAAATCATCATTTGTTGTCATCACCTGTCACAACAAAGACTGAGGAAAGGTTGTGCCCTCTCTACCACRTATTGTTAACACAATGAACAAAAAAGTAACAGTTGGGGGTTTTGTAACAGAAGACCAAATTCTAGACTGTGTTAAAAACCTTTCTGAATCAAACATTAGAAAGCATTATGCATAGTTCCTAAAAACTGGTCTTGCAAGAAACTGTGGGTCTTGTGATTAAAAAGGAAAGGCAGGATGATTTTGTGGTTTTTAGTTCAATTTTAAGCCAATAAGAGGCAATAGATTCATGAAGGCATAAAAGTCAAGAATAGCATTCTGTCCTCKCACTATCTGACTGACCTTTGTTTTAGAAACGAGTATTTAGGAACAGCTCTAACAATATGTAGCATTATTTTATTTGGACATGGAAAGTTATGAAAATATTGTATTTTTTCTAGGGATTTCTCTCTCTACCTATATGTATATGTATATATATATATTTTTTTTTAAGGCTTCTTTCAGAAACTATTGCATTAAAGGAATGAGAATAAAACCCAAGTTCTTTCCATTTCTAGAAGAGACCCTATTTCAGGACTGTATATTCAACTAGCAAGACAAACTTTTTTGTGTGTCATGGCTTTACAACTAACAGCTTCACTGACTTTAAACAGAAAATGGCAACTTTGAAAATGGAAAGGAAATTACAACCAAAGTGACTGAACTTTCATAGTAGCTAATCTACTTTCATATGGTTGGTACTAAGGTTAATGTTATTATTTGTATCCTTGAAGTTAAATGCTCTGATGATCAAGACAACAGAGGACATCTTGGTTCTCTGTAAGAAACTGTGTCTAAATTTCTTACAGTAAAAATAAAAAAAAAAGACCTAAAGACCTTTTCTTTGTACAAATGGAATGTAAGAAATTATGCAGAAAATAAGGACAAGGTTATACTTCAAAGCAAAGAACAGATAGTGGYGCAGGAGGAGAAAATGTGCAACAGACTTGGAAAAAGGGAGCAAGTAGGGGTCTTTGTGTGACCCAGAGGACCATTCCTCTTTTTAAGGCGGTAAAAACATTCTAAACATCTCACCATTCACAAAAAAATGAAAAAAACAAAATGGAAACAAATGAAATAAATGTGTTCAGCCTCTTATTTAGCTATATCTAAAGCTATTCTAAAATTCAGAACAAGCTCAACACTGGGTTTCCCTCTTAGTAGATAAGGCATTTCTTTATAGCATAGGGCACAACAGTGGATGGTAGGGGGCAGCTCACTGCAATAGCAGAAATTAATGCATCTTGGAGTAAAAAAATACCTTTCCTTATATAAATTGAAAATCTAAGCCTGTAAGTATGCYTGCTACACTTTATTAAAAAGGCAAGAATGAAACACAATCAAAAAATCCAATTTACTTTAAAAAAATGTCAGAGCAATGCAAAACTGACTATTACTTATGCTTCTAGACACAGGGCAATAAAGTTTTAAGACCCCATCTGTCATTGCACCTGAGTGCCCTTTGCAGTAGGTATGCACAAGTGCAGAGGGCTGAATTCAGCACTAACAAAGGTAGGGGCACATGCAATGGAACCCTTTATCTGATGCCAGTGGTGAACTAAGCCCACAGTGTTCAAAAGGAAAGGTTTTATAAAACACAACAGAATCTGCTGATATGAGTCCCTTGAAAATTATTTAATGGCTGGAAATCTTCGAGGGAACAGAATAGATGAAGCTCCTCAGTGGCTTTTTACAATAGCCACTCCACTAATGAACATCTGGAGTTCTTGCTGCTCTCTCAGTTTTATTCAGTCTAATCCATACTGCATTAGACCTTTATGTGTTCATGATAAACTGGCAGCAAAGACTGCCTTAAATAGAAAGAGAGGATGAAGACAATTTTTCCATTAACAATATATTTCCCTTTGGAGTCACAGGTACATTATTGGTTTGCTCCAAAAGCTAAACCTAAACTGCCTCCTATTTGTGAAACATTATTATTGTAGCTTCTACCTGGAGATGTTTCTTGAACAAAAGCCTCAAGTCTATTCCTCCTCACAAATCAAACTATGRTACCACATAGTTTGTTATGATACCACATACCACAAGCACAGGTCCATCATAAGCTACACTGGAAAAATTAATTCACACAAATTACTTGTTTTGAAGTGTGGGATTCTCACTGATTTGTCAATCAGCTGCTCCTAAAAGCAGTGCTGCTTCAGTTCAGTCCTTCTGCAAGGACTGAGGTGTGAGCCAAGCAGTCACTTGGCTCTGTACACTACTCTCCGCTGGGAGAAGGTGGCGCTTATAGTCCACACTCCTAGCTGCTCACACTGTCTGAAACACATAGTTTTTTCACTTTTACAGTCTCATGGAAGTCAAACAGGACACAGTTCCTTGTTCTGTCAGAGCTCCAACTTTGAACGTTTCCATTCCATTTACTAATTTCATCTTGCAAACATGGCCTGATTCCTAGCCAATTCCTCCAAAATATCACAGGAACACCCAGAAAGTTTTTTTCCAAAGACATGCTCCACTTCTCTGCTGCCAGCATCCGAAGTCCATCATGGAGACCAGAGTCCTTCTCCTCCACTTCTTTATCAGCAACTCACCCACAGCAATCTGTAACACTCACTTCTCTCTGAATCATTGTTTATGCTCTTCCCTTTAGCAACTATTCTATAAATAAAAAATCCATTCAAATGCTTGTTAATAAAGAAATACAAGGCTTGTTAACCTGGTGATACTATGGTAAAGATTATATTTGAAAGAACATTACTGAAAACTTCTATGTGCTAACACTCAGCCAAGCCTGTTAAAACTCTCTCTCCTCATTGTTTTCCTCTGCTTTTAGTGCATTGGCATTCCTTCCAAAACAGTACTCTTAAATGACTTCCCACCTCATTCAATTGCTCAAGCATTTCCCTTTTCTTTTCAGCCTTCCCTTCATGAGTTTCTCCAAAGACTTTAAAACCTGTCCTTTGAAGCTTATCCACCACCATGATGCCTGTTTGTTGCAGTCTGACCCATCACATTCCTCCGATATTCCAGGTGTGGGTCCCAGACTGATGGAAGTGCCATTGACTGTCATAGACCTGTGCTCCTTTCCCAGTCCCAAGAGCCCCCATGCTTTAATGTTTCATTATAGTTTTCCCCACAGTTTTCAATAATCAGCCTTTTTTTGAGTTTCAACCAGTGCCTAACACAAGTCTCCTTACAAAACTTTCTGAACTTACTTTTCCCCTATTTTTTAAATTATTTGGCAGGCTAGAAATGTTACGTTCTCTACTCTGAAGCACAGACGTAGAAAAACTTTCTCTGCATGGGGTAATGCTGTGCTGGGCTCCAGCTCAGAGCCTCAGCTCTGACAGTAAGAAAGAAAGCACATTAGTAGTGTATCTCTCTGCTCCTGCTTTTCTTTTTGGCAAGAACTGCTTCTCTGAGCCAGCAGGTGTTTAATGCTATTAAATTTATGGGTAGTGAAAGCTGTTGAATTTTAAAACATCTGGGTAACATAAATTATCAGAATTTCTTTTTTTTTCAGTATAAGGTTGAAAAATGGTTTTGAGATCAGCAGAAAAGCATTAGCAGCATTGAGAAAACTGTTTATTTATGAATATTTGACCATTTGACTCTGGCTTCCCACAAGGATCCTCATACTCGTAGTTACAGTGCCCATAGATTGTGAGCTTGGAAAGAGCAGTTAAATATCATAAACATTCAATTTTTGGTGTGTTCCACATGGATCACATAATATGCCAGCAAAAAGTGYTAAAAGTGACGGCTGTTTCTCATGTGGTGCACAATCACCTCAATCTCCTTCTGCAGGGTTTCATTCACGTCCTTCTTCCTCACATAGGTCTGGCTGTTCTAAGCCATAGCATATCATAAAAGCATAACAGGGGGAGGGGGCAGAAAAGAGGAAGGAAGGTCATAATTTGGAAAAGTTTGCTAGCTGCTACGGTGTGAAAGAGCTAGTGAACAAAGTGAGCAGGTGATAAGAAGCATGCAAAATTATTTGAAGTGTTTAATTTGCTTTACAGCCAACCCTCTTGACTCAAGCGGAAGCAGTGTGAGTTTTCAAGGCATTGAGGATCTATGGCCCAACAGGACTGAGGATGGACAACAGCCATTGGATGATGAACTGCAGGGTGGTTTCTATTTTGGGGAGTCCAACCCTACTTTAGATAGCTGAAGGTTTCTGAAGCCTCACTGATTCATCACAGACTTGCAGGCTACCTGAGACAAGACACTGTTTTCCCAGAGTCTGGCATCACTGAGCATGAGATGTACTCAGGCTGTGAACAGAGAGGCGATTTGACAATTTCTGTTGGAGCAGACCCAAGTATTGCTGGCTGAGCTGCTCCCACAAGGCTGAACACCCTGTGATCCACATGGTGTAGGAGACAAAAAATTTGCATCTATGTGGGCAAGAGAGACGTGTCAAAAAAGCAGCAGAAGAGATGAAACAGGAGGTCCAATGCCCATCATAAACATAATTCTGATAGAATTTGTTTTCTTCTCTATGACACTCTTCTGCCACCTATTTCCTCTGTCACTCATATTTTCACTATTTTTTTTTCTCCCCTCCAKCAAGGTTTCCTAGAGCTTGGAGCTGATCAGCTCTACGAGGAATTTCAAGCCCATAAATTTAACAAACAGAAGAAATACTGCCATGGATTTTTAACAGTCATAATCACCAATGCATGAGAAATAGAAGCCAAGTAAATAAAATGCACCCTGTATTTTTTTTTTTCCTTTAACAGCAGTTATTTTAAGCTTTGTTACACCAATGTGGTATAAACTAAGAAGATACATTTCTAACATGAGTGTTTGGTGTCTGGTCTACATTRGAAGTAACAGAGGAGAGAGATAAAAGAAGAGGAAAGACATAACTATTCAGTAGCACAACATTGTGTGCGTTAGGTAAACTTTTCCATTAAAAGTGCATAGTGCATGCATAACTAAATGTTTTCTCTGATATGATTGTCTGATGGAACAGTGACCTAATTCCAAGCGCTCCTGATTCAGGAGTAGGGCAGATACAAATAAGAATGTGATGTCTGGCCTCCAGTTTTATAGTAAGTCATATCTCTTTAAGAGAAAAAATTAAAATATTTGGGATAATATTACCAACTCTGAACAGTGAATGAACTGAAATACWGCTTAGTGACCTTATCTCCTGACTATCCTCTTAGAGCTCTGATTTCTTTTCTCCACAAGAGAGCAAAAAACATTACCATAATAAAACAATAATAAAAACAAAAAGCCTGGACATTTCCAGGTCACCTTGGTTTGAAGGCTGGTTAACCAACCTGAGTGTTTTCGTTCCACAGTTTTGCAGATCTCAGCCAAACACTTTCCCCACATGACCGTGCTTTCCTCAGTGAAGCAGCCTACTCTGCCGGCCCTGCTGCAGCTGCGGAACATCTGGGTGGGAAGATCCTTTGCCCCCAGGACTCCCCACAGCACAGTGTAGTTATGCATTTGAATGGTGCACAGGGAGTATGATTTGGCTTTCTACATTTCCTGTTATGAAATTTTGACCTACTCTGATTAATGTTTGTTTTTATATGACTACCAAGTTATTGGAAGTTCTTTTCCTCCTACTCTCACCTTCTCTGGATACCATGTATACAGACACACACATATATATACATAGGCATTATTAGACATATTATTTCAAACCATTAAAACACATGCTTTATAATAAAAAAGTCCACTTTTCTCAAAACCTGTGGAAATTCTGAAGGTTCAGTTTCATTCACTATCAAAATCCTCAATTACACTTTTTCAATTTAAACTGACTTTTTAACCAAAACCAAAACAAACACAGACAGTTACTGTTGGCACATGTTCCTAACTTTTTTCAGCACTTTTTTTACCAGCCATTCCCTTAAGCTACATTTCAAAACCACAGCTTATTTTTTCTTCTGTACAAAGGAAAAGGTTCTTTATGTCATTTTCATGACTACACCAGGAAATCTATCATCATTTTTACTAACCAACTACTTCCCTTCATTCATCCTCAGATCTATGTCTATTGTTAAATATAGTGTAATACAGAATAAAACCCTACAAAATAAAGTGGTTACCTCATCTAAAAATCAGGTTTCTTTGTTAACTAGTGATTTTCCATTACTCTCAGTGCCTGAATAATATCTTAAGAGCTTAAGGCAAAGAAAGTACTTAAAGACAGCATTCTACTTATTAAATACAAAACACTCCCAAAATATTCAGAGAACAAATTAGAACAATATTAGGCTGCATGCTATAAACTTACATTATTTTAAAATTGTTTCCCCTCTACATTTCACAGATTATTTCCAATACTAGAATTTGGTAGATGCTCACCATACAAAAGGGTGCTTAGTGAGGAAGGAGGTGCAAGCAGCACATTACTTAAGACATGGGGCTCTGTCACAGGGTCTTACTCTTCAAGTGCCCTGTTCAGGACACTTCCAAAAGGTGAGAGAAATACCCGCTTCAGCCCTCCAAAGACACCATCAGAATACAAGCAACCCAGAAGAGTAGCTGAAAACATTAATTTGTTCTCAAGGACTGTTTTGGTACAGCAAGATTTAGCAGTTGGGCTCAAGGGTTAATCCTAAATCAGCTCTTTAATCAGAGGCCAGTACAGCTGGGAAACTGAGGCACAGATGCACAGGACACTAGAATAGAAACAATTCAACATCATCACAGAGACAATTAAAGAGTAGGGAATTTAGGAATCTAATAACCCATGCTGGAATTTAGCCAAGATGCTGAAACAGATGCACAAAGCTGTTGCAAGGATGCTTTGTGTATTCTTTATCATTTTAATATCTTATGTTATACCATATGGTCCCACATTTCAATCATTGTGATATAAGCCACAAAAGAGGTAAAAGAAACTGTTGACAAAACATTTATAGAGATTAAATTCCCTAAGGATCTTTTCAGTCTGGGATTTTACAGGCATTCCATTTTCAAAATGCTTCTAGACTTAAATAATCCTGGGGAAATATCCCTTTCTCCAGGGCACAGTTGGAAACACAAGACCTAGACTGCGCCCAGTGATGGAGCAAAGTCCACAGACCAAAGAAAAGTAGAAAAGAAAGACATTCAAAACCACTTGAGAAAGCCTGTGGCAAGAAAAGGAACTACTGCGTGCAGGGGACACCAGGTCAGGAATGAGCATGGCCAGGACAAGCAGCCAGGAGAGCTACCACACAGCTGCTTCCTCCTCTGCCCCTTCTCCCAGGGCTTTGTCCTTTAGCTGACTCTGGCTCTGTCTGCTTTAGTAGGCTTCCTGCTCTTTGTAGATTTAAACAAATTCTTTGTTATTTGCTTATACGCTTTCGGCTGTTTGCTTTGCAAAATGCCTTTTGGTATCCCCACATTGCTGTCTCATATTTACCTGTCATTAATTATAATCCTCTTCATAAGCTGAGATCTTCCCTTCCGGTACAGAGACACACTCCGATTTTCCAGAATTTTTCCTTTACCTATACATATTAATTTGCAATCCTACTCTTTGAGTYGCTCTTTTCTTTTTTTTTTTCGTCCTAGGGGTAGTAATTTATTACTCATTTTATGGGATGTTTAAGTAGCCCCCATGCTGAGCTGCAACACTTTAATTTCCTCACTTTTCACCTTAACATCTTTTTTACTAGCTTCCTCATTTTTAAGCCTCTAACTTAGTGCACAATTTAGGATCAGTGCACTGGTTCTCAGTACAATTCATCCTCTGAGGACACTTGTATTATACTATTACTTAAGCACATCTGTATTAATGTCACTTTTGTGCGGCTGCATGGCAAGGCAGAGATACAGAGTCCTGCTCTGTATCAGCCAGATTTCCTACTGCTCATGGGGCTACAGCAGCACACACTCACAACTAAATTTGCCCTGATTTTAAAGAAGTCACTGGGAGCTCTGCCCCAAAACCAACGTGTCCAGATAAGGAGTTTTACACACAGTGGATTGGGAGGCTCCTAGTACAGGAAACTTGAGCCATGAGCAGGTGCTGTAAGGGTGGTGGTGGTGGTGCTGAAGTTTAGCTGTTTTGCTTGAGGGTTTTTTCAGTTTCATGGTTATACATGTGTGTTCTGTTCAGTTTGCCTTAGCACGGGTATGAATATACAAGAACTCTTAAGAAAACAAAACCTGATCTCATTTTGTAAACTCCAAGGTAAGATAAGAAGAAAGGGGAAGTTGGGAAAGGCTTTGCAATCACTTCTCTTATGAAGCATACAGTCACTTCAAGAGACAGCTGGAAAGAAAAAAATATCCCACAAAAATTTAGGGATATTGGTAGCTCTTACTGACTGTTTACCCCACAATGCATGTGAACAAAATATCCCTTGATAGAAAACCCTGATAATATTTGGTGTCTTCCAGAGAAAATGTTGATTTCCTCAAAACCTGAATTTGTGATGGTTATTTTGAAAGGCTTTTTTAGCCATCTGTACCTCTGTGCTCTCTTTAGGGGCATGGTTTTTCTTTGTGGGATTTTATGCAGTGCCTGCTATAAGATGACATTAATCTTATGTTCAAATGCCTGGACCTTATTCTAATTTSATKATTACAGTAATCCTATGTTTCAATTTTATGGCTGCATCTCTTTTGCTTTCAAATGGATTAGTGGAGGATAAGTCACCTGAGCACAAAAAAATAAGCAAAGAAAAGTATGTTTGCTCTTCAGACCATAGTGCCACCCAGCAAAGTTGGTTACTTCATTTTTTGAAGCCAAGACCAGCTGAAAGTTCAGATATGCACTTATCACAACAATGGAAAACACAAATTGGCTTTGTTCCCTTTTCCTTTATATGAAGTCATTACCAAACATATTGGCTTGAAACCCTAGGGATTTAGAAGCAGTGAGATTTAGAACAGGAATAAAAATACTTGGATTTTTCAGCAATAAAAGAGTGAACTTGAAACTACAAAGGAAAAAAAAGTGAGAAAACCAAAAATAGTGATAGAATTGAGACTGATGACTTTGTAATTGTAAATAAAACAGTAAGGAAATTAACAGACTTGGGAAATGCTTTAGACTCACAGAGAACATTAGAAGTTGATTCTTTCAAGTATGAAAAGGGAAAGATCGAAGCTGTAAGGACTATAAATTCACATTTTCTTCAGTAAGAAAAGGGTTAAAATACAAGTGACAATGCAGGAGAAGGAAAACAGGGAAAATTACCACTTTGATCTAGCCTTTTCTTAATTCCACTACTGAACAACTCTGAGACATCTTAAAAAGCTCATTGTGTGGAGAAAGCATATTTTCACTCCTCCTGGCATCTGAGAYGCCATTAACTGCGGGTTGGCCACTGTAGCCAAAAGCTTTGGTGCAAGTCTCAGTGGCAGAGAAGGCATGTGGGATGTGGCAATGCAGAGCAGTGGGATGAGCAGTTTCTCCACCCTCCTTACCACCACATCAGCTGCCCCAGCTCCCTGCCAGCACAGGGAAGTGAGCCTTCAGCCTATCCCTGYCATCCGGTCCCTGACTGCCCCTTTCTTCTTGGGCAGTTGTTGCTTTTCCTACTGTGTAGGAACCCAGGACATCCCTCTGGCTGTCCAGGACGGCCAAGACCCCTGCCAGGGGGTCAGAAGCCCTGGCATGGAGCCCAGAACACCTGTGGTTTTGACAATGACTCGTGGAGCAAATTACCAACCTTATATGAAGATCAGCAAGCCACAACAGCTTAGGTAGCATGATAGTGAAGTTATCATGGGGTGGAAAAGTAGATTTTGGGGTTTCTRGWATGGGGGTTCARGAGGCAARATGSWRGGAWCTGGGCATGTCCAGCCTTTCTCCTTCTTCTTCTTGGCCTCCATCTTCTGCTGTGATGGTGGCACTTTTAGATTGGTTTAGAGTAGAAGCTCACTGTCTAACATAGGTGATAGGCATTGGAGAGTAGTTGCAAACGTTGTATAYGTAGTTTTTAGCATGAAAACATAACACTGCCCCGGGGCAGGCAGTGTGCCTGGAACTGTCCTGCTGGATGGACCTCGGCAGGGCAGGAGAAAATTTTATAGAGATAAGACGCAGTAAGCAACCTTGAGACCGAGAACTGAAGAGCCCCGACTCATTCTTCAAGCGCTTGGGAAAGTCTCTTGGAAAAGAGACTCTTACATCTCTTGGGGTCATGACAACCACCAAAAGATCCTGAGACTACTGCATGTTGGTGAGTGGTTTATCTCCTGAAGGAGGGCAAAGGTAATATTCCAGAAGACTTGTGCTGCAATATCCTTCCCCACTCAAAATATTCAACAGGAAGCTAGAAATTTAAGGCCATTCCCTATCCAATAATCTCCTTAAAAAGACATCCTGGATCCAGTTGCTTTATGATGCTTCTGGTAACGCACATCAATAGATAGCAATAGAGTTATGTTCCAAACCCTATCCAAAATGGTCCATAATCAATTTTTTGACCGCATAGGAGAATCAAAATTCAATTGTCTGGAAGCCTAGGCAAGAGAAAGCTATGTTTAAACATCATCCTCTGCATGCCTGCAGAGTATAATACTTTTTAAAAGCTCATTTGACATATAGAAAAACATTTTGCTATCCATAAACACAGTAGCTCTGTGTATAAAAGAGTGGGTAAATTAAACTATCTGAATGAAAAAAGAGCTGAACTATGGGAGCAAAAATCAGCTGAGTTAAAATGAGGAAAAGTTGAAGCTCTTTGTATCAAATATAAAGAGTGAGGCAGGAAAAATATTCTTCTGAAATATTCATGTTCTGAAAACATGCTTTAAGTATATATAAAAATCTCAGTTTTTACTTTTATCAGGTCATGACTTAGTCCCTGGATAGGCAGATTTTGACCCAAAAGCTCTCATTCTGGGATCAGGGCTTAAATGACCTATTTGGATCTTAGATAGAGCAGCTGCTCTGGGGACATGCAGACTCCCTGCAGCATCTGTCTTCCTTAATGGAAAGCAACTTCCTATTTGTTTACCTGCAAAAGGCTGCAAGTGCCATTAAAAGAGTGTTCAGGACAGTTCCAGTGCCATGTCCTGAGATATAAAATTTTCTTTGATGTTTTATATTGGTTTCAATCAGGAATTTTCAACCTACTTTTAATTTTCCTGTATTCCTTGCACCAAAAAATAACAGTAGGAAACCTGAAACATCCCCAGTGTTACTAGAATTGTGAAAAAGGGAGATACCCAGCTTACTGAATTGTTTCCAAATACTACTGTAGTTCTCTATGCATCCTTAGTAAAAAGGGGAAAAAAGTGAAAACTAATCATTAAAAGAAAACCTGTTTGGGTTGTTTGAAGTGTGAAGGTCTTGTGTTTTGTAGCTAGAAATTACACTTCTTTACATGTTTCTTAATCTGATCCAAGTTTTTCCTTTTCTTTCCCTCTTGCTTTTAATTTGRCATGCCAGTCAAAGCTAACATTAGGAAAAACAGCAAATATAAACCTTGTAATTTATATGCATTCATGCTGTACACCATAATAGCCCTCATCTTGGCAAAAGTTAGCAGATTGTTTTCTGCTCTCAGGAGGAAAGAGCACTCATTTTAGGTTTTAATGGAGCTTTAGGGTTATAGTAACTCAAATGAAACTAAATCATCATGAATTATTTCTGAATCCCATGTTATGTGCTCTCTTTTCTTCCCTTTGTTGGTCTGTGAACATGTGAGTTTCACACACCGGCAAGTAAAACTTGTACACTAAATAGTATACAGCCCCTCATTTTGAATTGGAACAACAACACATCAGACCATTCCTGAAATGACAGGAACCCTGCCCCAGCAACAATGGCAAACTAAGGTCTGGAATTGTCTAGGATAATAATGATTATATGGACACACAGAACTACATCACCACAGGAACAACAGCTACAAGTATAAATTCTCATGTACAGGTACTTCTACCAGGACACTGGAACTGGACTGACATTATGTCTCATAAATMGACGAGAAACGAGAAGCAAGCATAGGCAGAGACAAGTAATTTTTGCTATTTGGCCAAATTTAATTTAAAATTTCAAAAGTATTTTAGAATAGCTTTTCTGCAGTTGAAAGAGCAAGACCTTCAGATCTGTGACTAGAAAATTTCAAGTTATGTTTCTCCATTTCCCTAAAACCTGTTTCAATCTGGAATGGGAATGCTYAAGCTGACTGGTGTGATAGTGCAGAAGGGCATACACCAGCATGAGAAGTTAGTTTTAGCATAAATTTCTGTGACATTAACCATCACCACCAAAACATAAATCTTATTTTAATGTTTTTGTCAGGAGGTTGGCATCCTTTCTAAGGTATCTTCTTGAAAGATTTGTCTGTACTTGCCCTCGTGCTCTTACAGCTGAGAGATATACAGATTTGCAGTACTTTTCAATGAGATTTGTCAGCTATTCTAATGAGACAGTAGATTAACTCTACAGCATTATGGAGAACCACAGAGCCTGATGATATGCCAGATGGCCTTGGGAACTACTCTTGATCCAGACAATTCATAATTTCTGTATCTTTTTGTTACACTTGGTCCAGAACAAAATTTTACCAGACTTGAACCACTGACATTCATTTTTTCTTCTATGGCACAATCAGTCAGAAAGATTAAATGTTTATTGGACTGTACTTGTTTAGAAATCATAGGAGGYTCAAAAATTCTTCAGATTTTGAAATTTTGATGTGTGCAATGATGTGAAGCCAATGTCACTTTCATTTTAAATGCTAAACTTGTATTCTAAAGTAGAGCACAGGTACTTACAGGTTCAGATTTTGCCACTTGTGGTTTGCTGGTATATTTTATTCTTGGTYAGAAGCCAACTAGGATGAATAAGAAAAAGGATAAATAACTTCTAGGCTATCTACACTTGACATGTTATTTTTGTTATACACAATTAGCTATGGAAAAATGATCGAAGAACAAAATACATGTAACCAGCAAGTTATTTATAGCTGTGGCTTTTCAGCMACTTGGCATTAACTATGTCATGAACCACATAGGGATAAGAAGAAGAACTGTAGAGCTGTTTGCTTCCTAYCAGAAATAAGATTTTCTGCACTCAGCACATCTTTTCACACAGAACAAACTCTCAACAAAAGCAGCATAGCTTCTGATAAGGAAAATCCAGGCACCTTGAAAAGCCACCAGGGAGGCAAATGCCTCCATACCATGCCCAKCATTGGTAGTTCACAGACTAGAAGAAAAAAAGTAGTTTTGAGATCCTTTGGATAAATTAACTGATGTAACTTGACAAGAGGTGTTACTGCAGTGGCAGTGACATTCCTAACTCTCTCTTYCCTTCCTCTTACCCCTTCTACATAGCTGTATCTTCTGCTGTCTAACAAAAGTAGGCTTTTACCTTGCAGGACATTGTACTTGAGGCCATGTACCAGGAAAGAAAGAATGACACTCTTCTGTAGGTGCAGGTACACTGCATAAATTAACAATCACTGGCATCTAACTAAGGCAAGGATACTAAACAAAAAATCAACATTTTGTCTTACTTTTATGATCCTGAAAGAAACCAGACCAATGTCATCCTAGACCCAAGAAGAAAAATCAAAATGAGCTTTAGAAATAAAAAAGGTGCATTCTGCATTTCTTCAGTTTTACTRAAAAACTCTGGAGCATCTGTAAGATGCTGGATAAAAGCAATATGCAAATCTGAGGGACATGCTGAAATAAGGAGGCACATATAATGGAAACTGGTGTACCATCCATTTTTGATATACCAGCACCCACTCATTACAGACATTACACACACAGCCATTCTTCTCACTTCCCTCCTTCACACTATGTCATTTCTCCTTTAAGTAGTAAGTCTTGATTCTTCCTTGTGCTTCAGTGCCATAATAATGGCTCTCTTTATCTTTCTGTTCTTCCTCCTTTTTCCTCACACACTGACAAAGATTTCTTCTGCCCATGATTCCTGCTGGGTCTCTTTCCCTACACAGTATTTTCTAATTCCACCCATTTTCATTTCTACAAAGTTTAATCCTTCCACAAAAGATTTAATTACCTAGCCCAAGTATGTGAAAGGATGTTCCCACAAGTAAAGGTAGTAAAATGCAAGGGTTGGCCCCATTATGTTTATTTTACACACAGAGGGGAGAAAGTGAACCTGTATGATGAGAAAAAATACAAAAAGGAAAAAAATTAAAACTAACACTTACAGTGATTTCAGCCCCAGTGGAGAACACACATTTATTGGGAAGAATTCTCAGCAGTAATGCTGGAAATCTAACATTTTCTAGTTCAATTACAACATCGGATCCTAGATATTGGTAAGAGGCTTGTTTCTCAGAAGTTTGATACTGAATCAATACTGTGCTAACTTGTGATGCATTAAAACAATGCAGAAGGTGTCCAAATGTTATTAATAGTTTCATAGCCTTCCCATCTATTCTGCCAGACATACTTAGTTATTGTCAAAATTACTGTTTTATTGAAATAAAAACAAGCATGTTATGGACTTACATGAAGTTGCATTTTGAAAGACAGCCTAACGAATTCCAGGGAGTCTGACTGCACACTCGGTGTTTTTTCCTTCTCTCTGCACCATGATCACAGAAATGCAAAGGCTTCACTTTACCTGTGGCCTGCTTTTGAACAACAGGAATGATGGTGACCCCAAAACCACCACCGTATTTTGGGCCTGGTGCAGGTTCAGTGACAATTAAGAACCAAGCACATGGCAAGTCCCCACATATGACAGGGAAGTACTTCCACATGGGATTAATCTTCTCCCACTTCACAGATCCACAGTGGAAGTCCCTACATCTCATCTGTTGGTGCAGATTCCCTTTCTACTCAATGCAGAAAAGGAAGCACTTGCAGAGTGCTGTGCCTTGAAAAAGGAAAAACAGTACTAAGAATTGCCTGATTTTTATCACAGACCTGCAAAGCCAAGCAGATGGAGATATGGGCGCTATTGATTCCTGCTTTTGGACAAACAACTCCTAGCCATGGTGTATAAACTSAGCAATATGGATGGTCTTGTCAGCCTTGTGTCCTGGAGCTATTCCATTCCCCTTCATCCTCTGAGTAGCCCTATGCAATGACTTCCATATTTTTGGGGTTTTTTCATCAGTGTCTCAACTGCTACTTCATTGGACTGAATTTCCATGTTGCTCTCTCATTTAGGCAGCTCACATAACTAATTCATCTCCCTCCCCACATCTTCTAATTGATTATTTCCAGTTTCCTAAAAGGACATTATTGTTATAAGTCTCTTGATGGTTGGGCAATTTAGAAAAGCCCATCTCACATTTCTCCCTTTAAAAACTTGACCTATGTTTCCCTGCCTATTCACACAGTCATAGACTCTGTTAGGAGGCTCTAACACTATAAATTAGAGTTTGCTGGGATGACTGAGAACTTTTCAGTTTATTTTTATGAAATGGATTATTCTCAGCTGGGACCTAGATGTTGACCTCATTGATTTTTTTTCTCCCACATAGGCCACTAATGTAGTACTGGAATGTATCATATTTGACTGGACACAATCAAAGCTGCTGAACTTGCCTAAAATCACTTTTGTGTGTAGTTCTATTAGGCTGAGACTCCCTGATGCATGTGACAAAGTTTCTTTGCATGTTGGTGGAACAAAAGCAGCAAAATTTCAGAATATTTCGCCAATCATAGGATTAGAAGAAGGAATTTTATAATGTAAACATCGATCCAAGGAAAAATCATTGATTTTTAAGGATGAAAGAGCCGTACAACCTTCATATAGTTAAAAGAAAGTAGAATTAATTATTCATTTTTCTCCTCTCCGAAGAATTACTAGTTGACTACCATTTCCTTCTTTAGGACTATTGCTGACGAAATTGCATCTTTAAAATCTAACCTATTAGTGTTTGCAAAAATGACACTCTGTTAAGAAATAAATTAATCATCCATCTATGATGGTCACAAAAAGCAGTGAGGTTTTTTTCTCCTTCTTTCTTCCTTTCCTAATCCTTGGATTTTACCTATAGCCTGCGTGCAAGTAATGCACATTAGTCAATTAATAAGCTGTTAAATGACAACAGTTCCAGGCAATTTAATTACTGTTGGTAAAATAAGAAATGAGTTATTGCATGTCAGTAACTAATTTCAGCTCCTTTCCTTGGAACAAATCAACTTTGAATGTGATGGCTTATTTAGGGGAAAAAACCAATTTCTTCCTAGAGAATGCAAACTACTGAGTCATTTTTGGAAAAGAAACATGAATGGCTTGTAAAAATCTTCTGCCCTTTGCTCCTAGTGCCAGGCAAAGTTTATTTTAAAAACTAGGTTACTGTTTCTGCAACTAAATACACTAAAAAATACAGTATGAACAAAATAAAGAAAAAGAAACCAAGCAACCCAGAATGCTCTTCCCTTCATTTCACTCATTCTATATGTTTATATCATGCTACAATGAATGAACTTTAACCATCCACTGAAATACTTAATTCTGTAGTAAAACAGAGTTATTTTCTGTAGCTGATGGTTTGCACCAGAGATAGAAGTGGGAATTGTGCCTAAATTTTCTTTCTAAAGTATAAAGAAATCATTTAATATAGATAATAATATCTAGCATAGCAAATTGTAATCCTACACTTTAATAACTCCTTATAATAAAAGGACATATCCAAAACATGTTAGTATGTGCTGGTCTCAAAAGACAGCAGTGTGGTTTACAACCTCTTCTGGAGGAAGAAGAGGAAGCACCTGTTTAGGAAAATCTCATTTAATTTTGGTACTTTATACCAGAAAGTATTCAGCAGCACCCCAGTGGCTCCACCTCCCTCGTGCAGGTTCTGTGACATTTTTGGAGTGAATTGACTCCACCACAACTCTATGACTACAGATAGCTTTCTCAGAAATTTTATTTCACTGTTCTGTGACATTTTTTACAGGGAAGGAAGTAAATTTTAATGCAAAGAGCTCTGAGAAAATTTCATTTTCCTATCCTGGCATATGTGTAGACTGCTGAGCAAATTACTAACAGGCTCTGAATGAGTGTCTAGAACAAAAGCAAGGAAAATCACTGGAAACATTTTGGGTTTTATCACTTTCTGGAACCTGATGCTTGACTGAGGGCTCCTCACAAAAAAAAAATAGTACAGAGGGAGTTTATGCAAGCATTAGTCAATGCAAAGATTGCCACAAATAAAACAAACAAATAAAAAAAAAGTTGCACCACCAGACACCTTTGCTTTTGAAAAATATTCTAGAAAACACTTCCTTAAAAAGAAGATGCACCAGTTTCTTGAACACTTAATAAAAGTTACATGATAATCAAACTGCAGCAGTGCTTATAGAATCAAGTCAATTCAGTAAAAAGAAACCAGTTTTATATTAATGCTCAAGAATTGAGCCRGTCCAAAGCTCTCAAACAAAATAGTTTTCACTTGAAAATCACCAGTGCAAGAGAGTTTCTTAAACTCAATTATAAATTCAAAGCTCTAAAAAAAATAAAGCAAAAGAAATAGCCCTTACAACCATAAATTCCTGAACATGTTCATATTTACAATTGTTTTTTCCAGATAACATAGCCCTCAGTGTRTCTAGAATKCTTACTGCATTCACATTTATAGGCTAAAATCCAGTGTATATTAAGTCAGTCAAAACACCCCTTTTGTCTGGCCTCAACAACCTTAAAATATTAGAAAAAGGGTTAGCTAAGAATCCCTATTTTCATTCTCCCCATCAAGTACCAGYTCCTCACTGTATAATAATATGTATGAATCCTTTAATAGTGAAATTGAATTTGCCTCTCAAATGGAGCAACACAGATCTGAGAACTAACACAGATCAAGACATCAATGTCTGCTGTGTAAGAGCATCAGACAGATTTCCAAGTGCTCAGCAATGAGATCCTCACCTTTTCTGTGTCCTCTATTGGAAAGAGATTTCTTACAACYGAAAGCTCTGCCAATATGCCCCCTTGTGCCTCTGGCCCACGCACTGACAGAAGGGGGGGAAGCAGAGGGGCAGACACTGATCTCTTCTCTGTGGTGGTCAGTGACAGGACSCGAGGGAACAGCCCAGGTTGTGTCASGGGAGGGTTCAGGCTGGATATCAGGAAAAGGTTCTG
This sequence comes from Cardinalis cardinalis, assembly GCA_014549065.1. NCBI lineage: Eukaryota > Metazoa > Chordata > Aves > Passeriformes > Cardinalidae > Cardinalis > Cardinalis cardinalis. The sequence goes on along the minus strand of JACDOX010000022.1, from coordinate 3,082,988 downwards.
CATCCAGAGGGTGGTTGGGCACTGGAACAGGCTCCCCAGAGAGGTGGTCACAGCACCAGCCTGGCAGAGTTCAGGAAGTGTATAGACAGCTCTCTATGGGACATGGTGTGACTCTTGGGGTGTTCTGTGCAGGGCTGAGAGCTGGACTTGATGATCCTTGTGGGTCCCTTCCAACTCCACATATTCTGTGATTCTGTAAAGCCTCAACATCTCTGGAAATTTCAGAGGCTCCAGCTACACCAGGATGGAAGAGAATCTCCACACTTTACTCAGATGAAAACACTGGAGACTATCATGAGAAGGTCAGACCTTTAATCCCCTGTTTCTCCATTTATCAGACTCTAGGCTTATCTTTTCTCTATTACACGCCTCTCTTCATATTTTACTGATGTAGCAACCACCTATTGCAGACTACCTATGAAGCAGTCCTTTGTCCTGCAACTCTGATGGAACTGCTCCACTGCATAGTAAATCACATCTTACTCAAACTCAAGAAATTTTGTTTCTGCTTTTATATACTTATTTTGTTGTACTACGTATTGCTATACTGTCCTGTACAATTTGACTGCCACTCTTTTAAATTAAATTAATACACATAAAATTCTGCCACTCTAATAAATGAAAATTAAGTGCACAGAAAGAATTAAACACACACTTATGCATAATTACTGTTCATATATGACAGATATCAATAGTAGTTTTGTTGCAGGTAAAAAATAAGCAACCTTACTTTAAAAAGATATTTAAATTATGAGGCTGATCTAAAGGCTCACCAGATCATAGATTTCCTGGAATAAACCCGACAATCATCTGCAGAATGAGAGAGCAAACAGCTTAATAATTGGGAGCATTTCTGCGTACAGAGTAACTTCACTAGTAGAACGTCCACACTTCCTCTCTGCAGCTCCTTGATGTAACAGTTCACTTGCTGCTCTCTAAATACAGATGCAAGACAGACTCCCCTGGACAAGAGCTATTGTATTTCTGTTCATGACTCTGTGGACATGAATAGTCCTAGTTTAGATGCACAGCAAAGCAAATAGATTTGATATGTTAGGACMCACAAGTCATTAACAACAGGTGCATAATAAACAAGTCAGCTCCAGAAATACCCAGTTTATTGTGCAAGTGCAGTGACTGTCTGATGCCTGCAGTTCATCACTCTGTGCTAAGACAGGGAAAAAGGCTGCTCTGCACAGAGTTACTGCACATTAGCTATAATCAGCCTGCTGCAGTTATGTCCAAAATACTCAGCAGTAGCACAGAGAGAATCATCCTGCCTGTCAGAGCAGAGTACTTGAAAATACTCCAAACCTATGAAGTCCTGAGGCACAGATTAAACCCAGGGCCAGGCAACAGGAATTGGTGGTCTATTGCTTGAAGTCCACAGAATTCATCAACTAGACAAATGCATTTGTAGGTAGCAGGACCTTCCACCATCAAAATACAGAGTGTCACCATGGTCACTGCCTAGTCAAAAGTGCTGGGTTTGTTTTTTACCAGTCATACAGATCACTGCTGGCTATCCGTARAAAAAGCAAAAAGAACATTTTCATGTTTATGGCAAGGAATAATGGAATTTGCAAACTTTCTGCAATATGGTAAGATCTTAAAAAATTTGCATATTTGTCTGTAAGCAGAAGAAAAGAAATCCATCTCTCCTTCATCCTGTCCACATTTAAGTCATATCTAATGCAATTACTTGGGACATCAACATTTCTCATTAATATCCAACAACTCCAAGATTTGGAGCCCCATTTTCGAGCACATGCTTTGCCAGAGACAACCTTACTGCATTTTTTAACTGTTACAGCTGCAGATAGACACCAAAAAGGAAATAACCTTCCTGAACAGTTTTGCTTTTTAASTCATGTTCCATAAAAAAGCAAGAGCTTCTTTAAATATGCTTTACTAATGAGCTGGATGATACCCTTCAAATCAGAAAGTAGAGTTCATACAACCTGTAGCATAGTTACATCTCTATTCCTTAAGAACACACTTTCAGTTGCACAGCAGTTGTCTTGTGWTGGCAAGTCTCCACATACTTACAGGGAAAATGAAATTTATTGCAGATGCAATAATAAAGAGGCAGAACAGAGGTAATACAGGAAACTACAGTCAGATCTACAGTTTCAGTCACAATGCACTGTCTACTTATTAAAAATTACTTAGTAATAAATAAAAACATCCAAAGCGATCCATAAGGCTGAGTAGCATCTAGAGAAGAGAAATCAGAAATGTTGTATGAACCACCACAGAAGAATATGTCAGAAAGCCTCTTGTCACAGGCACTGTCCACTACCTTTCCACTCCTCTCACAAAACGCCTCATAATAGGAAGGACAAGAACAAATACTGCCTCAGGACACAGATTACCCACTATGTGCTATTTCAGGTAATAGGGCACAGCATTTCACAGGGACATTAGCAAGTGCAATTGCCATCCTAGAAGGAACTTTGCACCCAAAAGGCAGGACATGAAATTTTAGGAAGTACCTGATTATCACTGTTCTTTGAAAATACAGCTTAGCAATGCCTAAGCATATATAGAAGCYCCTCTTTAGATGTCTGTCCCTTCATCCTTTTTCTAGTTATCAATAGTCATAAAGAATTATTASACCAGAATTCTTTCAATATCATCAGACTATTAAAAAAAAGACTATCAGGCATTTTACAATGCAAATATGTCTTTTTAGGACTTGCAGAGGGAATGAATCCAGGAGCTATTGTCCATTCATCCTTCGACCTCTCATCTTCCAGAGCCTCTGGCACATCTACCCTTTCCTTATGCTTTAGCTATTAAAGGAGCAGACTTCAGACCTGCTTTCCAAGGAAACTCACATTCAGTCCCCTACTTGTAATAGAGATTTACAGTTTAGTTACCTATTGTGAATAATTAGTCTCCTAAAAATTGCTTTGGTAACATTTAACGTGACACGGGTTCTCTGCTATGATCTCCTTCCATATTTCAACATTTTATATTGTAGCTCCCTTTTGACAAACCCTATTAACCAAACTTTCCAGGCCTTACTGAAAATGTCAGGCTATAGAAAATAGATAAGAATTGTCATTCCGCAGTGCCAGCAGAGGCCTCCTGACTTGAATCTCGCAATGCTTTACTAAAGCTGTAACTCACAAGGCAAGAGAAGAAACAGCATCAATTGCTAGGGCAATGTAAAAGTGAACGCAGCAGGATGTTTTACAGTTTGCTATGTTCTGTAGTTAGCCGCTATCTTCTTCTCCTTTTGAAAACCTACCGAAATGGCAATCTTCAAACAAGGCAATGATGAGTAAGATTAGAGAAGTGTCTGGGTTGCAATGCAGTGACCAGTGCAGGACGCAGCATTTTCAAACACATTTGATCTCAGAATCAGTTGCTAAACCAACAGTATTAAGCACATCCAAATTCCAGTGGCCTTATATTCAGAAGTAGTTGTCATTTTGTTGATTACCAAGATGAAGTAGGGAATGTGAATACATTTTGTACATATAGTCTTATTTCAGTATTTTAAGGACTGAGTATCTAAAGACGAGATTTTTTTCTGTAATTTGAAAATTTGTGATCCTTTGAGAAAAGAAAAATGCATTTTCTTCTTGCAGACAAAGAATCCAAATTTATCATTTTTTGCCATTTGCAGTAGCTGCTTCACATCATTTTGCCCACAAGACCAGATTTTGGAAATAGAATTCCTGGACACATTGCCTGTGAGGATATCTGACATTGAGATCCTGAACAGCAATGGCCTCTTGCTTTGACTTCCAGAGTTTGGCCATTTTAAAAACGCAGGCAGCTAGTACCAAACCAATCACAGCCATACTCAAAACATCTCACAGGAAGAGCCTGTTGTGGCTAATCACACTCCATGGCAGGTAGCTAGATAGCCAGATAGAGCCCTTATACTGAAAACCACTGGTACAGTGAAAACCACAGATGTTGGTTTGAGTCTCTCATTTCACTTCTTCAATATGCTTTGGTAAATCCTTGGGATCCAGCTGCATCCTCAGGCTCCCTAAACAAGTTTTAGGAGCAAATTGAAAATTATGCATACTGCCACCATCACCTGCTTTACTCATGCTGGGAAGACAAGGTGGAGCAATCAGAGTGTGTGTCTTGAGAAGCAGACCTAAAAGAATTACCACGGCTTCTCTTCCTACAAACTGCTCCTTGCTCCTAGCTGGATACATTCAGTCCATCTAATGAAGTCAGGAGTACCACATATAAATGTTACTATGAATGAAACATTTAYTTTTAAAGGTGGTTCAAAAGGAAGAAAACAAAGTAATTGCCATAAAAATTGTTGCTCACATTACTACATCATATCACCTTGGGGCCTGCTGGTCTAGGACAGGTGATCAAAACCAAAAGCCCTTAGCTTTTGTGAAAGGTAAKGTCAGCAGTTGCACTCACCAATATGGGCTGCCACCTAATGCTTGTGTCATGGTAAACGACTATAGGCAGACAAATCTGCTTCTTTGTTTTAATCAGTTACTTAATCAGCTTTCTTTGGAATGAACTGGTWCGGCTCAACAGACTGAGTGACAAAACTTGTCAAAGCAGAGGGTGTAATAAAAATGTACTGATAAATCATGGAAAAGTGATAGCATCGTTCTTTTTACTTACCCTTTTGTTTCTATCMGAGCAAGTTAACCTCAGCTCCTTTCATTCATCTTTCGTTGTTATTGCTGGGAAATTTAGTATTTAGTTCAAGATGTTTCGCATGATGAATTATTAAAAATCTTTAACTGTTGGACAACCTTCTAGAGGTATAAGATTTTTTAGGAAAAAAATTATCCCTTGTTTCGCTTTAAGGGGAGACGGCTAATGAAAAATGGTCCAGAATTATTGTGAAACAATTGTCTGTAGTGTAATCAAGTCTGCTTCTGCCCTCCAACTACTCCAAGATATAATGATACATGTATCATTAGGCAGCTGCTATGGATGCCTGAGGAAACTGGTAGAAATTTGTACCTATTGTTTTTCTTTCTCCATTTCAATCTGCTCCGTTACACTCCTTCCATCCACCTCCTACTGCACTTTTTAAATGCTACAGGCTTGGGGAAGAGCAGCTGGCAAATGCCCAGCAGGAAAAGACCTGGGGGTGCAGGTCGACAGTGGATGGGCATGAGCCAGCATGTGCCCAGGTCAATGGCCAGTGGCATCCTGGCCTGTATGAGCAGCAGTGTGGCCAGCAGGACCAGGGCAGGGACTTTGCCACTGTACTTGGCACTGGTACAGTGAACAAATCCTCTGTTCAGTTCTGGGCCCCTCACAGCAAGACATGCATTGAGGACCACGTCCAGAGAAGGGAACAAAGCTGGTGAAGGGTCTGCAGCACAAGTCCTGTGAGGAGCAGCTGAGGGAGCTGGGGATGTTTAGCCTGGAGAAAAGGAGGCTCAAGAAGGACCTTATTCTTCTCTAAAACTGCGTGAAAGGAGGGTGTTGCCAGGTTGGTCTCCTCTCTCAAGTTACAAGTGATAGAACAAGAGGAAATAGCCTCAAGTTGAACTGGGGGCAGAGGGGGAGGCAAGAATTAGATTGGATTTTAGGAAACATTTCTTCACTGAAAGGGTTGTCAGGTATTGGAACAGGCTTCACAGGGAAGTGGTGTAATTATCATTCCTGGAAGTGTTAAAAAAATGAGTAGATGTGGCACTCAGAAACACAGTCTAGTGGTGGACTTGGTAGTGCCGGGCCATTGGTTGGACTCAAATTTCTTTYCCAAACTGAAGGATTCTACGATTCCATATACTCTTAGCTGAATTCTCCCACTGGATACACTGGTGTAATCCTTCACCCAAAGGGATGTCTGCTGTCTCTGGGAAAGGACATTCCTGGTCTGTCTCCTTAATTATGGAATCATTCAAATAAGCACTTTTAGGGTCATGAATTTTACCACAGCAAGTCAAGGGCAAGGGAGAATGTGTGACTGATGTTCAATTAGAAGAGTCTAGAAATTAAACAATTGGTTTTATAATGGTTGATAAACATTGTGCAATATTAAAGACTATGATTAGGTGTGTGAGATTCTCCTACCCTGTTCCCAGCCCCCACGCACATGGTCTCCAGTTGGTGAGTTTTCCTATGCAAAGGTACAAGGCAGACTTTTTTAATAGGCTCTTAGGAGGAGCCAAAAACACTCCTGATGGTTGACACCTTCCACAGTGGTCTATTCAGTACAGTATTTTGAGGATTTAAACTAAACTGCTGTTAAATGTTGTTGTTATTTAATGTTGATTTTCATTCTCTTCMACAAAGAGGCCACAACACAAGACGTAGGAAGGAGTAAAATACTGGGAGTATTTACTGAAAGAAGGAACACAGATATGAAGCACTTTCCTGAACCCTTCCACAAAATAATTTAAATCTGGTTTCTAACTTTGTTTTCTTTTTTRAATGGATAAGCTGTCACCAGGGTGCCTGCCAAGAGAAATTTATTTCTGACATATGCTGCAGAACACTAGCCTCCATTTTAGTCATCAACGAAAACACTAATGTGATCATGCCAGCACACAGACATTCAAGAAGGTGGACACTGATGAGTGGGTGTCATGGAAAACACTACAGAGGGACCTCTTTATTGGTAGAGGTGGAGTATTTGTACATGGCAAAACTCCACAATAGCTTGATTTTCCTAAGAGAGAAAGAAAAAGCTAAGCAGCTCTCGGATAAATTTCTGTGCTGRCAAAGAGTGGGTAAGAGGGTAAAGCTGCATGAAATTTTTCTGTTGAAACCTGAAATAATGCTAGATCAAATCCAAACTAGCCTCCAGGAGTCAGTGAAGCTCTGGAATACTTTCTGCCAAGGAGATTTCTCCTAGATTTTGACTCTGTTTCAGGGCAGATAGGACAGTATGCCTCCTCTCTTATCCCCTGTGGCCAGAGCCCTGATCAAGGGCCTCAGTGACTGCAAGGTTTCACAAGCAATCAGCTTTACTCTAAATCTGCTACCATTGGTTCAGTGACAGAAAGCTTTCAAAACATTCCAGCCCAGAGGATCTGCTTTTATTTGCACAAAACGAAGAAAAATCTAGATCTTTCTGCATCTAAAAAGACTAAGATTTGTCTAATATGAGTTAGCAAAAGCAGACAGAAAATATAGAGAGGACTGTGGCACCAAAAATCATTTTGCACAGGCATCATTTCAGAGAAGTTCTGGAGGCTACTGCTTAAAGGGCTAGCATCTCCAACAGCCTACCTGGCCCACTAGTACAGTAAGCTCCTGCTTACAGTCTCAGGAGCAGCAGCAGAAAAGAAAATATTTGCACAGTTTATTCAGCTAATTTTACTTACCATGGCAGTGCAGATGGGACTGCATTATTACACCAGACTGAAAATGAGTCAGCTGGAGCACAGGTACCTGTTAGCTCCTGGTTTTGTCTTCAGAGGACATGGGAAAAGGCCTGGGGAGACAGGAATATCAGAGTCAGAAATCAGCCAGTGAGATTCATCACAGAATGTCAGAGGTCCTTTTATCCTGTCACAGGCAATTCTGACTGTTACTGAAGAAAGAAGGAAAGCTGTAATTTTTTATGCATTCAAGGTACCAAAAACCCTTGTACTAGCCATGCCACAACAGAAGCCAGATGTATTGGAAGAGGAATACTTGATTTCAGCTTTGAAAATACTTTTTTTGCCAACAGAATGCTGGCACAAAATATTTTCCAAAACATAATTAATTAAAAAAATAAGTAGTAATCTGTAAAACATCAATAATGTGCAAGTCTTATGGTGCTCTTTCTTTTTCATGAATTAGTAAAAGAAAAAGAAAAAAATGTCTATTTTTAAAATTATTATTGATTTTTCTTGTCCGTATCACTTCAACTTTGACCCATGAGATTTGTCTCTTCTGCAAGATCAATACAAAGCATTGGACCTTACAGAATATAATTTTTCACATCCTCTAGATGACGTGCTATAGATTCATATTTTGGTCAGAATTTCCCCTCTGCAGCCAGGCATTGATGATTTTGAAAGCACACATATTAATTTAAAAAAACATAATTAAGACAGCAATTGAATGATAATTGCACTACTTATTGACTGGGAAAGAAGAGAAGACACTGCAATTCTCTGTTCTGTGTAAATTTGACAATTTACATGCTACTGCAAGATTTTTAAGAGAAAGAAGCTTTCCTAACCCAGAAAGTACAACTCTTCAACAAGGTCATTTACAAAGCAGCTGAGGAAACAATGCAGGACAGCATTCAAACATCAAAGCTTCACACAACACAGTAGATGTTTGCAGTCTGTACCTCATCCAGCCCCTGAACTTTGGAACACTTCTTGATGCCAGTTCTCTATCACATTCTCAGAACAGAGATGTTTACTGTCTCACAGTAAGAGTCACCTGTTCATAGTTACAAATCAAAGTTAGAAGTGGGAGAAACCAATAGATCACAGGCCCTTTCCTATTGCCTGGGACAACCTTCCAGCAAGGCGAAGCCTCTAGGCAGCACAATTCTATTTGAGTTCTGTGCTTATTTTGAGAATTTGTTGAGGAACAATACTAAAATGATGACAGGATGCTTTTAAACCTCTTACCCCTCAAAGAGTAACCAGTCAAAAAAGCTCTCCTTACAGAAAAATTATTTTCTCCWAAGAATGATTACACAAGAATTTTAGTCTGAATTATATAAGGAATTGTGTGATTTTTTTTACTTACCAAATAATCAATAAAAGTTGTGGGAAGCATAACTTGGGACTACATATTAATCTTGCATTCAGCCTTCCTTCCTAGTTTTCAACAGGACCTATTCATCTTGCTGAGTCTATAGGAGKGATTTGTTTCATCTGTACACTCCATGCACCACTAAATATAAAATCAACTTCTGTTTAACAAAGTGGATAGCAGCATGAGGCCCTTCCTGAAAGCCTGGGCCCTGGCAAGAGCATTGCAAATGATGAGAAGTTGTTAGCCTGGGAAAGWAACTACTTTATGGCACAAGCCACACTATAAGCAGATCAGTTTTGAAAAGAAACAATGTTGGTTTCTCCTCTAAGCAACTCTACAGATACCCTGTGGACATTCTGTGATGTGACATATTTGTAGGAAAGCACAGTAACACCTAAGAGCAACCAGACTGGATCAGCCATGGGTCTGTTTAGACACAGCGTCCTGTGTCTGACAACTCCAAAAGGGGATGAAAGGACCAAGTAACAGGAAAAGCTGAATATAAAGGTACTTTTCCAAAATACTTTCCCAGCTTTTAACTGGGAGATGTTTAATTCAATAAATGTGTCTGCCATAACCACTATAATTTTTTATCCCTAAAGTTACCCAGTTATTGAACCTGTGCTAACATTTGATTCCAATCACCCTGTAGCAGGTAGTTTCAGTGCATTGCTGTGTCCTTTGTGAACACTGGTTTGTTTTTTTTTTCTGAAATGGCTACTCTGGCTTCACCTAATACCTCCTAACTCTTCCACAAGTTGGGCAGATCTGGATTCACCCACATAYCTCCCCTCTCCATGCTGGGCTGAAGTCCTTGGCTTATCTCAGGGTTCCTTGGGCAGAAATAGCTCCATTCCCTTGTCAACATCCCCTTACTCTTTTTAAATGTCAGGAGAGAGATAGTACATCATGCCAACACACCAGCTCTGTAGAAACCTGGAGAGATAAAGAGCCCATGCATCACTGAGCTGAAAGAGGAGAACAGTTCCAGTGTCTCAGTTAGGGTTGCTGAGGGGCCAACCTGCCCATGTAGTTCTGTGGTTTTCCCTTGGTTCTGTTTGGCTGTGACACAGGGCACGAGTAAGGAGCAGGAAAAGCCAGCACTTACAGCTCCCAAACACTTCTCACCCCTTGTTTGAAAGGCTTAACAGCATTGCAATACCTGCTTGTGCTGTGGCTGTTCCTGGTGAAAGATTTGGATGYTACCCCCTGAGCTACTCTCCTTCCCGCTGGGTATTTAAGCAGTGACTATTCCAGAGCAACTCTGAATTTCTTGGGTGTCTCAGTGCACTACTGTGCCACAGTCATCACCAGAGCTTTTGTCAGCAAAAGCAGACATAGGAGAAATTTTGAAGGCCTCAGAGATTTCCACTTGGAAATTTCATTTCTGGGGACTCAGCAGTTTTTTTTGTTTAGTCAGGCACACAGTTCAAACAGCACTGCAGAAAATATTGATGGTAAAGGTGCTGCAGGTATCATTGGACTAGAATTTCAAGAGAGGTGAGACTCAAAAGGTCTAGCTTGATTTTTCCATTTGTGCCCAAAAACTGCTGCAAAGAGAGAAAAACATGATGTGGTACCAGCCCTCCATAGATGAAAGAAAATCTGCATTTTCTGCAGGGCAACATTTTTTTGAGTACAGAATGCAAATCTTGCAGCTTTTATCAATCTGTGGTCAATTCAAGAGAAGTAGGGAAGGCATCTGAGTTATATTTAATAGAAATTGACCTATAAAGTCTTGCTAAGGTCTGAAACAAAATGTTGGGAAACAAAAATTAAATTACTCTTAATACTGGGGGTAGAATTGCAGATTGGAGAAAAGAAACAGGAATATATTTATATGCAATGAGCCACAAAAAAAAAAAAAAAAAAAAAAACCACAAAAAACATGCACATGGAAAGAGAAAACCTGAAAAAATAAATCCTCTTTTTAATAAAGTTTTAAGATAAATTATCCAAATTTGGGGGGAATCAAAGAACAGGAAATTTAATTCCTTACTTTTTTCTTCTGCCTTCAAAGGAAAGACATAATTTCTTATGCACAACATTAAAGGGGCATTTTATCAAAGAATAGCTATATGTATCCCATAGAACAGAGAAATTTAAATGTCTTTTTTTTCCCAAATATTTTAGCAATACAAAATATTCTCTACAAGTTCTTCTAAACACTAAACAGAGTTACTATTGACCATCCAAAATTTCCTGGTTTCTAGTGTTTTGTAATGCAGCAAAGAGGAAAGAATTTGTCTCTGTGGTCTCTATAATTAGCATTCAGATTCTCAGGGTGCTTCCAGGCCTCCTTAGGAAGTTGGAAAGCCTAGTAATATTCACTTCAGATATCATCAAGAATCACTGATGCATAATAATATGTAGCAAAGCAGAAATCTGACTGCAGACCACAGTAATATTGACTACCAGCACTATACTGGTATAACAATTACAAAAGTAATTAGCATGTCATCTTCTTTTCTGACAGCCAACTAATCAAATAACAGAAACAGAACATAAGAAAAATATARAGAGAGTAATGCAAATAGTTGTAAATAGCTTCTTCTACCTCTTGGTGATACATGTACAATGATATTTTTCTTCAGAATCACTGATGAAAAACAGAGTAGCATAAGAAAATCCAGGATCCTAAACAAGAGGCTTTATTTTCACACCTGCCATGTAGTCTGAGTCAGCTACCAATAGTGAGGTCTACTCCAGGTAGTATGTGTTTGCAACTTAAAATCACGATAGCAGCTGCAAGGGCTTCTCAGAAAGGTGCCACAGTTCCTGAGGTTAAAAAAACCCCAGTCATTTCCTACAGAAAAGGTTGTGTAAGGTGCTGAGCCTTTTGAGCAAATTCTCCCAGTGCTTGCTGGTGCATGAGCCAATGCAGTTGAAACACAGCCCCAGAGAAACCAGTGGCAAAGCTCTTGCTTGCACCAACAAAATACCCCCTCTTTATTTGCAGACAAAAGCCCAAGCTGCTTCTATCATTTCTGTGTACCGAGTGCTTGGCAGAGGACTGGCTTTGTTTTGAGGAGCAAAGAGCAGAAGGCAGGTGGGCCATTCCCACCCAATGCCACAGCTCTKCTCCTCACACCAGCCCCGGCAGACRCCCCTAGACCGAAGAAGAGGAGTTTGACAGGTTAAATAAGCAGTGATTTAATGTGGGCTACTCCTGCACTGTGAGGGGACTCTCACAGCTCCTTCCTGGAGATGGCTGCTGAGCTACCACAGACGCTGGAGGAGCTGGCTGTGCCTCACTGTGCASCTACCACAGGGCTTGGTGTGGGCACTTCCAGATGCGCAGTCCCCGTACAGCCTCAGTAACATAATTAGACCTGGGATTTATTTAGCGCTATTCAACATGTTTTCAGTAGGGCTGATTATGTGCCGTTCCCTCAGGAGCCCTGTTATAATTTGGAGCTTCCTCAGAGCTGCAGGGATTTGAAGCAGGGGGGGACTTAAATAGCATTACATTTGTACTGCCGAGGTATTCCCTTTCGGGCCAGAGGTAGCTTAGCCTCCTACCATGCCCGCAAGATTTTCTTTCTGTCAGCACATCTACAGTTGATAATTTGAAGCATTTTCCAGGAAGCTGRATGGAGTTATGTCTCCAAACAGTTGTTATTCAAACACGTTACGGATATTTGGGCATTTTGGCAGAGAGTGGTTTGATGTAATTAGGATCAGTTTCTGGTTATGGCCATGCCAGGCCAGAGGCAGAGGGCACTTCTCAGAGTGGGAAGAGGAAAAGCCAAAGGCAACGATTAAAACAGATTATTATACACTTTTGAGCTAACATGTGGAATCAATAGCAAAACATTAGCAGCTGTGCTCAGCTGTAGAAAAGCCTGCAGTCTTACTGTAACCAATAAAAATAAATTATGGACTGAAAGGAAGGAATGGAAAAAATGGTGGGGAAAGCAGAGCAACATTCAAAGAAAAAAATGTAATACTAACATTGAAAATAATTTCTAACCTGAAACAGTGGGTTTGTTTGGTTTGTCCTCAGTTTGTTTGGTTTTAAATTATATTAACAAGTGGAAAGCATGTTTTAATTAGTGGGGATCCATGATAACCAGGGTAATAATGACAACATCCYGCAAGCTCAGAAGGTAAAAACAGAGAAAGTTGTAATCAAATTGGCAAATGTTTGATTTTGCACACTGTCTTCCTGATAAAGTGAAATGAGACCTTACCCTGACCTTTAGCTTGGCAGAAATATGAGGGAGGAAAACTGCAGATCTGAGAAGTTTGCTTGGTGTAAAGGCAGTGTACAGTAAGTGAGCAGATAAATACAAGGCATCTGCTTGACACCAGGAATGAAGGTAAGGCTCTAATTTGTTGGTTACAAGCAAAAATCAAGGATATAATCTTCTTCTGTTAAGATGCAGCACAAGGTTGACTCAGGGCAAAGGACCAAGAGCAAGATTTAGTTCCAAAACTTGAAAATTGTTGGAGTACAATCTTAAGTGCTAAWGTATGTCCTTCGTGTAAACAATGAAGTTTGGTCAGGGGAGTTTATTAACCGTTAAAGTTAAGAAGTTCTTGGGCAACAATCTATTCATACATAATAAAAAGGTGTGAGTCTTCTCTGACACTAAATTTCTGCCTCATATTTAAATATATCACTGAACCAAAATAAAAAAGATTAACAGATTTAAGCTCTGAAGAAAAAAACCAAATCAAACCAAACCAAAACAAAAAAAAACTCAGTAGTTTAGTAAAAATGAGAAAGCTAATCCAGCATCTTAATTTCCACTTAAATAAATTTGTGGCTTTCAATGATAATTTCAGCGTGACTGGTCAGAAATGAAGCTAACAAAAGTAACAAGTGTTAATTGACCCATATTTAATTTTAATCTAATCTGATGGTCAAGAGTGACTAATTAACTTTACAGAACAAATGGAGACTTTGTTAAATATCTAATTTCATCATCCCCTTGGTTTTGATGTTAGAGCCGATGAGAAATCCTCTCAGACATTGCCAAAGCCTCTCAAAACAAAACAGAAAAGACCTGAATGCACATTTATAGCCTTCATAAGAYGAAATAAAAAGGAAGAAAAGCTAGAGCAAATAATTTAACCAAATATGAAAAAAGATTAAGTGATGATTAACACTGCTCTGGATTCAAAACACAAAAATTTTTTATACAGATAGGGTCCATACAGTTAAGATAGAATAGTATATGATCTTTCTTAGAAAAGATTAACATAGTCAAAGATGATATGCTGAACATCCCAAAAAACTGAGACAAAACCAGAGAACATGTCCTTAGCAAAGCCAGGTTTACATGTTTTTTCCCATACCACAGAAAGGTTTCAGTCTTCAAAATTATTCCATCCTTTTTTTGAATTTAAAGTCTTTCAAATCTACAACAAAATCATGCAATGAGAAATTAGAAATTACCCTCACTGCCTCACCACAGCTATTAACCCCAAAGACAGAAGTTACAGATTCTAGGACTTTTCCAGATTGATACAGTAACCAGATATAAACCTCAGTGCACCATAGACACCACTTTGTTAATAGTATTTCTGCTTTAAATGAGACCCTTTCAAATATAACCCCAAATTAAAGGGGGTTTTTAACCCACATTTTACTTTTGGAGGACATTCATGTTAGAAAATTTCTGCTGTAGTCACCACAGTCCAACTCCAGGACCAAAACCACATTCTCATTCCTTTCCCTAGTTGCCATGATTTGTTACTTTTTTGGTGTTTCATTAGAAATCTGTCAGGATAAGTCATGCCYCAGTGAATTAGGATATTCTGTACTACCCCAAAAATGTATATGTATCTCCTCTTATCCAGCAGGACATCAATTAGCAAATTCCTATCAGAGAATCATAGTGCATTGTATATCAGCAAAGTGATCTCCTGGGTACTTTGGTAGCAGTGCAGGGGCAGGAGGCTGAAACTGTTCATGCTCCAAAGAGCAACAGAAGTCAGTGTACAGCTGCACACATCCAAGACAGTTTCTGTTGCATAGGCCTGAACTGCACAGCCCCACCAAGCAATCTGGAGGAATCTACAAAAGCTCAGATGGATAAGGTAATTTTGCCAACCTTTGAAACTGTGGTTTCACAGACAGTAAATATTTGAAGTGCTAGAACAAGATGACTACGGAATCTCCCTCAACAGTAGCAAAGAACTTCATTAAAATAGTTTTCCCACTTTATTCCAAAATCAGTATCAATATAGACACTTGCGGTCTGCCTTTTACACCCCACATTCCTACATTTTCCCCTTATTTGCATATGCTGAGAATTGGTCTCCTCAGCCACCATGGAAGCAAGAATCCTAGCTTATGCAAAAAAGAAGTTCCCCTCCAGCTCGATTATCATCTATGTATGCACACATGTTTTTGTGCCTCCACATTGCAGGGAGTAACTGGCTCTTACAGGAAACTGCATGGAAAGTCTTGTTTAATTCTCACAAGGAACGTGTAACTAAATACCAACATCACCATCTTAGCATGACTTCTAAGTGTTTTCTTTAAATTCTTACAGTAAATTAATATCTAGCTCAAGGAACAAACCCATGGATCCTTCATAACCTGCCTCAGAATACAATTCACTCCATTTCATTGTCTCAGCATTTTTCCCTGGAAAATGGGCTTGATAACATGCTGTATATTGTCAACTGTAGTGTTAAACTACAGCTTACATGTCTGAATGCATAAGTAGTCACTCTGACTTCATTATAATTAATTCATTTATGATACCTGAAAATCTGTTCCCCACAATACAAAACTATTTTTTTGGTTTATCAGTTTTTAATTAWTCATCCATGTTTTCACCCCTCCATCTTCACCTACTTTCATGTTGTAGAGCTGAAAATCCAGCTTCCTCTAACTGCACAAGCAGACTGATGTCTTTCATGTCTTCAACTGCATCCAAAATAATATGTAATTTTTGTGTTGCACTGTAATATATTTGTAACTTAGAAAGAGCAGGCATTCTTTGTATGCACTTTATTATCACCTTTATGTGTTCTTCCTTCCATTCCCTATTAATTCCTTAACTGCTACACTCTTTCATCTTTCATTAATTAATACCTAATACCACTCATTCAGTCTCACCCATCACTAAATAATTTTCAAAATTTTATCTAGAGCTTCTGATGAAAACTGCAATGTAATCAATGTAATTGATGACCCAAAAACTACTGATATGCTCAGATGCAGAAACTGGCAATGCAATGAAAAGCACTTTCCTTGACACGCCATCCTCAGAGGCAGTTAAACCACTGCCATGTGAGCAGTTGGATAATGCCAACAACTAGAATAAAAACTTTTGGAAAAAGTAAAACCAACAGCCAGTCAGAAGTAACATAAATTAGCATCCTGGGCACATGTGCTGGATAACAGGAGAGGAAATTCCCTTCTATTTTTTAAGCTATTGCTTAAAAATGTCACAAACCCCTGAATTTCAGGTGGCAGTGGAAGAAAAAGTTTGATTTCACCACAGTCCTAAAATACATTAAAATCCACTGAAAAGTTAATTGCATACTTATGATTAAGAGCACGATTGTCTTGATAAGAATTACAAGACATACAGATTACAGGATTTTGATTGCCTTCCCTTTTCAGCCTATAAATTTCACAGTCTTAGACAGCAGAATGACTTCAAATTACTTCAAAAGAAAAAAAAAATTATAAATCCTGGGTATTTGTATATCCAAATCCATTTACTTGAGACAATATGCAACTTGAAAAGCATCAAAATCCATAACAGAGATGTTAYCAATATCTTTGTAGTTGTTCTCAAAATAATGAGAGAAACGAAGTGCTGTTATCTTTGCCACATTATCTATGCCAGTAACTCCATTAAAGACCAGGCTAGCCTCTCAGAAACTTCTTTTACTCAATCAATGACCTCGTTTCCATGGCAGGCTAACACAAGGTGCCACTGATGATGACTTGATTTCCTTTCGCATCCGAAGTGGAAAAGGAGAAGACAGACTAAATGAAATCCCATCCATCTTAATGAAATACAATTATATTCTCCTTATTAATCATTTAAAAATCAATATGTCTCTTCTTGGCAAACCCTGCCAGAATTTGTCATTCTGTGCCAGGCCTCAATACATCTTGTCCTGTAGTGATTTTTATATGTTCAGTCACCTGTTTCCCAGGGTAAATAACAGAGTCTCTTTGTGTTGTGATGAGAGAGCAAAGAATGACACTGGCAGGGAGGCTAAAAAGACAGCCTGCACATTTTAATCAGTAAAAACAAACATTTCTTTCCTGTGGACATTTTTAAATGAGTAGTATTCTCTAGGAAAAAAAAAGGGCTAGATAAAAAAACCTTCAGGTCAACTGATATGTACAGTTCCATTTAGAGCATTATTTATCTCGTCAGCAATAGTTTCTGCCTAAATAATCTTACTTATTGCATGGGATAGTAATATTTGTGTGGACTTGCTCGCAAATTGCAAGGTCTGAAAGAACAATGTGAGTTGAAATCCTTCCTACACCAATTTCTACTGATTTACAGACTTGTAGAAAGAACACTTCTCACTGTGTCCAAGTATTTCCATTTTCTCTACTTTAGATGCAACAAAACCCTAAAATCTTCAGCAACTGAAGCATGCATTATATTGAAATAGGATGGAAGTATTAATTGAAAAATGCTTGCAGGAAGCTGTTTTAGTCCTTTAATGATATTACCAACAATAATAGGCAATCTCAAAAAGATATTTATATCACATAGAACACTAGGACACTTATTAAAACTTGTGCAAGGGGGAGTGAAACTTCAACCCTCTTTTCCCTTTGGGAAATTTCCATAAGTTGTGGATAAAGTTTTAAGAAAAAACATCATCAAGAAATCATAAGATTTTGAGAGCAGCTGTCTTATGGATCCTGCTTCAGCCAATCATTCCCACACAGAGTAAGTGATGTTCCCATGAGACTGTCATTAATGTATCTCCAGTGGTTGAATAAGACATCTCACTGCAGCATCAGGATAAATCCTTGGGTCCCCTGGCTCCAGCCATGGTGTGGGGCAGCTGCAATCCCTAACACCCCTTACATTCCCATTCCTCCCTGCTCCTTATGTTGGAGTAGATGTGGGAAATCCTTCAAAGTGCATCAGCTTCCCAATGACATTTAACATTGGCCATGAAAAATTGTAATCACCAGGATTTCATCTGGCCTGTAACCAGATGAATTTCTTTTTTTAAATAGGCCATATTAGCCGACTTTTTCCAAAAAGACAAGAAACATAGCTGAAATAACTGGCAGGGGAAAGGGACTCACAAACAAGTCTGACAAGATTACAAGAGCACCCTCCCCATCCTGCTACCTCTTTGAAGCCTGTGATACTATGAAGTTTGCTCAGTACAGCTATGCAAAACATGCAATGTCCAAARGGGATATACAGTAATGTGTGTTACCATTTACTGCTGGTGTTGATTTCTTCTCTTTGTTCTATTAACCTCCTCTGCTTTATGTTCCAAAATGGAGTCAAATACCATTCACAACAATTCAATATTTACCTGTCCAAAGTAAATAAGAGATCCCTGAAGACCTACATTCAATATGTATTGAGTTTCTAATAAATCCTGTTTGCACATGGAAATACAAGACTTGCCAGGATGGATGATATTTCAAACCCATTTAGTCCAATACTGTGCCTTAATAAACAGCACCAAGGTACCTCAGAGAAAGGTAAAAGAAACCAAGCAATAATCAGTTATATAGATTTATATAATTTGGTCTGTGAGGGACTTCTGGAGGGCATCTGACCCAAGCTCCACTCAAAGCAATGTCTTCTTTCAGGCTGGATTTGCTGTTTGTACAGAGAACATGCAGGTAGAGCAGGGCCTGAGATATGATGAGGGGACAAGTCCTCGCATGCCACCAGGCATACCAGAACAAGAGTTATGGGCAGGCTTGGGAGCATTCCTACTCCTCATACACACAGGGAGGTGTGAACTATSCAGGTCAACATTCACACAGCATTTGCAACCACTTCTGAGACCGTTCCTAGGAGCTCTCAAACACTTTCCTATGCTCCTTACAGTAAATAAAATAAAATGTCCCATCAAAGTAGCATTACTACCCGGACAGGAAATGTAGCAGGAAGAAGCAGGGTCCTAACACAGACAAAGTTCTCTGGCACACACTGCCACAAGTGGTCATGCAAAATTAAAAAACATCCTCTGCTACCTGATTTTTATCCCCTGAAAATATGTACGATATTTAATTACAGCAATAATTAATTATAATTTAAACAGTTTGTAATAATTGCAGTAGAATAAAGCAATGGCAAATTAAAGGGGTATTTTTCTCCTCTGGYTTAAAACTTTTTATTCTTGTCTCTTACTTCACATTATACAATTTGAATACCTTAGTTTTAATAGACAACATTTACAAAAAACCCTAATAAACATTTTAAACAAATGTACTAAGTGTAGTAGATTGGTTTTCCACATCCTGTGGCCTCTGCTGTTCCCATAGGCATAGTCCAAAAAGTCTGATATAGTCCATTTGGATTTAATATAGGAAAATAAAATAGATGCAGTAGTTCCTAATTCTTATTTTCAAAAGGATTTTTGCCTGTGGTATGTGTGAGATTTTTGTGGGATTTTCTTGTTAAAACCTTAACAGAGGTATTGTCAAAATAAAGATCTACCAATAGAAAGCTCCTTTTCATAAAGTCTMTTGTTTCTCAGTGCTTCTTTTATCAGTTGGAACTTTTTGCTACTCAAGGCTTTAGGGTTGAAATCATACATCTGTATTTCATGCCGAACCTTCAGCAGCTGGAATAACTTTAGTGATCAGCAATTAGGAAAGTGTTAATGAACCTGCTGATAACACAGTCCAGAGGCAGGAGTTGTCACAGAAGAGGCAGCTACACAAGAGAAGCCTGTCTGCTACTGGTGACCAGTGTAAATGTGATACCATCTTAAATGGCAGCAGTGTGCCCCACCTTACTGACAGAAATCTCAAAGTTTGGCCGCTCAGCCAACACAGAAGGGAATCTCCAGAGTCAAGTCATCCCATCCTAAGAGAGGAACCTGGGCACCAAGCTGGGTCTGTAACTTGGACGTTGAACGGACAACAGGAAACGCAAGCTTGCYCTCCTTCAAGAAATACTGATGATGATTCTTTCCATAAACTATGGGATCATCAGGTGGAGGAGATGGAGGAGTAGAAAGAAACAGTTGCAGCGACCAGGATGACTACTAGTCAGCACTGGGTCCTTGAAAACTGTGGATATTATCCCAGTGCTGCCTCAGGTTCAGTATATCCAGAAGCAGAAAAAAAATTCAACAGCCCCTGTTTAAGGATTTGTGCAGGGGGACTCAAACAGACCACGAAGCCCCATTGGGGTCAAACACRTTTAAGATTGATTAGTTTAAAGAGTAGGTACTGAACAGGAACARCTGAAGGAAAGGAACAACTATCTTATTAGAGGAGCCCAACAGTGCACTGCATGTTTAACAGAGCAGAACAAAGGCTAAGAGGTGTCGTGATTGCTGTCTATAATGTATCAGGGGGTAAGCAGCAGGGAGGAAGAAAACTATTCACATTGAAGGACAGCGCTGACACAAAACAAATAGGCATAAACCAGCCACAATTATGCTGGAAATTACAGGAGGATTTCTAACAATCAGAGCAGTGAAATATTTCCTAATAGGAATAGAAGGGAACAAAAAAATCACAATGATTTTAACWTTGGAGCATGAGGTGTTTATGAATGGGATTAGAGATGATGTGATTATCCTCCATATTCAAAGACTAGTTTAATGATTAAGGAAGTCACCTCCCTTAATTCACCCCAGGTATTCAGCAGCYTACTGACTAAATACAATAGACTCATGGTCATTTGCATTTAGTCCATTGTCAAAATCAGTCATCTACACAAGTTTCATCTCTACATTTAATATTTACTGAATAATAAACAATAGTTACATATTTAGATAGGAAAAAATCCCACACAGTGCCTATTATTTCTTCTTTTCCACACTGTACACTCACAGCTTTCTCATACATTTCTTCACATTAAATCCTTAAGTTCCTACAGAAACACTAATATTTGTCCAAGTAGAAACTACATGGAAATGTCAGTACTTCCGTACCTGTAAACTTTTTTGTATAATCAATTGCAAAATGATGGAGCTGATTTCATTTAAAAAAATTTTAAATGTCTAATTTATTCAGACTGGTATGTTATCTTCTCCTCTTTTTTGTCTCCTTATTTCATTTTTCACTTTACATGAAATCCCCTACTTTATTTCCATTACTTGTTCACGCTTGTTGTCCAAAATCAAAATTGGAAAGAAAGTTAAATTGTTTAGGGTCAAGAATAAAATCATTTTTCATATGCCAGGGAAAGGGAGGGATTAATGCACTTTGACAACAATACCATGTCTTTTGTAGTTTTCCTGTTTGTTTGTTTTCATCTTTCCCTATTGTCAACAATGTACTGCATTTTATAGGCAGCCTAACACAGAGCAGATGCTGATTAAAGGAAAAGTGGTTTTACTGTGATAGTCAAAAAAATATCACTTGCTCGAGTCTAAACACTATATTCCTAATGAGTTTTATTTTACTAACTGTTGTGTGAAAATACAATGAGCTTGTATTTAATTGAAACAGAAGTTTTTACAGCTAACTTGATGGACTGTGACTAGGCAGTTAAGATTGACCAAAATCCTCCTGCTGTCTACCCTGAGGGCTGAGATATGAGGTGCAGGCACACATGGCTGTTCACTCCCATGCATCCATGTGGCTGGACTGGAGTGACTGCTTCACTCCGCAGCACAAGCTGACACTACCCTGCCACTGCTTCCTTCTCCTTATCACCTTCCTTTCCTTCTGGATTCATCAATTCAGCTCCATAGGGCAGAGGCTGGCTATCTTTACCTTAAATKAACCCTAATTCTCACCAGTCAGCACCTCAGCAGGCATTTCTAGATACAGTTGTACCTACGGTATCCCTGTAGATAACAGTCTGCCTTTTATATCTACAGAAGACATAAATCGTTCCAAATGCTGGTAGCCTAAAGAGACATTGCAAATGGAAGTCAAGGAGCCGGGGRAAAAAAGCTCACACATGTGAGAAAACTTAATAGCAGTTAAAAAAAAAATAAAAGTTATTGCATAATGATTTTCATGACATTGTGAAACACATCTGTTCACTTTGACTTAACATAAAATTAATTTTACCTGAGGTGCAGGTGGAAAATGTAAGGGTATGTTTCATTATGCTTTAATTTTTGAAATAAGCTCCCATAATAGATCAGTGTTGTGCAGACTGTTCATTGTTACAGGCTTCACAGGAACTAGAGGAACACATCACTTCAGGCCCAATCCTGGAACAACATAACTTAGTAAAATTGCTCCTGGATTTAAGATGTCCATGAYCTGATTCTCCCACCTGCAAAGGAGTGGCACTCCTCCCAACCTTTCTACAGTGTAACCTGATATGCTTTTCCCTCTACATCATATTTGTACTGCGAACAGCAGGTAGTGACAAAGGACTCTCTCCTTAGCAATAACATCTTTATCTTTAACAACATCAGCACTCATAAAGCAATGAACAAACACAGATGAAGTAATCCAGAGGTTAAATTACTGAATTTGTAAGTGTACCTATTGTTTTTATAGGAAAGCAGGGAGCACAGCCCCAACTTTACATATTATTTGCATCTCTATTCAAGAGTATTTGCAATACTGCACATGGAATAAAAAAGACATTCAGAATCCTTTGACCTTTAAAACCTAAATCTCAGTTCACCTGATTTTCAAGTTATCTTCATCTTTTCATTGCAGAATGACAGCATCTCATACCTGATTTTCATCTTTACCCACCACGTCAAGATGCAGCAGATGGCTGACCTGCTGTGATTGATCAGTGGGGAAGAGGGGTAGGGCATGGCACAGAGGCCCAGAGCATGAAATTTCCAGACACATTTTCTTGTCACTGGAAGCAAAGATGTACCTCATTCTTGACAAACTGCACATTTTGAAGCTAGGCCAGCTTGAGGTTCACTGCTCTGTCGTCATGTCTAGAGCATGGTTGGATATTATTAGCTTGTCCTATGCAGTTGAGCCTGTCCTAGACTTGCAGCTGTATGTCAAAAAGAAAACAAATTAACACTTGTTCTCTTTAAATTATTATCCAAGCATCACCATGCAACAAGCCATGGCAAGTTGTAATTTAAACGGTTTTGGTCACAGCTGGCAGTTTACGGTTATCACAGGGCTTGGTCTCAGTGTGTTCCATCTCTCTACAGAAAGAAATATGGCTTATGTGAAATAGATTCCTTTACCTGATGCCTTCTCTTTCTCCAGATCCAAAATATAATTACTACTAACTTCTTCACTATCCTTTGGGCTCCTTGGGATCTCACCTTCTCAGCATTATTGCCAGGATTCTAACTGAAACCCTCAATAGGCATTTTAGCAGCTAATGTATGTGATTACAGCCCCTCCAACTGCTGTCAATTCTACAGTAGAAGGAAGTATAATTTTTCTTTGTCTCAGATTTCCATTACTGAAGTTCTCTTTCAGAAAAGGATGAMCACCATCAAAAAACCCCAAAATCACACAGCACATTAACAAGAGGAAATCGCAGTTTGGGCGCAAAATTCTGAAGCCCAGTTCACAAAAAGACTGATCCCATTTAGTTTAGATGTTCACATAAGGTGGCCAAAAGGCTCTACCCACAGAAAGTTAGCAGAATACAGAACAATTAACCCAGAAGTCTCTCTAGATTTTCAGGATGTCTTTTCATAGCTTCTGCCAACAACAGCAGAGAGGTAAGTTCATCTTTCTGAAATTTCTTTTTGGCAGACATCTTCCATCTTGCCAGAGAAGAAGGTGCTATGGATACACACACAAGATATCCAGGAAGCTGCTCTTGACAAAGAAAATATTAAGCAGTGTTCAGCTAGACAAATGCTGAAAAGTCATGCTTCCTACAATCCAAGTGAACCAAACTTCTGTGTTCAAGGTAGTATTGCCCAGTATGTAAGGAAGGATTTCTAAATGTACGTATGTACGGCTATTAAAATATCAGATCCAGCTATGACTAGGGTTGTGAATATGGTCTGCCCAGACTACAACTAAATTCCAGGTATGTGATGACTGTTGTGTTCCTCTTTCATATATCCTACTTTTCCCTAGGCTTTGAGGGACCAAACACAGTACAAGGTCAGGCTGCAGGGGTGATATATACCTTGCTGCCCTGGGAGAACCTGCAGACCACATGCTGGCAAAATACCTCAACAAACCTTTGTAAAAATAAATCCAGCAACTTCATTGAACATACTCTAAAGGAGACCATTTGGAGAAAAACAATTCTATTATCAGGGCCAATTATTTACTTCAAGACAAGTCCTCTGTCCTGGATACTTCCTTGCAAGTTGGCTGTCATTTCCTAGACTCATGCTGATCCCATACACATGGTCATAACCTTAGTTTATGTAAATAACTGCAGCACTGTTAATGTAAATGTAGGCAAACCTGTGTCAACTTACACCAGCTGAGGATAAGGCTGAAGCTCTTATGATTTAAGTGGAGACAGACAGGAGAGGATAAAAGAAGGAAACACCCTTAACCACAAAACAATAAAAACAGTGCAAATCATTACAGCTCATTCCTAAAATTGTAGACAAAATARATGGCATCATACTGGATTTGTGATGTAAATTTACAGGGAAAGCAGACAGGGACCATGATTTTACTCCAGCTTTGTGTCCATAGTTTCTAACACAGTAACACTGGAAAAAAAGATAAAGCAAGTCTCTGGTTCTAGTTGTGCAAAAAAATACATTCTTTTAGAGTGGGGAAATCACGCATATATAATTCTTCCTTTGTATGTGTGTGTGTGTGAGTCTCTAAGACTTTGAATACTGCAAGTTAATTCCAAAACAAATCTGTCAGGAAAAAGACAAAAAAGTGCCTTGACTAAGATAAAGATGGCATCATTAGCAAGCCTTACTATTCACTATGAGAAAGTCCACACAGGACGTAACCACAGATTTCATAAGCTCATTGCTCATAGAAAAATTTCCTAGTCTTTTTTTTTTTCACTTATCTTTTCTTCACCTGCTTCAAAGAAATCTGTAATATTTCTAAGCTTTGGCAGCAGAAAGAAAAGAGGACTTCAAAGGACAGCTCATGTTCAGACCCATACTTTGCAGACAGACATTATCTTTCTAAGACACCATCCCCAGACTGGTAGATGTGAAAAACCTCCAACTTTTAATTGTTTACAATCTAGATATGGCAGTCCAGACTGAGGATTTTGGCGGTCACAAAGCCAAATAGCTAAAAATTTCCTTAGCTTTGGCTATTGTGAAAATGGCAAAACTTAGCACCTGCTGAAACAGAGAAAAATAATTGTGTTGTATTTTAGGACCATGGGACTGGTTTTCAGCTGCGCCTGAAACAGAACTGAGATAAAACACTTTCACACAAAGTTTTGGGAAAGGAGTGGAAATTTTCTCATTCATCTGTGCTCCATTTCATGCGTGCACAACACTTCACAATGCAGGATCCTGGTGATTGTGCATGGATTGGAACATTCTCAGGTTACAGCCATTCAAATCTTGTTTTCTTATTGAAGATTAATAACAAGGAAATGTTAAATAAAATTTGCTGGTTGGAAACATAGTAAAGAGTTTGGTCATGTTTCCCTGAAATCCACCATAAAAGAAAAAGGAAAAGCTATGCCATGTGAACAAAACCAAATTCAAAACTCTTCCCCAGAACTAGACCCCTTTCACAGTGTGATGTATCACATGGTAATACACCCCAGTGATACAGACTTAAATTGAAGCAAGAAGATTGAGAAGCAGCATTTATATTTCTTTAACATGGTTGAATCACCAAAGAATCCATGATTGAAAGCAGTACTGAGAATACAGTTTACTTTCCTCAGAACTGATCTTCTATTGTTTGCTTAGTCCAGCTGTGGCATAGCGTTAACACCTTGTGTGAATTTCTTCTTGGTCATGGAATATCACTATCACAGTGATTCAAAACAAGTGAGTTTATTGTTTTCAATATTTTCATTTAAGCTCTTTGATCAATATCTGCCAAGACAATTAAAGGGCTCAAATAGTTTCCAAGAGGAATTTTCCCTTGGAATTGATCTCTTTTTTGTTTAAATTTTTTTTTTTATTTATTCCCCTATTTAATTTATTTTTAACACTAACAAAAAAAAAAGTTAACACCATTTCCCCAAATTAATCCACTATTCTTATTCTCATTTTATAAAGGAAATGAAATTTGTCATGCTGCTGTACATCATTTACACTGCAGTACAATGTCCCATCTGTGTGTCAAGTACAAAACAAAAGCATTTTGTGAAAAATTGCTAAAGTAGTAATGATTTTTGTCCTCAACTCTTTGTTTTGCCTTTCAATAAAGAAGGCGACATGTGCCACAAATGATATATTATTGTTTAAGTACAACCCTAGTAACACAGTGCATAACCAAAACCATGTTTCACAGCAGAGAAACTATAGTTTACTGCCCCTATGGCTCTGATGAGAATATAATGTTCTACAGTTTATAAATGCTTTGAGGTCAACACATGATTTACTTCAGCTTGTTCATCCAATGAGCAGGAGGTCCAAAAATATATCAAGCTCTTAGACAGCCCACTGGAAGCTTGGCGGAGGCTCCCAGTGATGGAAAGCATGCCATGGAAGCCTCTCTGTCAACTGGAGATGAGATAATTAGATCCAGGTAATACATTGGAGCCCCATCAGGGAACAGGACAGCAAACATGTCATCTTTATGATTTTTTCTCATCCTCCCCAGTACCATTGGCCTGAGATAGTAAAAAGTGTGAAGGATTCATCAGTTCCCAGCAAAAGCACAGCAGCAGGATAATCAAGCTATCATCTGTCCATCATCCTCACTATCCAGAGACCTGGTGTTCTGTATAAACAGCAAAACAACATCAACTATAGATTGAGGAGCTGTGCTAGTTAGCTCCAGCTTTTGTTTTATGTTCCGGGGTGATGCCACACAACCCTGTTGGGCTGGAATCCTGTAATGCCAAAAAGAGCTTGAGAGCCTATATTTAAGTTACAAAAAATATTTTGTGCAAAAATCTCTTTCTACTAATTAGAGATTCAAGCTTCAACCCTATGAATAAATATTCCTAAATGTAATATTCTGGTGGATCAGACCATACATGACTGCTGGGGTAAAGTCATTTTATACTGCACATTCAGCTAAAACCATAATGCCCCGGTCTTTTTTCTCACATCATTATGTACACATTTTTTTTGGAGGACCCACTAGGCCAAATTTGAAAGTGGAGAGTTGCTACAAGGAGAAACCCAGTGCTTAAGAGTAACAATTCCTTTGCATAAGAAAGATAATTGAAAAATACCCATCAACATCTTAGCACAAAAAATGTGTTTAATACTCAAATCAACAACTTAGAAGATGTTTATACTTTCCTTAGACACTCATTCACCCTTGAACACTAGAGAAAAAAAGAATTTAGAGAAATCATGGCCAGAAATTAAAATAACTTTGAATGCAATGTATTCTAAATACATAATCTTTTCCATTTTCCAGGTTTTTTATATTCACATAGTTTTAGTCATGACAAATCGGATGTTGAAAAATCAGTCTTAGATATGCTCATCAATTATTGCTAGCATCTAACTTTCTAATATCGCTATATAAAAATATATACACACACATTATATACAGTAAAATTCCTTTTCCCAAAAACATACAGATGACTCATGTTTCATTTCCTTTCCTGCTAGCTGACATTTAGAAAAAYCTTTCTTCTCCCTTCTTACTTCTCTCACTCACACATTGCACATAGGTAAAGGAAGTAGGTTAGAAGGGGAAAAGGAAGAGTTTCTTATCTCAGCTAAAGAAGTCCTCTTGAAGCTCCACTTCTGTCAGTGACTAAGCTCCTCACTGGAGAAACTGATGGACTAACTTCATGTGCTTCATCCACCTTTGCACTATTGTATTTTACTTTTCCTGAATGTAACTGTTCTGTGAACCCACCAGGAGAGGAAAGCAAGACATGGCTCTTGCATATTGGGGATGGATTTACTCCATTTCACACTTCAGTCTTAAACAATCTTAAAACCTGAAGCCATGGAAATCCAGAATCCTTATGATTGAGTGTACAGCTTAGTCGTGTAGAAGTTTAAATGAAATTTCTAAGTAACCTTTTAAATAAATACATACATGCCTCAGAAAATGTTTACTGTCAAAGCACATACTCAACATTGCTTTTAGTTCTTTTTTCATAAAATATTAAAAGAAAAAAAAATCTTAATGAAAAGAAATTACTAATATTGCAAGCATGAAGTGGACTCTAAAGAGAATCACAAAACTCAAACAGCACTACCTCTAGAAAAGCAGGCTGAATAAAACATCCTGAAAGTAGAATGCAGGACAAAAATGTATTTTTTCCAATTGCCATCTAAGTAAAATTGATTTTTCTATTCTTCCCCTTCACAAGTATGACAGTGAGCATCTTCATGGAGCTCCAGGAACCTAAGAGAGCAGTTGTGGCAACCATCATTGATGTGACCCAAAGGTGAGTAAGCTACTGAAAACACTAAAAGAGGAAAAATTCATGTCTAGCAGAGAAAGTAGTAAGATTAAAAATGAAAAAGCATGGGTAGGCTAGATAAAATCAATATAACTTTTCCCAGGGTGTTCTTTTATAAACATTACTTTGCTTCTTCCTTGCCCACAATATATGTACAGAAAATAAAATGGCATTTTTATGACTCATAATCCCAATCTTTACCTCCATGAAGCTGTTCACAAAGACTTAGAAGCTGAATGGATTAAAGACAGGAACCATAATGGCAAATCATACCTTTTTGCATCACACATAGCATTTAGGATTCCCATTTATAAAAAGGAGAAGCAAATGGCAAAGCCACAAAAAAGTGCTACAGTTAGAGTATCCAAATTTAAATTCTGAACTAGCAGCCATGAAGACAGCTTAGCAATATAGCTCTCAGCTACATGGGACAGCGGGAAAATTACAGAAACTACATATTTAAGACCTTCCTAGGCATGAAGAAAATGTAGAAATGTATATAAAGTATGCAAGACACTGCAGGCTGGACAGCAGAAGCCTTAAGATTTAAGATTTGGTTCCATTTTCCTCTGATAATAGGAAAAGAATATAAATACCTTTTCTTTTCCCCCTTTAACTTTCTTATTTGCTACTATATAGTACACTGTCTATCTAAAACAGAATAGAATCAGGAAAAGAAAATAATCCCTGAAGATTTGCAGGCAAGACACAAGAAAAAACTCAGTTAGAGCCACGTATAAGCAACAGCCACACAGGAAAACAAGGCATAAGCAGTAAAAGCTGACTGATCTTATTACTTAAATTAGAGAAAGATATCTAAGAATTTTCTAGCAATGAATCCTGGAATACCTGCCAACTTTTACAGATGCGGAACAATGACAGAGGGAAAAAAGAAAAGAAAAGAAAGCTGAACTGAATACTGAAGCTGGAATACTGTAACAAAGCAGAATTAAGATGTAAGGAAACTGCACAGCAAAAAAGGGACCAGTTTAGGACAAGAGGAGGAAAATAAATTCAGAAGGCACAGGAAACAATACACAAATTAACACATAAAAATAAAGGGATTTTAAAAACAGGCAGAGATTCAACATGTTAATGAAGTGAGTGATGAATAGATGTTAGCAACAAAAACCAATATGACTGGAGGAAATCTGGATATCCAGAGATAAAACCACAGAGAAGAAGAAACATACTCTTAGTTACCATGACACTCCATAAAAATCTCATACTTAAAATGTTTTTTATTATTCCAATTTGAAAAAACTATAATTCAAAAACCAATTTGATTCAGGCTCCTGATTTTTTAAAATTATTTGTAATAATTAATTACTTGGAATTTCCATATGAACATTTAAAATAAGTGTTCTTCACCAGTACTACTGAGAAGACAGGCACAGCTCACCCCGTTGGACCACGGCCCTACATGGGACTTGCTGTCTTAGAACTCAGCAAAAACAGGAAAGACTGAAAATTGTCCAGGGAGGCTTTGAACTACACTTTCTATTCACTTCAGTGAGCAGGGCCACTACAGATCTAGCATTTGACACATTGGAAGTAACTTTTACAGACAGAGGAAGCAAACTATGCAAGACTTGCTTTCACTCTGGAGATCTCCCATAAAAGTTCAACAATATTTAATTTCCTCACAACAGTTTCTTGCCTATCAGAGCACTATGTGCTTTTTTATAGTACTAAACACAATTTATTTTTCTTAAAGTCTATAGAAAACTCACCTAAAAACTTTTATCATAACTTTATTTAAAACTTTTCAAGAACCTCCTGATCCAGTTTCACCACCAYGCCCTAAAAAAACCCCAAAAATCCCCATCCTAACCCACCCAAAAGAACATCCAAAGAAAAAAGTATTTTTGATATGGTGTATACCATCCTCTTTGAAAGCATCCCAGCTAAATGTGAAAAACWCCCTATGCTGCAAGTAGTTCAGGAAAAGAAAAAAAAAAGGTTAAAATATGAGAAGATGATATCGTGTAAGTGGCAGGGACTGTGTTGTTCGTAGTCTTCTGCAAAGATCTGTACAGAGAAAAAGTAATTTAGATGAAAAATGAGCACTTAGAAATTAGAATGCTGTCAGGTAAGATATCTGGAATCAGGCTGCAAATTTAGGTGGATGAGTTGTTACTGTCAGTCACYAGTGATGTACAATATTAGTATAGGAATCCATACAAAAGTTATATACTGCATACAGAACCGATAATGTCATGAATGATCATTAATCTGCTAAACAGTAGGAAAGATTCCCTCAAAATAACAGATTTCATTTTTGAAAGAAAAATGATACTAGAAGAAATCAAAGACATAAGTGGATCACATTTATCTTATGCAATAATATTCTTTTAATGATAACAACTGAATCTTATAGTGTACTCTATATATAAATTTCATACATGCTACCTTCAAGCACTCAGTAGATCAATTTAATTAGACCATAGTTTCTCAAAATTGTAGAATAAATTTTATTCTGTGCCATTACGACAGATTAGTAGAGATGCATTTTTGAAGTGAAGTATACAGACTGTAGTATAGATCTTCCCATAAATGTAGAGACAACTCAGTCAAAATATTTATTTATTATCTTTGTCTTTGTTGATGCAATAAAGTGTAATAGTAAGTATACTTTTACACTGACATCTAGCAATGAGAGGGTCAAGTCAGTGTAATAAAGCTGGCAGACTAGCACAAGTGTCTCTGCTTGTGTTATAAATATTACATAGCAGACATTTTCTGAATGAGAATATGAAGGAATATTCCAGAAAAGGAATGCAAATTTACCATGAATATCAGAAAATTGAAACAGCCATGAGTTCAAAAAGTTGAACCCAAATCACGGAGGTGTCAACACTTTGACACTGCAATCTCAATGTAGTTCAGAATACAGCCAGGAAACAGCTAACATGCATATACAAAGTGCCTTCAAACATAGATTTTTTTAATCAAAATCTATGAGGATTATTACAAGACAGTTATTATATTTGTGAACTACTTTCAAGCACTTAAATAAAATGCAGATTAGACACTTGATTAGTTTGCCCTAATTCCTTGAACTCTCTCCAACCGCSTAAGAACATTTTGTACACTGCAACCACCTCACAACACATCTGAAAGGAAATTGTAAATAATATGGCAAGATGGAAAGCATTACAAAGTAAAACTAAGCCTTTAGATTGTGTCTTTTTCCTTGTTGTTCTTTGCTAAACAACTGATACTGGATCTTATGGCTCTGAATCATCTGGTACTACCCATTAGTGGATAAGTTACTGAGTCAATGGTCTTAGAATATACAAACAAGAAAATCTCCAAAACCGGATCTCCTTTTCTCATCTCCAGCCTAAAGATATATTTCCACTTCTTTTCCCTAGCAGAAACTGGTTTTTTGGCTGGACTAGCAGAGACTCTTGTGCTTCTTGTCTTTGTCATGGAACTTCATTGAACATAAATATTGTTCACACCCAATATTTGTCAATACTCTATAATGACTGCAACTATTTAAGCTCCACATTCAAACTCCTTTACAYATGCTATATAGCCATGCTAGCATTTCCCAACTCAACTGTAACTTGGCACTTGACAAAAGAAAACTTAATGCATTTGCTCATGGTCAAACAGCTGAAGCCTAGACCAGAGACAATGCACTGGTTTCCCCTTTTGAGTGATGTGGGGCTGTTGCTCACATGTAAAACTTTGAYAGATCAAGTATTACGGTGCATTCCAAATGCAGAGTGCTGCTGGATGCAAATCTCTGGCAGCAGCTCATGACAAACTTTGCAGACATCTATGGAAAAGGAGCAGATGTATAGGTGGTTTCTGGCTGCAAGATGAGGCACYCAGGTAATGCCAGTCCCAAACACCCACCACTCTGAATGCTGCAGCAGCAAATTCCCTTTACAGACACAAGAGGCAAGCAAAGGAAGGGAGCCACAGCCTCTCCATCAGTTCTCACACTGTGGTCACCTCTCAATCCATCAAAGAGCAGTGAACAGAACTGTGCCAGAAAGAGCACCATGGTGTTTCTCTTACTCTGCTAATTCCCTRTGCTCGGTTTAATTATATGAACTGCTCCGGATACTAATCAACACATCACATTATGATGATGCAGTTATAAATGTAATTATAAAAGCAACATGAATAATTTCATTAACTACATTTCAAGCGGTCTCTTTCTCTCCATTCCCTTTGTTGCCAACATACAGTGGGTCTGCTCAGAACTTCTAGGAATTAGACCACAGACATATGACATGTTTGTACTGAAAAGCAGAGTCCTGCAGACCTGAATCAAGGAAAAAGTAACTTAGATGTATGTCTTTTGGGWGTTTTGCCAGAACTATGACTGCAGTATTCAGGCCACTGTGTGCCAAGGACTCCGAAAATAAATGCTTCCTTACAGAAAATAATGTTTGATTTTAAAATCCAATTCCAGTACCCAACCGGCAGGATGCAAGTCTGCCAGTGGCCCTATAAACACAGTGTCAATAACTGTCCATTCTTCTTTTTGCTGCTCACTCTTTGTAATCCAGCAGTACCTGGCAGRCTACAACAGAGAGAATGGCCACGCTTGCTATGTGCTTTAGAAATAAAGGAAAGAGAAAGCACCAGTCTCAGACAGCATATAAGGCTTATGAAAATAAAAGATCGAACATAAAGAGTTCAAAGGACAAACTGCACCCACACTACCAAAAAAAAAAAAGTGCCACAGATGGTTTCAAAACTGCCTTCCCACTGCCTCCTATCCTGGTACCAAACCAGCTTACCAGTTTTCCTCCTCCCTTCTTCCACCTGTCAGGCCTCTCCTCAGGGTGAGACAAAGAAGTTTCAACAGCCCTGCACAGGAAAAACCGAGCCAGATTCCCACCCTCCAAGCTTCTGTCCTTACAACCAGCTAAAGCTTTGTCATCTTGAGTCCTGTTTTAGACTAGATGGCACAAGTGGAGGCAAGCAGAACTCCAGCAGAGTAAGTGACCCTAAATTACAGTTAGAGCATGGTAGGCAGCCCCAGATTGGGCACAGATATTTTGCCAGGTGATGTACACAGTTCTTAGGCTGCCATCTGTGCAACGTGAGGCAAGGTGCTGAGCACCCAGGTCTGTCCCATTTCCCAAGCTCACACTGCTCTAAAGCTCAGCTCACATCAAGAATTCCAGCATGCTCCCACAAATCAAGAATGCAGAGGGTCTGGAGTGTGATCAGCCATACAAACACAGCCATGTCTGACAGGACAACAGTGATGGACATTTAGCACCTGATTATTTCAAGTCCTGAGTATCCCAATCATGGAACTGACAGAGTGGTATCAAATGCTGCAGAGACTATGGTTAAAAAATAAAATCTCAAAATGTTCCCACAGAAATACTGCTTCTATTTGCAACTGATGGAGTTTTGCTGAGCTAAAAGACAGGGTGAAGTTTCTTTATTCATTTCATATAAGGGACTTTAACATGCACATGCTATAGGAACYATAAATTAAGAAGCTAAAATAAATTTATTTTTCAGATGAACAAAGAAAATCCATGAGAAAAGAGGCTGACATATTGTGCTTTACTCAAGTTATTGCTCTGAGTTGTATAAGGATATTAACAAAAATTTTATCCAGAGATCCCACATGGGAAGTATACAGAAGGTGACTTTTGAAATAAGAAAACCTATACTAAGGTCAGGAACATTTTAAAATCCCTCTCTGTATTTATATCCAGTATAATGACAATTTTCTGTATTAGGAATGACCTTAAAACAGGAAGCCTGGATATAGCTGGGGGATAGGATTCAGATGGATCCTACAGAAGGATGAACTTACGACTAAATTAAAACAAACACATCATTAAAAGTATGTAAACAGWCTCATTCATTGAAGTATGCCTTTTCTTTTGGAGGACACAGACAATGAGATTAGCTTCCTGCACATTGCCAAGGTGAAGGAAAAAAAAAGGAGAAAACAGTTATAATTGTACTTTCTAATGCAATATATGACTTCAGAATCATGTAGGGAGTTCAGWCTACATAATTGTGACTCTCATTTCTTACAGATACATGTCTGTGATGTTTAGGTTTTATATTACAAATCTAATTTTTATGATTTCTAACTAGGCATAAAATCCCACAGTATGACAAACGGTGTCAATATAAGGTCTCATCTTGGAAGTGCACTACTATTTTTTTCTTCTGTTAGTAAATTTTAAAATGCTTTTAAAGAAAGTTAGGCACTGTGATTAAGTTGAAAGAAGGCAACAATTAAAGGTCTGTCAGTCCCAAGTATTTTATGCCCCTATGTAATGAATAAAGAACTTATGGGTCTAATCCACTACTTTACTTTGGTGAAACTGTTATGCTTTCAGTGGAGTTATTTTGAGAGACAACCACAATGCAAAAACTATTAGGACATGTTGCACTAATATATGGTCCCACTGGATTCAGTTTTAAAGTAAAATAACAGAAAAAAAATAGAAGCAAAAAAATCAAGGAAAGTGAACAACCATGAGAATTCTGAAATAAAATTTAGGAGACAAATATAATTCTTAAATTTTGCATTTCCATGATGTTCCAGAAGAATTCTACTGAAGAACTTGGGATGTATGTAGAAAAGGAGTATATGATATCTTGGAAACAAAAAGGCAGCAGGGAAGGCAAACTTTGCAAAACATGGAAGATTACATGCAGAAGGAAGGAACACAGAACTATTTCATGCTTACATAGAAGAAGCAAGCAGATTCTGTTAAAACTTCTAAGACCCTTATTGTTTCTGAAGTGTTGCACTTAATAAGGACTTCTCTTTTCTAGTAAGCCCTACCATAACCTGAAGGAAAAAGTGAAATTGCTGAAAAGTTCACATGTGGAACGTCTGTTTTATATTGGTCTGTTGTTYTTGGTTTTGTTTTTAATATGACAAACATGAAAACATCAACTAATTTCACTTGCTTATGTTCTGATCAATGTCAGACATGATTTCTGCATGTTAAATTCCTAAAGATGGTTTTAATTGAACTTCACAAACTAGCCGGAACTATGTTAGGTTTTGAAAGCCATAGTCGTCTTCTTAATTTCACTCTCATATAYGTGACAGCTGGGGAAAGCTCAAGTAATTTCAAGAGGACATCATTTTCTCTGGAAGAAATACAGAACCAGTGATGTGTACAGAGCAGCCTCATTTTTTATCTGACTACAAAGACCAGGATATAAAGACCAGGCTCTCAAAATGCATTATTTTAAATTGGGAAAAATCACACTGACAATACAGACCATTTCAGTGATAACTAAAAAATTGCATATTAGAACAGTTCTAATAAATCAGTGACATTTTAAACCAAACCAATTTGTATTTAAGATATATCTAAAACTAAAGCCCTCCACTGAGAACTGGAAATTGAATGGCTCAAAAGACATTGAGCTCACAGAGTTTGCTTTTTAGGTGGAGGTGTCAGCTAGTGACATGTCATCCCATTGAGGGGTCTAACCTGAAAACTTTGATCCAATCATATACTTTCCCCAAATCCTTCAGAAATAGACTATCTGAATTCAAGCAGCCTCAGCTCATTCCCAGCATTTGTAACTAGCAATGAAGCACTTAAATAAATTGCGTTTTGGAATATAAATTGAAATTGCAATGTCAAAAATTTTGCTGTCTGAACAGAATATCCCTGTTACACACGAGCCTTTTTTCTTCTYTAAGTTGCGGTTGCTTTCATGCTCACACTGAGAGCAGGTGGTCAGCATAAATATGTAGAATGTTTTGTTGAACACAGAAAATATTGAGCACTAAAAATAATACATACATTGTTTAGATTCTCCAGAGGAGCTCCCCAGGTTTCACTGCAGCTTTTGAAACTCCAGTCCACAGTGTGGAAATAGTGAAGTTTTAAATGCTTTTATAGAAGCTCCTTGTCACCTTCTGCTGATCAAATATTGGAAAACAACAATCTTGAACATTTCCCTAGTGTCAAAATAAATAAATAACAAATTTAAATTTGCTTCACAGACAAGCATGACCCTTTAAATAAGTTTTCCACCTGCATTTTGGTATGCATAGACATCCCTCAGAGACTACTTACAGAATTGAAGGACTTTGGCGAATATATGCAAATATGTTCACACAAAAATTTCCTCAAGGGATGACTGTCAAAAACCTCTTCACAAAAAGTCTCTTTGTCAACCTGGGGTAGTAAAAATACCCTGTAAGGAAGGTGATCTATCACAAACTGCAAACAAATAAGTAGATGAAAAAACACACAAAACAGTTTGTAAAACAATAAAAGGCTTTAAAATATGTTTCCATAAGGGTTTCCTGACCAATATCAAACTAAGATTCATTTCAAACTTCTTCTCCCCCCTCCAAAAAAAGAAAGGTGAATTCACCAGATGCATTATATACCACATCTATCACCTTGCTGTCAACTCCTAACACTTTTTTCTCCACCGCTAACAAAAAGTTCAAAAGGGGAAGATCATCTGATTTTTCCTGACAATCCCTTTCCTATTTCCCAATCTGTGAGCATATATATTTGAGATATTTAGCTCTGGCTGGTTTGTTTCAGGTTTGATACTTTCAGAAGCTTACTGTATGTGTGTTACCATATATGTCTCAATATGTTTTTTWAAAAAAAGGAAAGAAAGGGGAAAAAATCATTCTGTTTCAAATAATGAGCATGTGCACCTTTTTGCCTCAGGCCTTCATACACAATTTAGCCAGAAAGCCAGGGCAGATCATGATTTAGCATTTGACATCTCTTGCCTTCAGGCCAGGGGAGACTAATACAGATTTCTGACTCTGAGCACACCATGGAAAAAAAAGTGAGAGAGAGAGGCCTTTTATTGACTAAATGATAAAGAGGTTTGTAATGATAAATAACAGTCATTTTATTGTGGAATTCCCCAGAAAAGATGCATTCTGCAGTGTCTGAAGAAGCCTAAAAGCCAAAGCTGGTTCCCTGTGGATCCAAACCTGTTAAGCTCCAATCTTTCCAGGCAGAAATAGAGGTCGCAAATTGCATAGGACCTGCACTATTAAAACTGTATAAGCAYGATACATAATCACTGCTGCATCCAGGACAGTTAGCACTAAGAGGATTAGCTGAAGGCTGCTTCTGGCTTTCTCTCCCTCAGCCCGCATCTAAAACAAGCCTGGTACACACCCAGACTGCTTGAGAATTTTCTGCCAGCTTTGATCGATAGTTTAATTGTAAACTTTGGGAGCAATAATGGATAATTCAGCTTGAACCGTCCATTATAAGCGCTGTTGCAGAGTATGGAGCTTTCAAAATTAAACAAGAGTTGTGTAATATTATTACATTTGTACTGCTCACCTACAGTTAAATTCCATTTACAAATACTGTCTTGACAATGTATGGAGTTCAATAAACATAGGCCCAGGTGGGTTGAATGGGGAAACGGAAGAGGAGAAAAGCTGAAGCCAATTATYTGCCATCTATTCCAGAAAGATTTTTATTTTAACCTCACATAGTAAAGCGCATCGAAATGGAAACAGGAAGACAGGAGATAGAGACAGATTTAAGCACTTACTTAAGTTGTGGTTACTGTTTTGACTGCAGCACCATGATGGAAATGTACCTAAATGTCTGTAGAGGGATTGTGGTACAACAATACCAGCAGAAAAATATCCCAGGGAAGTGGTAAACATGCACTGCTCACCAGGTGGTCTATGTTGGTGTAATCAAATTTTTAATGGGACTTGCACCAGTCAGTTGAGCTAGACTGGAGATATTCATGCTATCATATGGGTCATTTTCTAAAACATGAGAAGACACAGCAGCATTCTGTGGTGAGAAATCATCCTGTCTTGGAAGATGAATTGACAGAATGGCCAGGAATTTAGCTATCAAGTTTTCTGCCAAACACACTCTACCGTACCACACATGGAAACATTTCCAAACAATTCTAAAATGAGGAGTGAGGAAGAGGGGCTTGTAAGAACATGGATTTTGAAATAAAAGCAGCAGTTCTGCAGGCAAAAACTGAATTCTGTTTACAGAATCAAGCATTTTTCTAGTTTTATAAGCAAATTAGTTGCTTGAACAAAATTCGCTGAAAACTACAACATGAGGTTAGAAAAGTAACTCATGCTACCAGGTTTCCAATCAATTCAGGAACTCGAGTCAAATTTAATCCATAAACCATTCCACAGCTTATTTGAATTAAATGAACGGCCTAATCATAACAAGACCTGTGAGATAGGAATGAGTGTAAATGTCACAAAGATCTCTTCCCACTCCTCATAAAGGCCATTGACATCCATCTAAAATCTCCACAAGCCCCTCTTAGTTTTCTCAGCCAAACTCTCATGTTTTGAGCTAATGACCAGGACTCAGGGCCAGAAGTATTTCGTCTTGGCTTCCTTTGTTTTTGAGAAGGTGACATTCATATTTAACTATGTCCTGCACACAAAGGTCATCTAAAGCTCTTCCTGCCTGGTCTCTCAGGGCTGATTAAATGCAATTAAATGCACTGTATTCCTCCTGCCTTTCTTATCACCCAGTTAGGACACCTTGACAGAAAAATGCCCAGCGTGAAGAAAAGGAGCAAAAAAGAAAAAGATTTTTTTGTTTGCTTGCAAACCCAAAGCTCCACTTGAAAAAGCAAGCAAGTAGAAAACAAACTGGATACTTCAACCAGTGCAATTTGCAAACCCGGAAGCTGCTGGACTTGGCAGACAAAGCCAGGTAGCACCAATTTTTGCTGCACAACASTACCTGCACTGTATGTAAGCCATTGCTATGGAAATGCTCTAACTTTCACAGCTCAGTTATCTTCAAAGAAAACTTAATCTCATTCCACTCCTTTTTTGTTACAGCAAAGAAACATTTTTCCATTTGCAGTAAGTTCTTTGTAAAATGATGCAGATTTAGGCGTCATAAAGTATTGACACATTTTTAGCCTTTAACTGTGGTTTTTCCTCTTGGGAATGAGGCAAATAAAGGTTTTCTTTGCTGATCATTGGTTTATAATGCCACCATATTGCTGCCAGCTCCAACAAAGAGCTGCTTGCACCAACAAAGACTCCCTCAGGCAGTGGGAAGAGACCAGAGTTTGCAAACGCAATCATCATTCCAGGGAATCGGGGAATTACCTATGGCTCTAATAGTGTATGCTTGGAGAGAGTCAAACTGCCATCCACCATCAGGAACAGTGTGGCCACCAGGGCCAGGGCAGGGATTTTCCCTCTGGACTTGGCACTGGTGAGGCTGCATTTAGAATCTTATGCTCAGTTTTGGGCCCTTCTCTACAACAAAGACATTGAAGTGCCAGAGCACATCCAGAGAAGGGCWACAAAGCCGGTAAAGGGTCTGGAGAGCAAGTCCAATGAGGACTGGCTGAAGAAACTGGGGTTATTTAGCCTGGAGAAAAGGAGGCTGAAGGGGAAACTTATTGGTCTGTACAACCTGAAAGGAGGGAGTAGCCAGGTGAGAGTCAGAGTCTTCTCCCAAATTACAAGTGATAGGACGAGAGGAAATGGCCTGAAGTTGAATCAGCAGGGGTTTAGATTGAATATCAGGAAAAATTTCTTCACTGGAAGGGTTGTCAGCATTGGGACAGACTGCCAAGGGAAGTGGTGTAATCACCATCCCTGGAAGCATTCAAAAAACCATTTAGATGCAGCACTAATTTYTTGCCAAATCTTTAATCTGATCAGGTACATATTAGCAGAATGTTACAGGAACAGTTATCAACTACAAGCACAAGGCMGCTTATGAGTAATTCTGCTCGATAAAGAAGATTTCAGTTTTAAAAACAGGAACGGACTGAAACTATTGACCTAGAGTTGTTTTGTCCAGGATATTGAGACTAAAACTGAAATACTAGGAAAATCAACAGAGCCCWTCCAACATGTCTTTCAGCTTTCACTGGTCCTTCACATAAAAAGAAATAAGGCAAAGCTCTGCATGTGAAAATAAGGTGGAATTTTTTGGCCTAGTTACTGGGGTGATTGACAGAGTTTAATCTATCAAGTTGTGTGCTGTGGTCACAAGCCATCAACCTGTGCTCAGCAATCACAGGTTCAATGATAAGTAGTTAGCATCTGTCAGAATTGAGACAATGTTAGCCCAAGTAGAGGTTTAATAAAAGCTGCTTATTTTCTCCTCCTTTCCTGAGAAATAGATTAAGAGCAATGTATTCGAAGGGGGAAAAAATTAAAAAAAGAAGCTATGTATGTAAAGCTAAGACTTTCTGGTTGTGTAATTTACAATACAGTTTGGCCTTTAGTAATCATTTGCTTTGCTTAAAATGGATAGACCAAAAATCACRTAAGCCAACTGAAACATCATGATTMATTTTAATCTCTCTCTCTCCCTTTTCCATTTCCCAGGGTCACCACCAGTCTCAAGACTATCTGTTCATTCCCCCCCTTTTTTAACTCTCGAGAACAAAATTCCTGAAATTTATTTCTATCAGAAAGCTTAACAGAGGTGTAACAAATAGGCATGTAAAACCAAACCACTGCAGGTAAGTACACCTAATTATTCAGTACATATAAGATCATTCTGTCAAGAGGCAGTTCTAGGTKTGCCTAAGCTCTGGGTTAGTTTATCCAAAATGAGCTCTGATCCTTCAGGCCCTTTGTCTCTCTCTTGCACTTGATATGCAGTGAATGCCCACAGCCCTCTCCCTCTCAGAGCTGGATATTGGAAGAGTTAGTAAAACAGTTAAGAGGCACAAGAGCTCTGTTCTTTCTTGGCAGGCCCATGTGAAAAGAACTAAACTGGCATTTGCGACTGTGGAGTTTCTTATTTCCAATTTCCTTTGGCTCTCAATAGCATTTTTTCTCAAGATTAATTTCATCCCAGTATATCTGATAAGAGATTTTTAAAAATACACATTTTTKGTGAAGATACAGTACTCTTGTGGGCATCCAGCCATTTCTTTCAGAAAGACAAAAGTACTTTTATGCAAGCTCTTCAGTTTTCTATTTGTAGAAAAACTTCTTGGCAGATGCTGCTTAATTGATATGCACATTTCCAAGGTCACTTTTTACAGCAAAATAAATACTTCCCTCTGTTGCCTTTCTAAATCCCTGTATTTTCCTCATGATGATATCTATGACAACAGGACCGTGTGTTTGAAGCACAGGGTCACACTCAATTTTTCACAAGCATACACTTGTCCTTGGAAGAGGTTTTTGCTGTCTACCCACCAGTGCACTCCACTGGTACACATGACAGCCTGAAAAGCTTGGGAAGAAAGAGTTGCAGAAATGCTGTGCAAAGAACTCCAGTTTGGGAACAAGGCAACAAACCTTATTGCTGGCAACAAGGTTTATAACCACAAGAAAACCATCACTAATAAATGTTGGTCTTCTGATATACTGCTTAGTAGGATCCTGTTCTGTAGCCCCCAGCTCTGGCTAAGTGCCACCGCCATTAGAAACCCACGATAAAATGCCCCTTGATTTTAACACGATGAGYTATGCCAGTTATATTGCTTGCTTTTAAGTACCCTAACACAGGGTCCTTATACCCAGATCAGATATACACAATCAGCTGGGTTTATTTAGTTACTTACTGTCCTTGAAGGTTTTGCAGCTCCCTGTGGCCTGTGATTTTTCTAGGAGAGGTTCAGCTCCATTGTCTCCATCATGTCTGAGCAGCTCTTGCTTCCAATCACTTGGTGGTGCTGCAGGAGAACCAGAAGATGCATCTCCAAACCTGCCCACAGGGAACATATTTTTCCTCTTCTCTGGAAATGATTAATGAAAAGAATAGTCTGGAAACATGTTTTAGCCAGTCAGGGAGACAACTGACCAAACACTTCACCTATATCCCAGTGCCCCATACCAGCTCTGTAGTTTTTAGCACCTGTTGCAAAACAAGAGAAACTCCTTCAAGGCCACAAAGTGCTAGTATCTGTGCTCAGCACAGGCAAAAAACCCAAATGCCTTTCAAAGTTAAATGGGCACTACCTTTGGGATTAAAACATGTAATGACATGCTTTACTGCCACCTGTACTTTAGTAGTAGGAAGGGACACCAACTCAGTTATGTGATGACACACACCAAACAAGAGGTAATCCACACTGAAGCAATCTTACCGTTTCAAGACAGAAGAAGGTGGGCAGTAGAAGAAACAAATTCCAATATACAAAAGATTTATATTCAACATGAACTGCAAGAAGGGAGGTCGCTAGCACAGGTCTGATGGACCTTTTTCAGGAGTTCGGAAAAGGTTCTTTAGCAGAGACAGCAATGATTWGTTGCTTTGGATTTTTGGGGCCAGGTTTTTGGTAGCAACAGAGCTCCAGGGGTGGTTTCTGAGAGAAGCTTCCAGGAGCTTCCCCCATGTCTGACGAAGCCATTGCCAGCCAGATCCAAGACAGACCCATCACTGACCAAGGCTGAGCAACAGTGGTAGCAATATTGGGATAATATGTTTAAGAAGGAGAAAAGATTGTCACACAACAGCAATTGCAGCTGGAGAGAGGAGTGAGAATATGTGAAACAGCCCTGCAGACACCAAGGTCAGTGAAGGAGGAGAGGGAGGAAGTGCTCCAGGTGCCAGAGCAGAGATTCCATCACTGCTGCCTCGAGAGATTCACGGTGGAGCAGAGATCCACCTGCAGCCCACAGAGGACCAGCTAGGTGTGCACAAAGGAGGCTGTGATCCTGTGGGAAGCACATGCTGGAGAAGGTTCCTGGCAGGATCCCCAGCCCTGTGGAGAGGTGAGCGGGTTTGCTGCTCCACTCTGGAGCAGGTTTACTGGCAGGACTTGTGACCTCGTGGAGACCCACGCTGGTGCAGGCTGTTCCTGAAGGATTGCACCCCACAAAAGGGACCCACAGTGGGGCAGCTGAAGAAGAACTGCAGCCTGTGAGAAGGACTCACCTTGCAGAAATTCATGGAGAATTGTGTCCAGTGGGGAGGGCCCCACACCAGAGCCAGGGAGGAATGTGAGGAGACCTGTCTCTGTGGAGGAAGGAGTGGTAGGGACGTGTGATGCACTGATCACAGCCCCAGTTCCACATCCCCCTATACTATTGTAAGGAGGAGGCAGAGAATTTTAGAGCTAAGCTGAACCTGGAAAGCAGGGAAGGGTAGGGGAAGAAGTTTTTAAGATTTAGTGTTTAATTCTCATTATCCTACCCTGACTTGTTTGGCAATAAGTTAAACTAACTTTCCCCACTTTCCCCTTGATTGGCAATAAATAAAACTAATTTCCCTAGATGGTGTTTGTTTTGCCTGTGATGGTAATTGGTGAGTGCTCTCTCCCTGCCCTTATCTCAGCCCAGGAGCTTTTTGCTATATTTTCTCTCCCTGTCCAGCTGAGGAGAGGAGTGATACTGCAGCTCTGGTGGGCACCTGGGTTAGCCCACCACATAGGAGTTAACATAAGGTACAACTGAGCACAACTATGACTCAGGGTAGACCAAATTTCCACCATCTCCTGCCAATCACCTCAAGAAAAGTCCCAGGGAAATTCCAATAAACCAAACACTTATAGATGTTCTGTAAAATTTTGTGGAGATGAAAATGCAGTATACAGAAGTATAGGACTGTAGGAAGATAAAAAATCAAATATATTTCCCCAGATATATCCTCTATTATTATGTGTGAGTGTTGGTAAATGGATTTCTATTAAAATGGGGGTGTTTAATTTCTAAGACACTAGTTTTGGTGCAAGTGATGTTCAAGTCCTAGCTAATCACAGTGGAAGAAAAATCCTTACAGCAGATTCTTGACATCTTCTACCTCAAAATAGTGAGGTCACTACTCTCAGGAAAGCTGACCAGACAGCTCTGCTAGCAGCCTCCGTGCATGTGGGAGTCAGGATTCCAGTTTTAATACTGAAACCTGCAATATGTTTTCATCCCCAGTAAGGCAAATTTTCCTTGCATGATGCTTTT
This sequence comes from Cardinalis cardinalis, assembly GCA_014549065.1. Lineage (NCBI taxonomy): Eukaryota > Metazoa > Chordata > Aves > Passeriformes > Cardinalidae > Cardinalis > Cardinalis cardinalis. Next base: position 3,038,903 of record JACDOX010000022.1, on the reverse strand, counting down.
ATGAGGATCAGCAACTGAGGAAACAAACATTGCTCTAAGCTTGGCGATGGCTAGTCCAAAACCCTTCAGCAAAGAGCCAGTCACACAAAAGCAGATAATAATTCCCTTGTGCTGGCATCCACTTCCAGTCCTTGCTGTGGCAGCAATTCACCTTCGCAGGGTTAAACACATTTCCATCTGTAGGCTGCCAAAAACCAGCATTTACTTTCAGCAGAAATGAACGGACTTGCRAGCACAACACAACTTTTTTTTCCTTTTCTGTGTGGGTGTTTCTTTACTTGAAGGAAAGCTGTATGAAAGACAAGGAAAATGTCTTTGATGTATATGTGCCATTTTAAAAATAAAGGCTYCCTCTCATATACTCAGAATTTTACCAAGAAGTAGCAATTACAGGATTATCTGTGACTTCAAACATGAATTCTTTGGATGCTGTTCTTGCCTAGCTTTGTTACATTGATAATTATGTTTTAAGCAGTCTGGGATTTTTTTTTCCTATTTACAAACGATAGTTTGGTAATAAATGTGCAATCACAGGAGTGCTCACCAAAAAGGGAAGTTTTCTTTCTGTCTTGTTATAACAAGTTTCAACAGATAGCTAGTTAACATAAAAGAAATATTTCTTCAGTCCCTTTACAGGAAGAAAAAGGGTAGGCAAGCTGTGAATTTCTGAATGAGGTTTTGGCRTTTGGCTTTTGTAGGACCTGATGAAGTGTGCTTATTTCTACATAAAAATTTGCACTTCAAATTTGGAAAAGCTGTCTTCAAGGCATCTAGAAAATCATGCAAGCACTAAGAAATTCTTATCAAGCAAACTACCAGCTGTTATTAGCACTCATGCTTTGATCGAGAAGATGGGAATTTTTGTTTAAATAGCTGACTACAGTCTAACTGACTCCAAATCAAAGCATTTGGAAGAGCTGGTGGTATAGACACTGCTGGGGAATGGGGCTGTGTCCAGGTGGTGACCTTCACTAAGGGACAGAACAGGCAATCTCTGCAAAGTCACAAATATTACAGAAAAGAGCTCAACAGTTGCCTTTTGAGGTGCCCTAAATAAACATTGGAATAATAACATTCTCCAATGCCAGAACTCTAGAAAAATGTTTCAGTACTGGAATTTAACATGGAAGAAATTTTGTCACTCTTTTAATTCCTTGGGAAGCCCCAGGAGAGAAGACACACAAATACAAATATCTATAAATCAGACTGGAGTCCAAAGGCTGAAAAGGTTCTTTAAAGTCACCTCAGCTTTCTTTTATGCACCTTAGTCTGCAAGTTCATCTTTCAAAGAATTTTACTGTTACAATAAACTCACACACAGTTTGGCTGAAAAAAAAATATGGGGGGGTGGAACAGGAAGTAATTGAACATGTCAAAGAGTAGCTGGAGGTTTTTTTTCTGACAGAGGTATTTCAGAAATGCTAAGGACTTCACTGTCTGAAATGTAAAAAACATCCTGCTTCAATATTTTCTAGAGAGAATTGGTTTTCCCAGAAGGACAGTTTTCATTTAAAAATTCACCTATTACTTAAAAAAAATAAATATTTAAAAATAAACAAACAAATAAAAAACCAAAAACGTCAAACCTCATATTCATACAGCATGATGGAACAATTCAATATATGCTGGCCAAAGCACTTTGACTGATTAGAAACATTCTTCCTTTTTTTTTTTTTTTTTKAGACAGAACTGAAAACATTCTGTGCTGGTTCAAGCCATGAAAAACAAAATATCCTTTATTCACAGCAACAGTCATAACACCTGTGCAAGCTACAGAAATAGTATTGTTCTCTTCTTGAGGAAGYTGAGCACACAATAGTCCAGTGACTTACCCAAGATCACATAAGAAGTCAATATTATTGCAGAGAATTATTCCCCTCCCCTTTCCTTGTTAGTGAAAAGTATTAACAGGGCYGTCAGGAAAAAAAAAMCAAAAAACAAAAAACAGTCAACTCATCTTGCCAGTCTCTGCGAACAAAAAGAAAAAGCCCAAGTGAAATAGGAATTGGAGKTAGATCCTATCAGAGCCATCTTGCATCTACCATACTTAGAATATTCATTCTGAGACTGGATTTTTTGTCTGGCTGTTGATTTCATGAATCTTTGAAAGCATTGAGCATATTAGAACACTCAGAACACTTCACATCAGACAGAAACCTCCCATGTTCGGGATTTTCCTTTAGAGATTTCCAAAGCCTTACTCTGTCTAGAATACTTYCACCCACACAAGAATTTACACTTGGTTACTTGACATGCAAACCACCAGTAGCAGAGAATTACTCTACTCTTAAATGGCAGCTTCAAGGTGATCCTGTAAAAAMCAGCTCTCAGCAGAGCAGGAAGGCCACAGTGCTGAGGGCTCCTTGGGATGATTGCATGTGTGCACAGAGAGGAGTTTCAGTGCACTGATGACTCTGTCTCTCTGCTCTAGTTCCCCCTGCATGGTAAATCTCTGCCCTGCAGGAATACCAGAAAGGTTTTTACAGAAAGAGGTCTCTGAAGTGTTTCATCCTATATCTGGGGAAAAATGGAAACTGCTATGGGGTGTAACAGTGTTTATACTGCTGATTTGCCATCATTGCTGCTTTTGCTGTCAAACAGCTCAGCTTTGTGGTCACCTGATTAGCACCAGGTTTGCAGGCACCTGACATACACAAACCTCAACTTAATTCCAGATTGTGCACCTTCTAACACCATAAGATTCCAGTCCCTTCCTGGACTCCTRCATTCCACTACTATTTCATCAAGAGGAACAAAGAGTACCTTATCTAATCAGATTGAAGGACRTCTTTTATTCTCCACTAAAAAGCATGACCATGGTGCCTCACAAGTAGCTTGAGTCTTTTATGTTTATGTTTTCAGTTTGAGCAAGAGGAAAATAACAGGTTTAGCTTTTGTAATTCTGTACATACCTCCCAGAAACAGYCCAGCTCTATTCTGACCACAGAAGTCCTTGCTTTCCAAATACAGGCATGTGTTAGATGAGCCAGGATAGAAACAGGACTAAAATGAGACCACAACATTCATTTTTATCTTTAACTCTTGGCACTGAAATGTGGGTCTAGAGAGATGCCACAAAGTCATTTTGAAAATAGTTTCCAGAGGACAAAGCTAAAATCTGGGCTTCATTGCACTCAGTCCCGTAGATAAAGATTTGTCCTAAAGTGTTTACAGATTGTAGAGGAAGCAGACACRCATTTTTCCCAAATATGCATGAAAAGATGATGGCAGACTGAGGAGCTGATCCTGTTCTTCCAGTGTGCCATACAGATTAGCACAGAACACTTTGTCCATTTTTACTTGCATAAAATTTTGCCTGCCCTGTTGAGATGACCCAAAGCAAGCAGAGGCCACAAAAGGTGCTTTTTTTAGTGGAAGAGCATCTCTTGAGAAAATAACCACATTTGCCTTGCCAAAGATTACGATAAAAAAGAACTCATACAAAAAGACTCTCACAGAACTCTAGTACTGTAGGTACTCCTTTATAACAAGAGTTCTCTTGCGCAGAAATAGTAGACTGGCCCTTCACGTGTCCCAGGAAGTGTGCACGATGCCTGCCTAGCTTAACATCCTCAAGACAGACACATGTGAGGGAGATGATATTGCACATCCCTGAATACTCTGAAGGACTGCAGTGAAGACCAAGACTCAAATTACTGCTAACAAATGCCCAGTGTTATCATGGCCAGAACTTYCTGCAAAGACACATTTCCATTTTCTATTTTGCCTGATCTGGGCTGAGCTACTGTTCTCTCAACCAGACACGTGCAGACAGAAAGGRTTTAAACAATTTACTTTTTGTTACCAGTAATGAAAAAATAAAGTCTAAGCCTAAGAATAACCATGAAACGAATTTTTCTCGCAGCTCCATCCTAATTACTGCCTGCCTGCTTGCTGTCTGACTCTATGCAGCAAAAAATATATAATTCAAGACATATTTGATGCATGCTTTTAGAATGTTGAAAAATTATGTTCACATGTATAAAAGTCAGTTTTTAAAGGCAGCATCCTGCACTTTTTCCCAAGAACTGCTATGGTTCATCAGTAGTCTGTCAGACCTCCTGTCACACTCAAATGAATTGACAAAAAAATCCCATTACAAAATGCAAAAAAGTAGCACAGCTTCTTCCTGCAATCATATTTTGTAAGTAGTAAATCCAGACTACACAAAGCTAATTGTCAGCAATAAATTCAGTAGAGAAACTTGATGGTTGTAACAGATTACACTTGTGTTACAACACAATAATAATTTCCTGATTAATTCATAATTGCACACCACAGCTACCCTTTTTCACTTTTCAATGTTAAGCAGTAATCCCATCTATCCACACCCATGGCATATCAGTGAAAGAAACCTAAGAACTGCATACTGAATCATATTTAGACTTTGAAAAGATATAGACCATTGTCTGAAACACACATCTTGTCTCAGGACCCAGAAAGACCACTAGATCTACTGGTTAAGACAAATAACTAGCATAAATACTAAGCATAAGATAACACAAGAAAGCAAGAGGAATCCTTGATAAAACAGCCCACCCTGTTCCAGCATTTAACAATAGCATTTCTTTGTTTTGACACTGCAAGAGCCTTCTATTACTACAAAAAAGCCTTTTCCCGCAAACATCCTAGTGGAAAGAATATCCTATAACTTCCTGGGGGAGCTGAAGAACACTGCAAACTTTACAGACACAGTCTTGATAAAATTCCCATCAGAGGCCATCAGACCTGGGCAAAAMCATTCAATGCTGGAGACCACAGGAATCAGGGACTAAAAAGGTGTACCAGACTCCAAGAGCCAGGTCCCTTGCAGACATGTCACACRAGTGGGTGATCATCCACAATTTATCAATATGGAAAAGTTGTCAAAGGTTATGCCACAAAAGGAAACAACRGGGGAGAAAAAAATCATTTACATCACAAGTCAGAAACAGCCAACATTGAACCAAATGTTGAGAGAGAGATTCCAACTTCAGGATTGCTCTCAAGATGTCCACACATCCAGCTCTAAATCAAAGCAAAAGCTCTTGAGTGACTTACAATTGCTCAAGTAACTAGCAAGAATGTGGAAGAGGATACTAATACCTTAGAAAAAATTAAGAACTACTTAGCAGATAGCATAGTAAAAATAAGCAAAGTACCAAGCTATGATTATACACAGCATCGACCTGTTCAATAATTTATTAGTCCTTACTGTGCAATGGTTAACTTATACTAATCATTTTATCAATATATTTTTAATATGAAATGTGAATGAAAAAGTGCTAGTGGCAATCCTGGATATGAGAATAACTCAGTTAATAGGCTGACAAAAAATCYCAGGAAGATCTATAAAACAGGCAGTTGAACATAAATTCCATGATGTAAGTATACGAGTTTTCAATGAATCAGGATTGGTCAGCAGGGTCAAAAATTACTTTTTTTTATTAAATAGAAAAATGTTTGGAGAAGTATCACATCTAAAGAAAAAGTTAAATTAAAGTAATAGATTACAGGAACATCTTCCTATGATATAGAAACTAGTTACCAATTTCCAGATTAKGAAGAAGTAGAACATGTGTCCAACAAACTAAAAAAAAGAAAATACATGACAGGATAAAATAAGGTAATAGAGAGATGGGAAAATGTGCTAAATTATGTGAGCCAGCCAAAAATAAAGATCAATAGGAGATTTAAAAGGACCCAAAAAACTTAGGACACCATGTATTTGAAATTCAACACAGAAAAGGAATATTAACTTTCTCTGAAAGGAAAAAAATTCTTAGTTTCATACATGTATATGTAGCTATTGCAGTGAAAACTAAAGGAAAACCTAGAACACTGTAACAATAAAAGGAAAGCAATTTGCATAGCTGTATGAAGGTGTATTTCTCTTGACCACCCGCCTACACGAAAACTTACTACAAGTTCCATTTATGGAATATCAACAATGAAATAGTAACTTTTGAAATTTATTACATTTCTTTACTTCTAACACTAACTTCATTATGATAAACTCCATCTTAAATAAAACACWGGAGATAAAGAAAGGGCACAGAACTTCATAGTGCTATTGAAATACTTACCCAGAAGTAGAAATAAGAAAGTTTAGCACTATTCTATTGAAAGAAACACTGACAAGAGTTAATGTAATGGGGAAAAGGAAGGGTACAAACAGGCAGTTGACAGTGTTGCTACTGGCTTAGAGTAACTATGGCTCCCTTCCCACTGAGCTCAGGGAAATGCAATCTTCACTCCCAATTCGTTTCCTTCCAGGTGCTGGGGTCTGTCCCGCAGACACAAACAMGTGCAGCCGCAGCATGTGAGGCTTTGTTCTTCCCTCTCAACCACCAACACTTCCCAATACTTGTGGTTCACTGGTGTGATATATGACTGCTGACAATCTTAAAAACATAGGTTTTTATCRATTTAATAATTGCATTTTTGGGACAGTGTTTTATCAACAAACAGGCTTCTTTCATGCATACCATCTTCTGAAATACTTGAGCACACAAGGATTGATAGAAAGGATATGGATATCTGTTAATGTGATTATTTTTTTAATCTGTTTCATAAACAGTATAACTGTTATTGAGATATTTATTGGTTATTGTTCAGAAAACACTATCTTTTAGYCTTCTACTATTATTTGAAACAATTCCCAAACTCACTAAAGTATCCTTATCCACAAAAATGCTGACGAATTTCTGAATTAACATGATGCAAGGACCACAAGACCTGGGTCACAAACAATGTCTTTTGCTCCTAAAGCAAGCTTCTACTACTGTGGGCATCGATTCAAGCCTTGCCTTAACAGACAAGAAATGATGAGTGAGTTAACAGCACAGAATTGCCATGCTGAAAGACAAGGGGAACTGTTCAGTGCAGGTGCAAAATTCCGGGGGCTCGAGGCACATAATGTCAGTTGTCATAAGTAATCATCTTCCAACACTGCTATTATTTCAGGTGCTCCTCACTATTTACATGGAAAACAGTTGTCATTATTTCATCATCCAGCCACTTCGGAGGACTCCAGAGGATTTAGATAATGCTTTTTAAAAATTGCATGGATTATTGAATTAAASCAAATTGATTTGTTGGCTTGAGAAAGGGGTGAGAAAAAGAGCCTTACTGCCATTACTCAGTAAGTTTATTACAGATTGCTCACTAAACAAAAATTACAGGCTTTGTTTGCATGTTGTGTGACAAACTCGAAACTACAAGTGTTTACATGTGCTGCACGCATACACTTTGGGGTTTTAATAGCTGGTTGACAAGAGATTAAAGGCAGAAATATGGCATTTTATTAAAGCAAACATATCAGTATGCCTACCATGATAAAATGATCTAGTTTTCTTCAGACACAAAAGTTTCTGTTGAGTGATACCTTTGAAATTCCTTGAGGGCACCCTATTATTCACTTTCCTCAGCAGAGAGCAGCTGCAAATGGTCTCCAATTTTCAAAGAGTATTGCCTGGTCATTCTTTACTGTCAAAATGAAGAAGAGCATAAAAGTTAAGTCAATAAAGTAATATGAAATGCTTAATATAAAAATTCAAGAATGAATGATTAACCATTAAAAACTTACAGTAGCTATTTCAGCCAGGAAAAAAAATTAACATTTCCCTTGAAACCTATTAACACTCCTTGTAAACAATATTCTTTCTCGAAATATATGACCTTTCCTAATGCTCTCCATACACATGGCATTTTTCTTATATCCACTTTACCTTCACTGATATGCAGCTGAATTCCTCAGGAGAGGGTGTTTAGAGCCCCTTCCTCTGATGCACTGAAAAAAATGTACCCTTTGATTGCATTCCCCTTCACAAATACACCTAAATTTCAGTTTTACATCTTAAAATCCTTTCCTCATCTGAGAGTCCCATGGCCTGCTGTGGCTGTTGACATGCCACCATCATTCGAGCCACAGCCAAGTGCTGAGCATAAAATTGCCCTCTCTCCTTTGAGCCCCTGGTAGCTACAKGTATGTGCAGCAGGTGAAATGGTGYTTCCCTGCTGCATGCAGCTGAAGAGGACATTTAAAAATCACCAAATTATCTCAGTTTCCGAGCCTTGRGTGGCTGCTTACACTAAGCAACCTTCTGCACAGTAAATATGATCCAGTTTTTAGGAAAACAGAAATTCTCCCACTTCTGGCCTTTCTTAGTACCAGCTTTTCCCTAAAAGTGCTGAATGTGTGAACTATGTATTGTGCAGGAAAAAATCACATGGAAAATGCCTGTATTTTGTATCTGAGACTGCCAGATGTATTGGCCCAAAGCTACCAAAAGACAACTTTAGGAGTACACACAGAGTTAGAACCTGAGATTCCACTGGTTCCACAATGACAGTGCGAGCCAAAACAATGGTAACGTAATTTGTATCTTGCTGGAAGCAATTATATCATTAGAAAGATTTTGTGACAAAAATTATTTAAACAGTGATGGAATTGGAAGGTGCACAGCAAAGGTGAGCATCAATGCTGTGTGAAGTCACAGTGTCCAGCCCCCAGTTGAAAAAAATGTCAAAGGAAGGGGAGGGTGACACCCAGGGCTGGCTTCCTATGGCCCACTCAGAGTACATAGGTAATTGCCACTGGGTTACGACTTCTCCTTCAATTTCTCCTTCTTATTGGGATTTATGGGAACAGGCCAGCATTCTATGCAAGACAGCACATCACAGTGACAGTGACTACAGCAGATCTCTGAATTTCAAGCCTACTGGACTTTGCACGTATTGTCTGACACAAGAAAACACACTTGCAGATCACTTCAGTTAAATCACAACCAGATTTTTGGGGGAGGCAAAATCAGAGAAACACCAATTGGGAAAGTCAAGGCAACCATGGCTTGGAAAAATGAAATCAAAATAATAAGCAACTAATCAGTAACTTAAAATCCTTCCATTAGGAAAATACTCTCTAAAAAGCAGAGTAGAGCTCAACTCAGATGATGCAAAAAACACAGATATCCACTTGCAGTTCTAGCAATTCTAGAAGGACAAGTAATACAGATTATAGGGAGTTAATTATCTGCATCATTCAAGAGGATAACTTCTTTCTGAATTTAGAGACAAGTGTCTAAATACAAATATAAATACAGTCATATCCTAATATTTCAGGACCCATCAAAGCAGGAGAACAGGGCTCTTAGCTCCTCCCTGGTCTAGTACAAAGTCATGGCAGGGGGGATTGTAACTAGATGATCTTTAAGGTCCCTTCCAATCCAAAACATTTTGTAATTCTATGATTCTAAGATTTCTGGTTATCTGGGAAACTGGAATTCCCAGTTCACTAGCTGCCTGTGCTATAGACACAGAATCTGTGGGGAAAAAAAAACACATAAACCAGGGATCATAAGTCACACTTCAAAATGCAGTATTTGAAAAATTGCACTGAAACACAGAACTCTGTCTTTACTGCATAGACTGAACCCATACCAAAATAATCACTATTTACATATATCCATAAGGAACTTAAACAACTTCCCTGAAGTGCTGCTTGAATGTATCTCTGAATAAAAGAAAGAAGCACCCACATTCTTCACTGTACAACTAAAGGTGTCAAAGGAATATCAACTTACATCAGGTCTACAGAAGACAGTGAACTGAAGTGAACTCCACATTAACAGGTYAAAGCAAGGCCTTGTTTCCTTGTTACAAACCTTAATGCAAACTTTTGGTAATTAGATGTTAGGTAGATCTTTCAAGACAGCAATTTAGAAAACACAAAGCCACAAGCATCAGTGATGGATATTGCATTTGAAGTCACATTTAAAGCGAAGATGGTAAAATTTACATTGTAACTGGTGAATCCTTTGATCTAGTGCTGCAGTGTTACAGCATTTACTCTAATAATCTTTGAAATACACACTTTACATGTACTCTGATTTCAAATAGAAATAGTGGAAACATCCTATATTAAAAGCCTTAAAAGACTTTTCCACAAAGCTAGAAAAAATTCAGTGAGGTGCTGAATTTAATATGAACATTCTAATCAAAGTAGTCTTAATTCAAAGAAACAAAATTGGGGATATCTCAGACAGGCTTATACAAGCCTATTGAAAATCTTGTATTTCTGCTTAAACTAACATACTTTGTTCAGTCTCACTGAAATTTGTAGCTCTTAGACTAAAAAAACAAGCTTTAGTTTCTTGATTTTCCTGATAGGAATCTCAGTTTTCATGGTCTGACATCATTAAAGATTACCACTCCCTCAAGAGAATGATTAAAACCACATAGTTTAGACCCTTATTGCTGGTTGCCATGAAAAAGTTCTTTAAATTAAGTTCAAGTTCTTTATCAGCTGGCCTTAGTGAAAACCACCATGATTGGTCATAGGCTACCCAATCATTCCAGATTTCTTGTTCGGTAAGAAGTTAAACTCACCCGTGCAGTAGGCATCCAGTTAGAGTAAGTGAGATTGGATCATACATACAGTAAAAGAGTGAGCAGCTCAGACATTTTTATTGCTTAAATTTCACAAAATGCAGTAAAACTTTAAAGTGGGAGCTCATTGAAACCACACAGATGGGCAATTGCCAGTGAAGAAGACCCAAAAGTAAGACACAGGATGTTGYAGGCAGTAAATAGACAAAAAACTCTAATAAAAAGCAAGACAGAATTAGAAGTGGTATGTGGTAATAATGAATTACATATAGTCTCAAAATGGAACAGAATAAGTATTAGAAACTTGCTCAYGAAGTCATATGAAAACTTAAAGACAAACCAGAGGCTGAGGATCAGATGCAGCTGAATAAAAATAGATGTGGATGATGCAGACCTGTATATTTGAGCTCACTGTTCAAGGAGGCTCAAGGTGTGGTGAGAGTAGGAACAGCTCCAGCACATTTGGGAATTCTACTTTACTCTTTTTGATGACACACCTTGATATTGCTTTGCCTCATAAACATGTACAATTGGGTATAATTCTAAAAGCCCCAAATCTCAGAACACTGACTGAACTTTTCTCAATTTTAAACCAGCCTCATGAGTTTAGAGGATATGGTCTGACAGGTGAATTCAGCAGGAGTAGCACCAGCAGGGACATCACACTGCAGCAGATGCTACAGATGTCAAGGCAGCTCTGCATAACTAAAAGCAAAAGTCCCCATTAGAATTTTTTAGGGTCCCAGTAAAATTTTCCTAAAACATTTTTGTAGTTGAGACAGTACAGTTCAATCTCAATGAGTGACATTTTGGCTTGTCTTCCTCTATGCATTCATTTATGATTTATATCCTTTGCCTCTGCAATGAATTATGGGGCCCAATCCAAGAGGAACAGGATTGTACTCAATGGAATGTCAGGTTCTAACACACACTTGAGATGAGAAGCAAGTGTCTAAGGCGCAGAACACAACAGGTCCTGAATCACACTAACCTTAAGCACAGCCTGTTGCACTCCATGTGTATCTCCCCACCACAGACCACAGCAAAAGCACTCATAATGTGAGAGAGCTTCAACAAAATGAAATAAACTCAGGAGGAGGTACAATTCTACATGCTGAGGTATTATTCTAAGCTTTCTTCAATCAGCCTCATAAATCATAGGATAAACTCCTTTTTTTAATGAATATTCAGTTCACAGCCTTTTACAAAAAATCATTCAGAGCCGTCTTGATGGAGGGTGACATCTTGATCTCACATTGACACATTATATTGCTTCCCATCTTCTCAAATCATAAATGAAAAGAGTGGCTGCATTCTACAGTCTCTGAATTCTTTCAAGACAGCTCAGCAATCTACAACTGAAAGGTAGGATAAATTATTACAGGAGACTTCTCAGCATGGCTGTTCTAAATCAAATGCTGTCAAATAATTTTTAACTTTCTTTGATCTGCACTCAATCTCTGTGTTCTTTGCTGACCTATAGCACAGACTCTCCTTGACTTCCATTCCTTTCTTTTTCAGCGTCTCTGCTCATAAACTTTTATTTTCCCTTTTTTTATCATGTACCTGTAGAAATATATATAAAAAAGACCCTAGATCCAATGGCTTAGTGACTTTTATTTTATAGTTGCTAGAAAAAAACCCCAGCCTAGTAAGTATGGTGGGAATCTAAAAAGAAATGAGAAAAAGACAGGAAGTTAAATAATCTTGCAAGAAGGAAAAATATGATGTTTTGGGCTGAGAAAGTATTCTCCCTAAGGTGTTTTATGGTTATAAGAGGCACATCATACAAACTCTGTGTCTGCTGGCTCCTACAATATATTTCATAGGAGTAATGACTATAACTTAAAAGCTGGACAGAGAAGAAACTTGGGCAGGAAGGAAAATAAATTTTAAAAAGCAATAGGAATATTAATGAAGATAAGTAAATGAGATCAAAACCATAGAGACACAGAGTAGGATGAAATGAAAAGGAAAGAACATGGCTTGAGAAATAGCATAGTAAAATTAAACAGATGAATCCACAGTAAATGCTGACATCACTGATGRTGGTTGCTACTGAAATGATGCCTGGAGACTGCAGTGCTCGGTCTCGTTGCATTACACACTGCATTGCACTGTATGAACAAMCTCCAGACATGAATGACACTCACCTGTCTTTGCAAGGTGTAATAGATGAAGATGTGCACAGAGACAGAGAGAGGACACAAGGTAACAGTAGGCCAAGGCATCATGAGTCTGAAATGTCACACTCTTCTGCTTACTTTGAGGAGAAATATGGAGCCTAGTCCATATGACCTGAACAGAACTACTATTCAGCTTTGCACTCTTTATACCTGAGCACTTTCAAACAAAGTCTAAGGTCTGGAAAAAACAAATKTATTGAATTCCCTTACTGGCTCTTAAACACCTCTTTTGCAACACCTGGGTTTTCAAGCACTTCATCTGTGGTAGCAGAACACAGTAACTGCTACGCAGTGATTCTTGATTTACTGAAGATGTGACAATTTACTGGTTTGGGACATTGCCCAAGCGCCAATTCTCAGAAAGTGCAAAGCAATACACCAGAACTGGAACAGTTCTCTGTTTCGCACTACAGCAGGGAGAACATACAAGCAAGAATTTGTCCAACCTCCTTAAAAGCCTCCACCAGCAAAGACTGCATAACCTGTCATTCCAGGGATTAACTCATTTACAGCCAGAAAGTCCCTCCTAACGCCAGTCATTTTTGTTGATAAATGAACAAACTGTTTCCTGTCATGACTTTGCTGGACCTGGAGATGCGTCCTTGATACATCAAAAAACTGCTTTGTGTCTCTGCAAATTTCTTTTTTTATGGAAAGCAAGAGAAACACCATTTTTAAAAAGGTTTTACTTGGTGAGTTCTACACCATGATCCTTCTATTTTGTGCACTACCTGTTAGCCTTCTCTTGAACACTCCACTGCCTGTCCATATTTATTCGTAAAATGTAATTCCCAGAACTTAGGCAAAGCTATTCCAATTGAACAGCAAAGATGAAACAAGTATCTGACCTTATATTCAGTCATATTAAAGTGTGTTATAGATGTTCATGCTTGATACTAAACATGGATATGAACCATCCTAATTAAATTCTGTTTAAATGCCAACCCAACTACAGAGCTTCCTGAACAACACCTCACCCTGCTAATGAAACCATGTTCCAAACTCTCATTGCTCACTGCTCTTAATACCAATTTAACTCTATCATGAAGTTACAGGGAATTTGCAGGACAGGCAGAGATGGAAACACTGATTCCTTTTTAACAAACAATCTCACATGAGAGCCATGAAGAAGGGGAATAGGTGCTATTTTTCATTAAAGAGGGTGGCTRGACGCAGATACACCTTAAGAGTTTGATTGAAAAGTTACTAAAAAGGACAGAATTTGGCAGTTCGGTTGTTTTCAATGGCCAGTGCATAACGGAGTCTCAAAGAGACCTGGCTTACATCAGCTATGAGAACATACTGTGAACTCCACCTCTAAGAACTGCTCAGACCCTTTTGTTATATGAACAAGCATCCTGAGACTCCAGTCAGCAAAGAACACAGAAATCTATAGGAAGGGTTTTCATAGTCCAGACTTACTTCCTTTCACAGCTTTCATTCCTTGCCCCAGGAAAGTTATAGCTACTGTTAAAGCAATGAAGACACCATTGTTCAGCTTTGCACTGTTTAAAACTGTGCAGCTACTGGAGTTCATATTTTGTTTTCCATATTTCTCCTCTTATGCATTCAAATTCAAATTGACAAATGCCTTTGTATATAATTTTAAACCCTCCCCATCTCTAATGCATCAGTATCTTGTTACATTGCCTTTGATTTCATTGTTTGCAATGCTAGTATCAGCAGCATGGAATTGCCAAGGCACTAAGCAGCCCAATTTTTCTTTAATTTCTCAGAAAATTGACAGCTTTATGAACTGTCTCTTTACCTATGCCCCATAAACATGTCAGGCTGTGGAAAACCATTCTAATTAAATCCCGAGGGATTGCAATGGAAGATTATAGCTTCTTGGCAGGTTATTAAAAAACAGTTGTTCATATATACACAAATATCTGTACTAGAAGCTAGCATTTGACAGAACAGCCAAGAAATTAACCCCACTGGCAACTCCAAATAACACTCACCAAAAAAGCCCAAAACAACAACAAAACCAAGAACCACCACCACAAAAAGCAACATACCACCAAAAACTAAAACCAACAATAAGCCACAAGCCACCAGCAGAAGAACTCAAGCAAYGAAAAAAGCCAAGGTAAAACAACCAAGTTAATTTAAATGGGAGTGGGCAGGGACAAATGGGGGAGGTTTCCTTGTACTTGATTCCCTTACAAAAGCTGCAAATTCAAAATGTCATCTGGAATCATCACCTTTTAACCTTGATTACGAGCACCTGATAAAAAAGAAAGCAGAACAATTCCTGTAAGGCCCAGAGAAATGGCCTTGCTTGCTGCATAGCCTTGGAGTAAGTAAATTAGAGTAGATGGATAATGTGAACCATTTGATTCAGCATAATACTCCTTCTCTCTGCTGTGATCATCCCAGGGAACATATATGAACTTCTGATGGGAAAATGTTTGTTAGAGGTCAGAGTGCATCCTTCCCAACAAGCTCYTCAAGTAACCTTGCCTTTGAGAGAGGCATTTGTTGCCCCTGCTCTTGCACCTGAAAAAAGTTGTCCAACCTCTCATCTCAGCAACAGATATTCAGGATTTAGATACTGACGAATTTCTGGAAGACTATACAGTGATTTGATTTTGCAACCTGTGCCTGACTTTTCACAAATGAACAGTTTCCATTGTGAAGGCAACTTTCAAAACGCTGCTGAGGGCCTCTTGAGCTGCAGTCRCAACAGGCAACTTTTGTCTCTCCTCTAGGGCCTGCCATCTTCAAGGAGGGCAGCCCTGTTACTGGAGAGGAGGAGGGAAAAGGGAACAAATTAAATGCTATTGCACCAAATGTTCTTGCTATGAAGAAACAAATACAGTATCACTGAGCCAGCTGTGTAATGGGTTTTGCAAATATCTGGACTTCTGAGGAGCTATAGATGATTTTAGTATTTATTTTTCTGAAACATGTTCTGGTGTCACCAAATACAATCTGCCATGCAAATGTTTCGTACATCACTACTTAGATTTGCTGGTGTTCCACATTTATGTGAATAAAATTTCAATCAACATAAAGTATGGGAAATCTCCAAGACTTAAAATCTTAAAAGACTGACACACAAAGATGCACTGATTTCATGGTTTGAGATGACAAAGAATCACATTTACAGGACTCCAAGTTTTTATATGAAGAAAACTACATTAGTTGCACTTTACATAAATGGAGCTTTAAAAGAAATACCTGCTACCCTGACAATACGTATGTGAAACACCAAAAAAGCTGTGTATCAAACTGAAAACAAGA
This sequence comes from Cardinalis cardinalis, assembly GCA_014549065.1. Classification (NCBI taxonomy): domain Eukaryota; kingdom Metazoa; phylum Chordata; class Aves; order Passeriformes; family Cardinalidae; genus Cardinalis; species Cardinalis cardinalis. The sequence goes on along the minus strand of JACDOX010000022.1, from coordinate 3,023,100 downwards.
TTAATAAAGAACAAACACAGAGCTACCTGACTATAGCACCAGATTGACTCAAGTCCACAACTTCACAATTAAATATATCTAGTATCATCTCTTGTGTGCACTGATAAACTGAAAATGATGCTCAGGCATTGGTTACCCAAAAATCACATTGCTACCAATGAGAGTGAGGAATCAAGTAAAGATAAGAATTAAATGGTATATTTTAGAAGTACATTGGACCTGACAGATTATTTCCCCCTGCCAATTGCTTGATTTATTCTCTCATATAAAATATATAAGATATACCACACCTTCTCTATTACTTGGCTAGGAAATGATTAGGTGATTTTAAAAAACATATGAAACCTTCTCCAATGTTCACATAGTACATTAAAACTCCAAGATGACTACTGGCTACATTCCTGCCTTACCTGATATCAGGGGTTTACTGTTCTCCTCTAGAAGAGAACACATAATTGGATAATAACAAGTAGAATAAACATTGGAATTTGAACCCTGATAAGATTTTTTTTGGATAGTGGAATTTATATTCTAAATTGATTAACAGCTTTCAACAAAGTGCCAGTCTTGGTTTGATTTAAAAAGGAGATTACTTTCTTGCACTTACTGGAAAAATATGACAGAACATCTTTTTGGCTGTGAGCAAGGACACTTYCAATGTGATAGGGACATTTTCCTCCACAAATTAATACATTTAATTTTGAAAGTTATTCTGTCAGCCTACTGGTTTTATTCATGGCTTGGCTTGTGCCATTCTCAGAAACTTCCATATTAAAAATGCACTAATCAAACTATTTGAAGAGAGAAAAAACCAAGATAGAAACCATGCTTGTTCTTCATTAAAAAACAAAAAAAAACAAAAAAAACCCAAAAACCCCCCAAAAAACAACAAACCACTAATTTGGCTTTCTACTGACACAAGTCCATTTTATTCAAGATAAATGGAGTTTGTAAATGTTCAGAAAAATCATTTMATTTTTAGGCTACTCATACTTAAGTGGTAAAAGTCTATAGCTACAGCAAAACTGTGGAAGTCTATAGCTGAAGAAGAAAAGTGGGAGGTGGGCAGGTGCTAGAAAAGGATCATGACTACATTAAGTCACACAGTAAGGAAATCACAGATGAAAACCCAAGGGAGGAAGTACCACATGGAAAGGTAAGTTCTCACYCCTCCCTACCTGAAACAATGCCAGGATCAGACACCTGAACCTCCTTTATCGTCATGTTGCATCTCAGCTCTTTTTTCCTTTGAATAAATCAGCTACTGATTCACTGTATGGAGTATGATTTTACTTGGAAGGTACCTAATTTATATCTTCACATACTATCACAAAAGAAGACTGCAGTCTTCTGAGAAAAATAATGGGAAACACCGAAACAAAAATATCCAGTATTACCTACTTTCTAATTTTATATTTGCAAATTGGAAAGGGTGGAATATTTGACTTATATTTGGAGTAACTGCACATAACAACTAAGAAATAAGGCACTGACTGTATCTACTGCAGGATTTCTTCTTTTTCAGGCGAGAAAAAAGTTCTTCAAAAATAATGAAGCCACTCATACCTGAGTTCTATAAAAACACCCATCTTTCTCCAAAACTTAGTGCTAACTGACATGAATCTGGCTTCTCTGCTTTCTAATAGCTAGCTTTTGTTTACTGGAAGGGGATGTGGGGGGAGAAAGTGATTGTGATTTATGTACCTGCAATCAGAGGATTGAGGAAAAAAGTCTTCAACCACAATCCCCAGTTCTCAAAATGAATCATTTGCTCGTTATAGTTGAGTGAAGACTGACTTACCATAGTATTTAAAAAAAAAAATTACTTTTCAGAAAAATGTTTACCAAAAATGCATGTATGCATGTTAAACTCATTTTCTTGCTCTCCACTACAGTAAAGCAAAAAAAAATGGGGAAGACATAACATTAAGTATTAAATAATTCAGCATTCTGTCATGTTGTATATCCAAAAATTGCCCAATCCCAGTGAAAGTCTAATGTTTAAGAATTAAGTCAGGACTTTTATGGAAACAACAAGGCAAGAGAATGGCATGAAACCTTGAGGAGCCTCCTGCTCTAATTTGTAAAAAAACCCAGACTTCTTGCATAATAAATTGTACCTCCATCACCTGGTTGCCAGTGTGCCTTTCACAAAAGGAAAGTATAATTTAAGAAGGAGAAAAAAAATGTTTGAAGCACAGAAGTGATCCTTAGTTTTACTGAAGTTGAATGCAGAACCAGAGATAAAGTCAGAATTACTTTAGACTTTTTTGGCAGTAACACATTTATAATAAATACTAATATTAATTAATAATTATGATTGGTTCTCTGGAAGCTCTAAAATCAGGTTCAATCCTTCCTAAAGAGCARTGATGACTGAACCTCTCCACATTCAATGAAGAAGGCTAAGGAAGTTAAGTTAGCCTTTGCCAGAGGCTAGGAGTGTGAACGTGAACAGTTCTTTTCCSTCTTTAATATTCATTTATACAAGTCAAATTCTGATCCCATTTATAATAACATAAATCTGGAATGACTCCCTTGCAGTCACTGGAGTGAGTTCAGATTTACTGCAGACTCTGTAAATAAGAACAGAATTTAGCCCATACACATTTAATTATCTTGTCTAACAGATTATATCTCTTGATGAAAGAAAAAAAACTAACCAAACTGCCTCAGACTTGGGAATGAGCAATAAAAAAGGTAGCACTGAGCAGCTCCTGCACTAGCAGGAAGGTCCCCAGGAAAGGCAGGTAAGTACAACCTAAGGGACAAACCTATTTCTTTATGTTTTTCTGGAGATCTTAAATTCTGTCAAAAGTATATTCAGTTCTGATAAATCGTAAATATACTGTAGACTTGCTCCATTTCCTAGGTGTGTTGCTGATTGTTAGTAATTTACACTCAAGATATAGCAACGATTTGCCATTGGCTTGGGGGAAATTGTTTTGCTGCCTATGATTTATAGCTATGATTTGCCTAAGAGTTTTATGAGGCAGTTTTTCCTGAATATGCCCTCAGTGAAAGGCCCCCAAACAGAGGCAGCTTACAGAGACCCTCAGACAGTATCTTATTTCTCCTTCACCCAAATAACAGGAGACTGTTCAAATTTTGTATTACTTTCACCCTTCTTCCTCTTGCTCAAAAAAAAAAAAAAAGGCACACCATAAGGCAAGGCAACATTGACACTATCTTGACTAAATGCCAGGTTTTCATGGATTTCATATGTAGCACATGCCTGTCTTGGCATGATGTATCACAGCATTCTCTGTGACAGTGACATATCAGTTAATCTGGGCAAGATATAGTACTTGATATCACTCTGATATAAGTGATACCTGGTTACATCTGCATCTCATGGGAAGGCACATAGACCTTACAAAGCAGGAAGGTCTGACGATGGGGAAAAAGTGCCAAAATCTCATTTCTGAATACTTGAAGCAACTCTTTAGAAGGGTCCATATACTTTGTCAAAAATATGCCCAAGAGGGTTTTCTGGGGCCTGTTACTGCTGAGTTACCTGACTAGGGAATAACAGCTCTCAGTATTATGCTCATTTTCTGTAAGCTACTTCCCTTCCTTTTTTTTCTTTGTCACATATTTTCCCCAACAGTTATAATCAGTTTCTGAAAATATATATGGCCAAAACACTATCTGGATAATCACAGATGTTCTATGTTTTATTTAATTAGCAGATTCCCTTATGGTATTGGTTACTTTTTATTGCTGCTGCATTAGAACTTCTGAAATAATGGGGTCCTATTATTGTGCTGGAACTTGGAAAACACAGAACAGACTAATTTATTATAGCCTAAATGTAGTTACATGTTAAACTTCCCAAGGTCAGCGCCAGAAATGCAGCAACCAGACTAACAGTTGCTTATTCCATTTCAACACTTAAGTGGATTTAAAGGTTACAGGTAATTTCTTCCAAAATTATTTGTCCAGATCCCTGTCTTGCACATATGTTCTCAGAACATTCCATAGTGACTAGTGACACTCAGTGGTTCATTAAAATCACTTCCAGTGACCCCAATAATCACATTATGAAGGCCAGACGATGCCTAAGTGTGTCACACTGGAGTGCCAAAACCTAAAGTACTTAAAATCAGCACTGTAAACAAAAGGATCACTACACACTGAATGTTTCTCTTCCTTTGTTAGGACATTAACTAGACACAAAAACCAACCAGRTTGCAGATAAAATATCATGCATGTTTTCTGGAAGAAAGAAGGAATTGTTATATTATTTATTAAGCAGTATCTCGAGTATGTGTTTGGCATCCTACTTTTCTCAACATTACTGTTCTGCTTTCTAATCTGAGATGTGTCACTTATCCTCCAGACCCACTAAGTCTTATCTTGCCAGTATACAGGCAGCAGCATGGACCTGAAACATCCAGCAGGGAAGGAAGCATTTCCCTAACTCAGGTAGCCTCAGGAGAGAAGTTCACAAGCTTGACCATGCACCACCCTACATGAACTATTCAGCACCTTCCCAGAGTTCTGCTTTAGTTTCTGCTTGAAGYTCAGATTTCAGATTTAAACAGAAGGAACGTTGTCTTATATATTAAACACAAATTTCTATAACTTCAACACTATGCAGTCTTTGATCACATATCATTCTCTTAAACTTGTAAATATAAAAAGCTTTGCAGGCTTAAAATACCAACTCTCATCTTAGTTCTGAGATAACAGAGACATTGTGAACAGTAGCTAAAGCCCATTTTTCCACTCTGATCTCAGTAGCTGAACATCTCATTAGTCCTGGTGGGCAGAGCTGCATGGGAGCCTGGTGTCCAAAAGGCCACTGGACACTCATTTTGTTGCTATGCAGTAAAATTATTTGCTTTAATTCACTTATTGCCATGAAATCTAACGGAAAGTACACATCTACCATTAGGCAGTAATGCAATTTGTACTTTGCAAAACCAAAACAAACACAAAAATCTCTTCTCATTACCACAGGAAAAAAAGGGGAAAACAGGAAAATGGAACATTCTGCAGTGGCCCCCAGAGCATGAACAAGGGTCATAGCTCAGGGCCACATTGCAAATACTGACTTTTCTTTTCACAGCTTTGGCAAAGTACACCACAGCAAGCTGCTGCACTTGCTCAGCTGAGGATGGGCAGACAGTAAAAAAGGTAATTGTGGTTTCTGCCAGAAGAATCTTAGGGGGTAGATTCAAAAGGATCAAAGCAGGTTAGGTTTAGGAATACTTGTGAATACCAATGTTGTCTGCTACTGTAGATGAACGCAAGAGAGGGATGAATTTACGCTGAGAGTAGATACAGGTTCAGAAATTTGGCTTCTTATATATTTGTGTATCTCTCACTTGACTAAGTCCTATTTATATTTATTTATTTACTTGTTTAAGGAACTACGCTTTTCCTTAGAGGAAATACTATGTGATTAGAAAGTAAGAATTTATTTTTCATCATGCCATCTCAATATTATAAAATGTATACTCCCAATTATAACTTCACACTGTTTCTAAAAATATTTGCATAATTGACAGATCAAGTGTAAACAAAGAGCTGTTGGGCCCATCAAGGTACAAAGTGCCACATGCCTGGGTTAATCCACATGCTTATAGCCACAAAAAAACCTGAGATGAGAGTACGCTCCAATAAATGTTGATGCTATCAGCTCTGAATATCAATTATATATATTTCCCTTTAAATAATTTATAATCAGTGGTAAACTACAAGTCACCTCCAGCTACCATCCATAAAGTATAGTTTTCTACACTCGGTATGCAACGAATTCATTTTGAAGCATGTCTGAACTTTTTTGTCATGAGCATCAGACTGAATGCCTGTAATAAAAATGACAGGTAAATAAGAATAAATGGTTTAACGTTAGCAAGAAATAGGGCTCTGCTGTTTCACCTCTGATGACAGAATCACAAGTTTAGCTCTCCCCTGAAGTTAAATGCAATGTTCTCCCACATCAAACCTTTAACGCCTCTTTTTTTTCCAAGATTGCAGCAGCCCAAATGTAATTTGAGCGAATTCACGAAACGCACTTTGTAAACAGATATTTATTGCCTGCAAGATAAATAGTCAAAATACATCAGATTTATTGATGCCTTGGGAATGCGGTATTACGGCAGTTTAGAAAGGAACCGTGAGCAAAATCACAGCAGGAACTGACTGTGGATGGTCTGTGCAGAGAGTGGGAAAAGCAGCRCCACAGGAAATATACAGGAGACAATGTTTAGGATAACATGACTAAACCAAAGGCACTGCAGCTTTTGTAGCAAACATGTTCAACAGAAACACCGACATCAAAYGTCTAGAATTTATTTAAACAAAAAGAAAAGTATTTTATACATTAAGGGAGAAAGAAAGAGGAGGGAAATAATCCATTCTACTTGTGAATTTTGGCAGGGTAAGTAGTAAGATATTTATCTTTCAGCAGGTGAGATTTAGAAAAGAGTGAAAACTTTCTAATAGTAGGAACAGTTAAGCCTTAAAATAGACTGCTTAGAGTGATTGTGGAATCTCCAGTTGGAGGTTTTCATTGGGATGTCAGACAAATATCTGTCAAAACCAATACAGATAAACTTGATTCTACTTCTTGATACTTCTCAGACTTATTTCTCATTATTCTATGAAACATTTACAAACTGTTTTTTAAAAATCACCATTAAAATTGTAGTTTACATTTAAAGTAACATATGAAAACTCTAATGCTGCAGAATGAAAACAATGTGGATTTCACTAATTTTATTTTATATATTTTTAACTGCCTCTAAGACCACACGAGAAGTGGTACCCTCATTSATTAACTACATAACACTGAAATGCAGAAAGCTCTAACCTGTCTGTTGTGAAGCAGACAACTTACGGTGTTCTGATACCACAGGGCCAACAYAATTACCAAGAATTTATGATATTTAGAGGTCTGCAACACTCCCAGCAGTGAAGGAGAGATATGCTGCTGTGTGTTTGATCTCGTCACTGGCAGAAGATTTTAGAAGACCATGTGAGCTATATTTTGCCCATATTTATTTATTTATTTATTTATAGAGATGTAAGTTGCAAACATGGGCAGAAAACACACCGTAACAACACAGTAGAAATTCCTACCCACCCACCTCACTTATACTTAACATAGGAACTGTCCTCTCCCTGACCTGTCCAGTCCATATAAAAGCTTACCCCAGACCTCCTTGATTCTTTCAATCCACCATACTGCATTCAGCATGTAAGCATACACTTATGTTGTTCATTTGCCAATTATTTTACTTTTGAAATATGCTTTAAATATTGGTTCACATAAGGCAATGTCCTTAAGAATATTATTTACAAATCTTCACTTCAAAYTAGATGTGTTCTCTTTATTCCCAGGCTGCAAAGACCTCTTATTTCAACAAGCACCAATAAACATTTATCTAGGTCCCATAGTGGTTATTACACCACTTGCCGGTGCTTCTGAAAATGACTGAGGTTTTTCAAGAACAGTATTCCATAACCCATTTTAATTTTTTTTCAATAGTTTCCTAGAGCATGGTGTCTCCTTTTGTAAATTGTAGAGGGGTTAGGTACGTTTTGTATCTTACGGAGCGTCAACTAAACCTCAACAATCCTTACCAGTTCTATTCAAGCCCCCTTCTGTGAGCCAACAAACATGATCTGGAAGAAGCATCTTAACAGCACAAWTGAGCCAGTGTGAACCCAGCTGGTTGCTGTCATTATAGCAAAACCTGTTCCTACCCTGCTCACCACTAAGCCATGTGTCTTCTTAAAGCTGTGTGTCTTCTTACTGGTTATTCCTTTATCTGAAATTTTTACACAACAGTAAGAGGCAGAAAACTCTCAAGTTGCATTTTGGAAGTACACTCTACATATGAATGAAATTTGTGATGAAGAGAGGAGTCAGTTCAGTACAAACAATATTGAACTGTTGTTTACTGCACAAAACAGGGAGATGTGAAGGGAGCATGCACAGCCTAACTTTGGGCAGCACAGTCAGGCCAGTTGTCAGAAGAGAGAAATCATTCACTTCAYAGGACCACAAAGCAGGCTCCTGCCCAAGGTGCTTTGAACTGTCCTCAGGGGTAATACATCTTTTTCTACCAATCTGAGAGGAACCCAGAGCTAATTAACCAATGGTTTCCTACCTCAGTACACTATATAATGGGTCTAATTTTCATTCAGATCTTTACAGAAGGTTAGAGATTAAAAGTTATCAACAGCCACAGCTTCCTAGAAGACATTTTCTTTCTTCTTTTTCTTTGTTTCTCTTTCTTGTGCTTGACTCTGAAAATCATTTCCACTCTTGTAACATCTGATGTGCGCAGGCTCCCCAGGACAGACAAATCCATGTGTAAGCAGACTGTTTGTTTTGAATTAGAAAAAAACTTTCATGAGTCATTCCTCATAAACCAAACAGATGACATTAAAGGAAACAGTGGATAATCTCCTTTGGCTTAAAAAGGGTAATGAACAAGTGCCAAAGAGATTTTCACTGATAATACAAACTGATTTGAAACATGCTGGCTGCAATCTGGCCTTCAGTGGTAGACTGGCTGGTGTTCACTGCTGTATATCTACTTTATAGACCATCTCCTAATGACCTGAAGCTGCTCTTCGTGGGAAATATATCTAGCCTACTTCATATCTATATATGCCTAAGAATCCTTTAAAGAGATGCAATTCATAGAGGCTTGTATCCACAGGGGTGGTTTAGAGAACTCCCCCAAAGTTTTCTGCAGCTCAGGACTTCTGACCCGCCCTGTCAGATCTCACGCTGCTCAGGTAATCTCTGCAATCTCTCCTTCAGCACTGCCTCACCAACAGTCCTTCCTGTGCACCTGGAAGGTGCTTTCCACCTGTGTGCAAAAGCTGATTTACATCATCCAGCTTTCCACAGCCAGCCTGGCAAGCTCCCCAGACTGGCTCAGAGCTGGAGCTTGGAGATTCAGAGCAGCAGCASAGTTTTTGAGTAATCAAACCAAAAGCCAGGCAGTGTAAAGTACATCTACAATGCCCTGCAGTTTAGGTGATCCAACCCATCAGGAAACGGGGATTTGTAAGCGATTTTTTTAAAGAGTTTTTATTTTAGTTAAAAATGAGCAAATAAAACTAAGTCTGCAAATCCACTGGGGTAAACCAATAATCTTGCCACACAGTCAGTCCAGCTTGAAACTGACCTCCCACTGTCGTTTGGGTTTGAGTTTTTTGGGATTTTTTTAAAGACTCGAGACTCAACCCTCAGCCTCCCCCTAGCCTGTCCCTTGACTAGCCAGAGCAACTGCCCAAGTATTCCAATATAGGGAAAACTCCCCGTGTGCATAAGGAATCCCTTCATAGACAAAATCTGGGATATGGACTTTTTCATTTAAGGGAAGCCAAGACAGAAATTAAAATTTTTAATTATTTCTAGTTTCTCTCTTCACAATGTTGCTTTAAGACCCTTTTGTTTGCTTCAGTATCAGTCACCTTGAGGTGGAACCAGAACAGGAAGCTGAAACGCCAAATGACTGAAAAAAAAACCTGTTCTTGTGGTTCTCCTGACCACACCAAATGCAAAGAGCACAAAGAGTTCATTTTCTTAAGTCTCCCAAACCCATTTCCACCCCAAAGAGCCACAGAAAAGCCTCAGATAAACATCCAGATCTTTGATTGTTTATGCAAACTGAACACTTCACAGCTTTTTGGAGACTAGCCCATCACTAAAAGGAATAAGAAAAGCTTTCCATACCCAGAATCCAAGAGCTTTTGTCTCCTTCACGGCCATGATCAAATACAGGTGTTTTTTTCCTCTTATTTTCAGATTTCATCCAGCGGACAGAAAAACAGGCAAGCACACTGTATGATTCAGGTAARTTTTCTTATTAGAATTTACAGATTAACATAAACAAAACCAAATTACCAGTGCAGCCCAAACAAGTCACACAAAGAGCCCAATGCTATAGGTCAAATTCCATTCCTGCAACAATTTTACCCAAAACAGATGTATACCTAACCTTACAAAAACATGTGAGTCCCTATTTTGGCTGCTGGTTAAGAACCTCCTGTGCAGTCTATTCCTGTCAAGGGCAGAGGTAAGATACTCCAGACAAAAAAAAAGTGACCCTCAGAAGCATACATGCAAAACTTATTAACTGACTAATTCTCTAAGTACACACGGACAGTGAACAATATTGATTTTAGGGATACTCAGTATTTTAAAGTAATTGGTTTTCCTCTAGCACAGCTCCCCATCCTCACTAGCCTTAAATGGAGAAYGATGCAAAGACTGAAGCCCAGGATTATTCTTCCACAATGCACTAGACTTCCTAGACAACTCTCAAATACTCCCAGATCACGCATGTGACTCAGAATACAGCAAAAGACATTTTAAAATTCTGATTCCTGCAAAAACTACTCAGTGAAAACCTGACATTCCAAAACCTACAAACTGGGAAGACCTATGATAGATAAAACTAAAAAACCCAAACAAACGAACAAAGAAAAAAAACCAAAACAACAAACAAGTGAGAAGGAGTTTATTATGGGCTTGTCAGCAAAGTATAATAGGATATCTTCCATCCCACCCTACCCTCACATCATGAGCTCACTAAGAGGTGAGTTTCACTGACAGGCTTCACAAAAAAATCCCCAAATCCACAACACAGGCATGGCAGAGAGAATCCTCCCCCAAGGGGCAAATTCCTTCCTCTGGGCAGGGGCTGATAAAAGCATTAAGAGGCCCAAGAAACACTTCTGTGCAGTGAGTGCTTTTGGTATATGATCCCAGGCTGGTCCAGAGGAAAGATCTAGAGTGTCACTGAAGGTCTGTTAATGTTTTTATACCTGCACAGATAATGTTTTATACCCCCACAAACACTTTYCCCATGGAATGTGAAGACAGCGATTAAGAGGAAATAGAGGGAGTGCAATGTACCACCTGGATGCCTGCTAGCAAAGGTGCCAGATTTTGTCTMTTTCAGAAACTTATAGGGAGAAAATGCTACATCACAACTAAGACCTCTGTTTTATCTCAATATTAGATAACTGGAGTTAAGGGCTAATGTGGCTTTTAGGCAAACCAAGTTGAAAGGCAGTTGTCCCAGCTCAATATCTATTGAACTGGAGAATAAAGAACACTGAAGCACGAAAGGTATAGCATAAGACTAGCAATGAACCTAATTACTTGAGTAATTGAATGAGAATATGCCCCACTCTAATTATAAGCAATAACATTTTTTAAGTAAACTAACTGTAAGATATCAATATATGATAATCAAAAATATGCAGCATAGCTCTTGGATTTTGTGGGATCAATACATCCCCTTTTAGTGGCATTCTAAATTGCTTCCCTTGTATGGGCTGCTACATCATCCTTTAACAACCTCCACCCAGCCCCACTAAAGAAAAAAGTGAATTGACTGGTGTTCATGATTCACTCTGCCAGAGCGGCACTTGGAACCCTCCTGTCCTGCCAAGGTGTGGCTCTTGCTGCAAATCCAGATACACTCAGGTGTCCCATGAGACAGCCTCTTCCATGGGGCTCTGTGGTCTCCCTTCAGGAAAGAAGGTCTTGCATCACTTTTGTTAATGCTGTCAGTGTAATTTCTGCTAAAGACAAGCTTTTCGTAACTACAAATGATTTTTTTTTTTTTCGGAACTGCTTCTCCTGTGCTGACTTTGTTCAAGGTCTGTAACACACACAGAGCACCTTTACAGCCATGCAGCACAACCACAGAGCTGAGACAAACCCTTCTCCAGAGCCTGGGCTGTYAGTTCAGACTTCCTTCCTTCCTTCTTTCCCTCCTCACGGTTTTGTTTTATGTTTACTTTATTTGTGAGTGCAAGAAAGAATAAGTAAGGGGAGGGTTTAGCCGTGATTGGTCTGAATCTGCAAGGGTCAGAGGTTTCAGATCTCCTCCTAATCGATTTGTGCGTGCCGAGTTCCATAAGGGACAAAATGTTTTATGCTTTCTCCAAGTGGCGCAAAAGCACAAGCCTGGTTCTTTCGAGTAACAAAGATTGTTTCTGAGCAGCTTTTCCCGAGGCACCGAGTGATGTAAAGGATGATTGGCAGAGTGCATGGCTCTGAATAAATGAATAGCACACATATGTTCTTTTTTTTCTTTTGTTTTCCTTTCCCCRCTTTCCTCCGAGAGGTTTTCAGCCCTGCTTCAGAGCGCGCACTTGCCGAGCAGCACCTGCGTTTTGCTGGCTTCTTTCAGGAGACCTGGCGGGCCGGCACTCCCACGGCGAAGGGCTCGCTTAATAAATGCTTCTGAGGCAAAAATCCATTTTTGGGGGCTCGTTTCCGGCGCGGCGCCATCCGCACGCCCACACTGCCACCTGCCGGCACCGGCCGGGCACGGCCCGCTCCGCCCGCCGCACGGGCAGCCAAAAAAAACCCMAAAAAAATTWAAAAATAAAAAAGGAAAGTGAAGTTACCCTTGAAAGGGGGAAAGCTTCGCAGTAGTATCCCGAAAAGAGACAGCTGTCCCTGCACAGCTGCCGGGAGTTGTTTTCTTGCTGAACGGTGAGGATTACCCAACTTGCTGAGTGCGTGCAGTGGAGCCAGCCCAGCGCTCCGACGGTACCCAGCCCTAACGAGTCCCCACCCTGGCTTTAGCGAATAGACGGCTGCCCAAGAATCATTTCCAGTTATTGTGAAACAATGTTGGAGACCGTATTTGCTTTTTAAAGACAATTATTGATCTGCAGTTGCACAGTGGCCGTCCATTTCATTCATCCCCTTCGTCACTAAGGGCTGTGTCACAAGTTCCCAGTTTAATGGAATTGGATCATTTGGGCAATTGCCAGTTCCACATGAGTTTTATTTTAACTCCTAGACTCTAAATGCCACACTGCCCTTCCCATGCCATGACTTACTGATACTCCTGCAGAACCTTCTGGATCCTAGCTCTGTGCTGAAGTAGCAGTGCCTTCTCAGACACCAGATGTCCAGAAGTAATTGCACCTTAGCTCTGGATCTTGGAACAATGATGAACCAACCCATGAGCCAAAACACAAAAAAATCCACAAAAAAAAACCCCCACCCAAACAAAAACAAAAATCAGAAGATCTTTCACCATCTCATTGCCACAGTCACATTCAAGAATTGTGCACAGAATTGAAGAACCATAATTTACACTGATCACTTGAATTATGACTGAAAGAAATGGCCATGGTTTGTAAATAGAATTTCAYCTTAAACAAGTTAACTGACCTTGCTTTTTGAGAGCATTTGTGTAAGGAAAGTTTCCTCCACGCAAGTTTTTACAGTAAACAAATTTGAGACCCACTACTCCAGCGGGCAGGTGAAAAAACAGAATAGTATACCACAGTGAGTTAAATTCTTTTTGTAAGGAAAAGGAAAAGTCTACCTTCCTTTTGGGACAAATACTATAGAATAATACTACATTTCTGGCCAAAAATTCTTAACAAAGAAACGAGTGAAAAAACATACATCTAATTATTCTGACAGATYCAGTAGACCTTCAAGGCTTACAAAATATACAGCTCATTACATTTAAGCTGTCAGATGCAAAAATAGCATCAATACCATGTAATTCAGGTGACCAATCATGCAGCCAAAGTATCTTAGCCTTTCACAGGATGACAACAGGGCAAATCAGATAATGATTCACAGGCTAAAATGTGCCTTATGTTTATAGTTAAAGCAGCACAATGGAAAAAAAAAAAAAGAAGAAAGATAAAATAGATAAAATAATCCTCCACAAAAATCTTCCCAGAAAAAAGGCAGGAAAAACATTCTAAACAGTCTTCAACCACTTATAATTATGACTTCTGTGACTGTTCCTATGTCAGAAAGAAATGCTAGTGGTTCTTCAACCGATTTGTGTTCAGGTAAAACACTTCCATCAGTAAAATGCCCACTGACCCCAGCCTATCATCCCTAGTCACAGGGACATCAGAACCAGCCATGCATAAAACAGATTGCCCTTTCTGTATCAACTCCAGGTTYTTCACACTCTACCTTGCATTCAGCACCTCCAGAACTGCACTTTGARGGTAGAAAGGTGGAGGAATTTCATTTCCAACTCATTCTGAAGATCCCTGTAATTCTATTAGACTCTCTACAGCAGTCCACCTAGCCCAGCAGTTTGATAAGTTATAATTAAAAACAAAAAAGAAACAAAACCAAAAAACAAAACAAAACCAAAAAAACCCACACCATAACAAACACAAAAAGCCCCCCACCTATGCCTTTTTTACTTGTTCTTCTTGCTGAGTAGTAAGGCAGTTATCCACAGAGGTTCTCTCTGCACTTTCAAGTTTTGGAACTCCTGTGCAGTCACATCAAAGCAGCTTCCTTGGCCACAGCAGCTCRTCTGACTGCTCACACACGGACTAAAGGGCTCACAGTTATTGCAGTAACATTTACTGCCCTCACAGCCATCACATACTCTGGAGGGAAGCAAGTGGACCAGATGAAATGTCTTCTTACTGTAATCACATGAACTGAAATCCCTTCAACATCACAAAAAAAAAAAGAAAAAAGCACAACTGAAAAATTATTCACCATCACCATAACTGTTAAAAAAAAACCTCTCTCTTTGAAAATTCTCAACATAACTTCTGCTGGTTAAATCCATRGGAGTAATCAATATTTCTTATTAGGTTTTAACATGCTACTCTTCAATTTCATGAGCTAACATCTGTGATTCTAAACTACTGATAGAAATAACCAGGATATAGAAGTAAGTAATTCCATGTATTTACAATAGCAATGTTCCGGGAGTTTCACCATCTGAAAGCAAGTTGGTGTAGAAACAGAACGTAATAAATACAGAGATCCCTTGAARATCACTATGTAAGAAAGTCCCTAATAAATAGTAGATGAACCCTTGGCTCCCAGTCATGTGCCTGCTCTGAATCTCAAATCCATTTTGGTTACACAATATCAAAAATTATCCTTTTTTTGAGCTGGCTTAACAACAATGGTAAAACTACATGGATTTTTTTTCCGTATGGGATTTTCACAAACTGTTCAAGGCATCTATTTTTTTTTCCTCTAAAACTGTCTCAAGCATTTGAAAGTAAAATTTTTATTTMTATTCTATATGCTTTAAATRAAGAAAAGGTTAGCAATATTTTAAATTTACCAGAGCTATCCTGTCCATTCCAAGACCATAACATTCTGGAAAATGGACTATTTAGCAGCTGATCATCATTCATTCTTAATTAAAATTTCAGTGAAAATAATCAGTGAACATTTTAATGAGAAAAGAATATGGGTCATTTTTGAAACCTAGATAACAAAAATAACTTTCTYCCAAAAAATAAATGGGAACAATGAGTTTATAAATTAAGTTTACCAATTAGTTGGGKTTTTTTTTCCAAACAGCTTCAGTAGAAATAAAATTATAGAACAGAAAATGGCAACTGGCATGGTTGCCAGTTGCAGTTGGCAATTATATTGCCAATATTTAACAGAATACCCCTATATCTTGTTAATTTCCCCAATCATCTGAAAGAACCTGATATTTCAGTTGACTGAACRAAATGTTTGTGCTTAAGATTCCATAACATGTTTGGGCCATTTGAGTTTCTACACTGCCCACTGAAAATTTCACCAAATTCTTTGCACCACAGAAATCAGAAAACAAACATTTTTAAAGTCACAGAACACAAAAGCATTACAGGTGCAGTGCTCACTCCTGCATGGGAAATGGGGGTCCTCAGAAGTAGCATTAATATTTGTAGGCAGCAGGTTCAAAATTATCGGTATAAAGGGGATATTCCATGTCAGTTACTTTTCAAGGCCAAAACCTGTTATCCACACTGCAGTGGATATCAGGAGTTTTAGCAGTATCAAAAAAACCCAAAACAACAACCAACCCCACATCTAGGAAATGTAAGTTTCATGATCTTGGAAGAACAGTATTTCTGCAGACATAATTAGACACCAAATTCACAATACACAGATATTAATAGGATTCATAGATGTATAAACGCATGGGTCCCCTTGGAAATCAACAAGACTTTTGGCTTATGCACAAAGTCAGACCTCTAAATCAGACTTGCAAGTGGTCTGATTTACTCATTTACACCAGTCTGATTTACTCATTTAAACCAGTGAAAAATCCGAAATCAATAATATTATAAAATTTGGAAGCACAGATAATGTTATCTGGAGCATCACAAGTTCAGGTACTTGTTTTACAGATTTCTTAGAGACTTAACCCTGAAGTCATGAACRTATCAGACTTAATTATTTTAAGAAATAGTTAAAATATTGATAACCCTTCAGTTACAGATTATAGACCAAAACCATGACCTCTGAAGACTGCCCCAAAAGCAACAGGGAAATGAAAATAATTGATTTTAATCACAAATTTATAATTGGTACTGTTACTTCTAGACTGTGGCTGCTGGTACAATTGGGCTACTTCAAACCTGAGACAGCATCCTCTCCCTTCCTAATGAAATATGCTGCCCTGCATCTGTGACTAAACTGCAAGCCCTCTCCCTTTTTTCACCATGGTCTGGGCCAAAAGCGTGCATCCATAGTGTACTTTAACTCAAGTGTGAGGCATCCTTGCTTGGATTTCCCTTAGAAACCAGCCCAAGTGGTAGCTGAAGACAGATAACTGCAAACTGTGGTAAATATGCTGGCTTGCATAATCAATGTATCTTTCCAGATTAAAGCTCCACCAACAACTGTCCCTGCTGCAAAGTTTAGACAACTTTTTCTGTAAGTAACTCAGTGAAGCTAATGGGGTCTGGATTCCGATGAACTTGTACTTGTTGAATCATCTAATGAAAACCAAAAGAACTCCATAGTGCATTTGTGAGGCCTTTCCCTTGTGCAGGTTCCCAAGAGCCCAATAGGTGAGCTCAGCTTGCAGTCACTTTGTCAGCACAGCTGCTAGTAWCAACTCCTTCTTCTTCCATAAATTTCTGAAGCTCATGGACACATCATTCCTTCAGAACTGCTCTTCTTCTGACAAATCTGGCAGATTTCCAAGAGTTTAGGTGTCATGAGGATGGTCAGAAAGAAGAATAAACAAAGGCGGAGACAGACACAATGRCCACCTCAGCCTCCTCCCTAGGAAACCAAGCTAAAAGAGAAAACATGTCTGCAGAATTATGTGCTGAGCTTGTTTCTTTCAAGTGGGTGGCTCTTAGTTTTTATGTAGAACACTAACTGAATTAAACCTACTTTGATTAAATACAACTAATTTTGAAATGTGTGTTGGAGCAGCGCAGTGCTACTGAGCTCAGAGTTTTTAAGAGACTAACAAGAATGTACTGTGGTTTTTTCCAATCTATTTCAATTGCACTTTTACAATGGCAGAATAATGGTAAGATTAGTCTATTTTATCATGATTAAATCTTGATTAACATATTAAATAACCATTGTACACTAATTAACTCTAGTAAATGCAACGTCCAATACATTGTTCTACTTCTGCAGACTTCCAATGAAAAAGTAACTATCTTTAGTATGGTTATTTCTTACAGAGTGTTTTTAGGATCTGACACAGAGTATCACTATGGACTAAGGTATTTAAACCTTAAAGTATGATTTTTGCAGATAAGTTACAATATGAACAGAAAATAATACATTATTTTAGAGAGCACTTCCAAACATGCTCTATGCAATCTGAACACTGAAGAGATAAAATTTAAATCTATACTCTTGTAAGGACAGCATGAAGTTGAATTTTAGATAACCTTGCAGTTCAATTATGTGAAGTGGCATTATAGTATTTTACAGGATGCACAGATGAAAAGCCATTACCAGGGATTTGTCACTATTTCACAACTGTGAACAACTCTAGGCAAGGCTTTTAACCAGCAGTTAAAAACTCCCTTGTGTCTTCATCTTGCAGTAAGTTTTTATTCCACTGGAAACACTTTAAACATCTAGTTTCCTCTGTCATGAGCACTCACAGGAACCCAAACATCTGCAGTCTGATTTCCTTGTGTTGCAAACATCCTCTCAAAGTACAAAATGAGAGCAGCCGTCACTGTAAGCCAACACATTTATGCCAGGTTTTCAGCCAACTCTTAAATACAGTTGGGTTTTTTGTGCACAAAAACATATGGGCTGAACTGAAATGAGTAAAAAATAGATTTTTGAAATCTGCCTATCCACTTTATGAGCTGTTTCAAAAGTGCAATGGGTGATGACACAAAGTGCTCAAACTCAGACTTGTCTAACTCAGGGCACTGAGCTGAGGCACCTCCACTTTCTTAAAGGTCACTGAAGGGACTCATGCACCTCCACATGCCAATTTAGAGACAAGGTGTAAAAACAAARCAGCAGAAGTTCTTGCTGTGATAGAAATGAGCAATAGTTGCATATGTTGCTTCCAATAAAAGGCAAAATTTTACTTCAAGAAGCAGAAATGAACAGCTGGAATTGTCCACCCCGGTACTTTGTCTTTTCCTACTTCTCTTGGTTAAAATCCTACAACATAACAAAAGTACATTGTAAGGCAGCAAGTAAATTTCAGTTTGGTGTTACATAGCACCTTTCCAGATAATTGCATCCACACAATGGAAATTTAATGACTAGCAGAAACCATCACTGTGTCAGGAAGCTGCAAGGTTCTGACCTTTAGGCACAATGGACCAGGAGCTGGGGCTGCTAACACAGTTGCCAAGATAGGGTTTCGCCAGGCAGGTGGCATGTGCCACTGTCCTTAAGTAAAGCGAGGGCCAGGGATGGTGGCCAGGTTCAAAAATGAGACCATGAGGCAATTTTGAGGTGATGAGGCAGGTCTGAGATCAAGCTGGGAAGTCAGATCAAGTCCTGTGGAGTAGCCAGGGCTAGACAAAGCCCTGTGGTCTCTRGGAAAGGTCCATGGTGACAAGTGAGGTCCAAGGTCAAACCAAGAAATCAGTCCATGGGTCTCAGTTCAGATCAACGGGGGCCTTGGCCAGGCACAGACACAGCTGTGGCTGAGCTGGGAAAAGACACAGTCATAGCTCAAGCAGACACTAAAGATCCAGGGCTGCAGAGCTCACAGCTAGAGGACATGGAGTAAAAACCCAAATGACAGTATCTCACACTGTCAGTAGGACAGCATTTCATCCCGCCCCACATATGATGCACCAGACATCCTCTGCCAGTCACCTTCTCCATCTGCCCAGAGTGCAAGACAGAGGTGCCAAGAGCAGGCAGGTCACCTGTGCCTTATAGCAGAGGCTTGCTCTCAAGAACAGTCCTGGAGCCCCAAAATTCCCAACCAGCACCAGCGCAGCTCTGTCYTATCACCTGGGTGCATCCAAGAGAAGGATCTCCCCCCTTGTCACACCATCACACAGACCTGGGCTCTCCCTGGGACCAGATGCCTGCACTCCTTTCCTCCCTCCACATGATGCAGGAAAAGCTGTTGCACATGTCCTCCAGGACACTGAGAGGTCTGCCCGTGTGGGGTGCAATTATGTTGAATATTTTCATACAGTTCAACAGAAATGTAAATGTCAGCAACAAATATCTTTGTCAGATTTCCAAAGAATGAACAATGTACTCACTCACAGACAAAAGGGATTGTTTCTGAAAATGATCTCTGCCTTCAGGCTGTAGGACAATGCCTTTTTAGTGGTCTCCATCAACCTTTGTTTGAAATTATGTGAGTAACTGGCAGAATTTTTTAATTAGACCACCAAATGGCAACCTTAATGCACAGGATATACAGTCATTGGCTTTTACTTTGAATTTCTTTTATGGTCTAGAGTAAAAGAATCAGCAAGAAGAGGAAGTGATTACTACAAAAGCATGATAACTACTTCAATCTCTAGCTATAAACATACAGTAATTAATCAATTAATGCAGATTACATACGTCAAGGAAAAAATAGAGTATATAGGATGAAGTCAGCATAATCCTTTTGTATAGTTTTATGAATGATCTAATGTTGTAACTCAAGATACTTCATATTTACAGCAACATTTAAGCAGACAATCAAAATTAAAGTGCTAATCCATATTAATAATATTTTTTAAGATATTTAGATATTCATTGTGGAATAAAAATGCATCATGACTTTCCACAGTCAGAGCTGAATCAGAAAAGCAAACCTATTCAGCAAGAGCCCTTAAAAATTAATTATGTAGCCATGCCCATGGAACTTTAGCACATGCTTACAATTAGCCATTACCTTGAATGCATTTGAGAATAAGAAAAATTCAAATTCTGTATTTAAGAATAAGTTAAAATGGTCACAAAAATTTTTGATCTCTTAATACTCTTTTTTAAAAATGAGCTTTATCATAAAGTGCATTTACAGGACTAATTAACTACTACTTCTGAAAGGGAAGTACTTTCAGACCCTCTGAGGAACCATTTCATATATTACTATTCTTTGCCATCCTTTGCATGTCCAGTACACAAGCCTTTGTTACTTCTTCACCAGAATGTGTGTGCATATATGTATATATATGCACATTATACAAATAAATTTATTGTTGTCTGCAGCTCTATAAAGTTTAAGAAAACTTATCTCAGAAGCCTTTCTTTTTAGTTCTCTCAGTCTTTACATATATTTATTAACGTTTCAACTCGCAATCTGGAAGAAAAATAAAACAAAACAAAACAAAACAAAAAGATATATGGAAATTAATTTTAAAAGGAAGTTATTCATGGGAATTTTGAGGGCATAAACCCTCTTTTGATAACAGATTATGTTTTATATGGGAGTGTGTGTTCACCAGCTAAGCTCCCCTATCCACAGGCTTAAATTGCAAGTCCATGGAAATAAGTTATTTGATTCCCTGAAAACAATTCAACTGAATCAATTTCTAGTTTTCTTTGGTCATGTTCTTTAAATTAAAAGAAACAAAAATTTTATTATTTTATAACTGGCTTTTCATTTGAAGAAAGTATCGTGCATTTATAATTTTGAGCACTGCTTAACTCCATATTTTCATCTGAAGACTTCCCCTGATGTTGTGTGTAGTTGTGTGGCATTGATTTCAGAATAAGCTTCTAAGTCAAGGTGTGATCWGTTATATAGACAGGCTCACTGCACTTCCTTATATCTGAAATATCCCTGGAGGCTTTTACCATTTCTCAGTGTCATCAATTTTAATCTATATGAAGTGAAATCCAAAATTACTGAGCAAAAAGTATCTCTCACTTCAAGTACAGTACATGGTAATCACAAGAACCCCATAATCCAAAATACAAGATGCATATAGAGGTTATTCCACAGCCTGTTGAGGTCAAAGTCCATCCTAAGTTTTGTTATTCCAAGATCAACAGTTTATTCATTTGCTATGAATCACCTCTCAAAATTCCTTCTTAGAAGGAAAAAAATATATATTCCATAACAAGAAGAAGATCATTAGATCTCAAACACATCTTCGTGTGTAATATTTCTTTAGAAGTCACAATAAAGCAAAATAAATAAAATTCCCCATATATAATGAAGCCCAAGTCGATGTTTTAATGTCTCTGAATGCAATCATAAGTKAAATCTTTATGCTTTTAATACCAAAAGAGGAATTAAGACCTGCTTAGTCTGGAAGAACAATGTTAAGTAAAATGTAGGTAAGCATTTTAATACAAAACTTGTAAGCTTGTGCCTCCTGGACACCCATGAAAACATCCCTGTAGATCAAACTGCCCCAAAGTTCTGTGACTCAGTGCATTTCTACAGCAATGAGATTAAATTATTAACCTGAACTGAGTTGCAAAATACATGCATCTGTGCAGTCTGACCCKAATCACACTGCTTTTGGACTGGAACTAGATCATACCTTGCTCACACCATCACAGACAATAACTTGTGAATACCACGATAACTGAAAATAAAGAGGATTAAAAAAAACCAAACTCATATTAAAAATAAGAAAGTTAAAACTTGTTGAACTCTCCAGAATTTGTGAGGTAGGGTGAGACAGGGAGATACAGGAGGTCCAACAAATGGCAATGGATTCATATTTAAAGTTAGGTTGACGCTGCTGCTAAATTCCACAGGATTGGAATTCAGGTCTGGGGTTTTGTTGCTGCCTGTGTCATAGACACATGATGTGATTTTAGACGACCTGACCTGCCATAATCTTTGTTCATTTAGATACCAACATACATATTTACAAGAGATAAATTAGATGCTTATGGGAGGCAGGTGCTTAAAGCACCTTCCTCAGTCAGTGCAACCCTTACTCTGTCTCCAACACTACAGCACAAAATGGGAATAAAGGCATCCTGCATATATATTTTCCTCTTTGTATTTTCCACGTTTCAAGGGCCCTTACTGATTCCCTTGTCCCCATTTTCTGTGTACATTACCTAGCACAAAACCTCAGGATTATTATAAAGCCTGGGGACCTTTAAATAAAGTGATATACCAGTAAGTACTTAGCACACTCTCAATATAATCTCTACCAGAAAAATTTCTCACTGTTAGCAACAACCTTTGGTGAAAGACAACATCCGAGCGTACTCTCAGGGAATTTGGACAGTTTTCTAATTAATTTCTGAACATTTGTAGCACAAACTAAGCATCAGTAAATTATGCTTAGAGTATTTGGAACACTTCCAACCTCATTTTCTTCTCTTCTCCCTCTTCTTTCACTAGAAGAGGCAGATACGGTTAAAATCACACAACAAAAATATTTCTTTACAGAACACTTGCAGCAATTACCATTTTTATAAATCTTATTCTTTTATGCTTAGGGTTTGTCCTCAGTTGATCTTGTTTCAGGTCAAGAAGTGACCCAATAAATGCAAGAAGCAGATACTCTAGACTTCCTGCTTAAGTATAGTTCAATATAAAGCATGTTAATGGTGAAGTCTCTCAAGAGCACTTATGAGACAGAGAAACACTTAAAGGAATTCTTCATACACTTGTTTACATTAGTATTTATAGCATTACCCTTAAAATGATCACTTCACCACATAAAATCCACTGTATCTATAAAATGTTACATCGAAAGCAAACCAATCAAATAAATAATGCAGGACTATTTCACACTATCTACTTGCACTGAGTCATAACCCTACTTAGGTCTGTCAAGTTTAATTCAGGAATTGGGTGAAAGAGTCTCATTCAAAGTCCACATTGCATATCTCACAACATGTTGGCAAGACATCTCCTTTCRCAGTGCGGCAGACAGTAAGGTCAGGGTAATCCTGCTGTGGGTCCCAAACACGACAGTTTTCTCAAATGAACCATTTCCTGATTTGAGAGTTAAGGGGCAGCACCAGCTCCTTTCTGAAAAATTTCTTCATCTAATTGTCAGGTATTTCATTAAGAAAAACACCACCAAGACAAACTCTTCTCCCACATCTTGATTGATTGTGGTGGCTTCCTTCCTAAAACTCAGAGGCTGTCTGCCCTGGCAGCCACAATTATATAAAGTACTGTAGCTCAAAGCAAAGACTGAGGCAGCCGAATCAAACAACCAGATCCATCTACCACAACAACACTCGTTTCAATTCCACTTCCCTGTTAAACATCATCTTTACTGTGGTCTAATGTTGCCTTCATAATGCACCTCCCACACAGCAAGCACGCCCTTTCTCTAGCTCAGATCCTGGGCTCAGTGTACAGACCCTGTGAAAGTCATTACAGCAATGTAATTTCTAGTACTTGCATTTTCACTATAGYAAAATCTCACAGGGATCAGACCCACTTATGGTCTTAACTAAAACTAGCCATCTGACTTAATTAACATTTAGAATTCATCAAACCTTGCAGGGCTCATACTGGGCTCTGGGGCAGCTTGGCAGTGCTCACATTGGGCTCCTGCTGGGTCTACGTCTCTGGTAGCAGCGTTTTTCCAGCAGACAACACACTTGGTGTTAAAGCATAGGAAGAATGAAACTAAAAAAAAAAAAAAAATCTGTTTCACAGTATCTCTACATCACACAATGCACCACGCAGCACAGGGAGAACAGGAGGCAGCAGAACAGAGCAGCAGGAACTAAGAGACAGTCACACTGCCCTTATATATTTGCTCCATAAGCTGTAACCCAACAACAGTTGTGTCTTTTAAATACCTTTCTGTGCAATACAAATCCTGACTGTATTTTTGTTTCTCTACGCCCATTGATATTAAAAGCAGCATAAAGATTTGTTTCTCTGAAGGTACTACAGATGATRGAAAGGTTTCCCAAAATTGGGAGTGATGTCAATAGAGAAACAGACTCCTATTTGGGCCATCCAAAACATCTAAGTTTTTCAAGACCRAAGTTCTATGTTCAGAGCATCGAACACTGTTGCAGTTGGGCCATTTGCCCAGGCAGGGAAAACTCCACACTCAATATGAGCGTTSAGAAAGCTTCCCTTTATTTAGTTCGAGTGCCAGACTTTATACAGAACAAGTAATAAGCTCATGCATATTCTAAAGCTAAGCAGTCTATTGGTTAAGCTATACCATCAACTCTTCCTCATTCTCTCAGGCCTAACATTCCCTTTTTCCCACGTCTCTCTGTCTACTTGTTATCATACCCAGCTAGGCCCAAGGACACGCTATCTTGTAGGTGCAAAGAATCAGAATAGCTGGGTTCGGTATTTTTCCAGCTCTTGCTCAGCTAACAAGCAAATGTCTGTGTGACCCCTGTCACGTTAGCTAATTCTCAACAGAACACTAATGGACAGACAGCTGCTGCTCATGGTGTTGGCTGCTTCAGATGGTTCTGGAACCAATCCATGGAGCTAGATTTCTTTATAACCTYTTTTCTCTTTGTGATCTCATAGCACGTAGTCTTCACACAAGCCTGCTTTGAATTTCTTGCTTCTTTGTACCCAAGTAGCAAGTTACCAAGTAATACTCAAGTAACCACCAGAGACACAGCATTCTTTCTATGACCTTAATGCGTGGTGGCTCAAATAATTAGACTTTATGAAGTGTTATATTTTTCTGCTCTATGCAAAAATGTAGTTGAATGTAAAAACCTGTTTGTTAAGAGCTATCATGAGATTAGGTGCTTTCAAAATGTTTAAACACAATGATATTGAGAAAAGAAAATGTCAGCTTTATAAATATAYTTTTACAAAGTGCAATATGAAAGGCAAACTTCAAACATTTAGCATGAATATCCACTAAAATTTGAGGTTTTCCCTTCTCACAGCTTTGAAAATTATTTTGTACTTTGATGTTCTCTGTTCCTCAGGGAATTATTATTATAATTATTATTATTGCTAGTATTAGTATTAATTATTAAGAAAAGCACCATAAGTCTTACATTTTGTCATATTTGAAGACTAGTAGGTTTAAGACACAAAGCCTGTACATCTTTTTCACTGAATACTAGTGGCTGCAGGCACTGAGAAGGAGCAATAGAAGTGCATGAGAAAGGCAAAAAATACCAAATTCCAACACAGATCTTTCCTGAGAAGCTATAATTTCCTACAGGACAGACAACATATTTGGTGGCAGTGAAAATATGACAACTCTATCTATCAATCCAACCAAGTTTATCATGAGGTTTAACATTTCTTAACTGTCAAACTATAACATGTCCCTAGAAATAAGAAACTACATTTTGAACTATCTGCCAAAAGCACACAGGGAAAAAAAAAAGATACAAAAGATGACTTCCAAACTATAAATAATATTTTTGCAGTCATACTTGCATCCTTATTCCTGAAACCAATTTAGAAAACAATTGGACAAGGCAGCCTGGGAATAAAGAATCATTTGCCATTAGACTTTAATGTGTGATTACTTAGTAATGTAATTGAAAGCATGACTGTAGCACATTGCCAGCTTTCTATTGCCAGGAGATTACATCGTAAATGATACAGAGCATTTAATGACTTTTTTTTTTATTCCATATTTTTGTGACAAGAAGTTTTGCTCTAATATTTGAATTTGCTTTTCTTTCTCAACGACTGCAGAATCAAGGGTTTGTGGGAAGGAGGTGTGGTGAAGGAGAGGTGATAGGTCTCAATCATTAACATGAGAAAACAAAAGATACTAATTGCCACAATTGCACTAGCAGCTGTGTGGTGAAGGCCAATGATGTCTAAGCATATAGAAGTGACACGATACACCTTTAGGGCTCTATTTTTGGGTCTGATTCTATGAATTAGAGTAAAATCCAAGAACTAACTGTGCAGCCTAGGTCTGTTGGAGCAATTTCCTAAAAATGTGTTGAGTTATAGTGACTGTACCTCGTGAAGMCCTGACCCAAATCATAGTACTCTACAAAGCCTCATGGTGTTTAAAGGCTTGATCTTCAACCAAGGTAGCCAGGCAAAGCTGGGTGGGCTTTTGGAGGAGTTGTGTCTTTTTACACCGGCAGAGACCCTAGACCTTCATTAAGAAGCTGCACTGACAGCTACAGAAGAGCTACAGAAATTCAGGAAAACACAGAAAACATTGACTTAGCAGTGTTTTCCCTCCTTTGTCTTTACAGCCTTTCCCTCCAAGCATCCTGCAGCTTCAACAACTTTCACAACAAAAATTCCAAAGGCTTTACTGATAAGTGGAACTTGTCACCCAACATCACCTAAGGCATCCTGGCTGTGTAAATCCTTCCCTTCCTAGACTCCATCTAGTTCACAAAAACAACTCTCAACAGAAAAAAATTAAAAGTTCAAGGGTTTTTGGAACACTGGGACTTCTGCTCGTGCAGACTGGGGTACAGATCACACCGTGCTGGTCCTTGTCAAAAGAACCTGTGTCACCCCATCCACATGATTCCCACACCCAAGGAACATGCCAGCCGAGCAGTCCCTCTATGCATACACCATGAACAAACACCATCAGACAAATTGAGTAGACCCATGCTGCCACAGAGCTATCATCAAATGCTGTAGTATTCATATTTGATTGTTTGATGCCTTCAGATCACCTAAGATATGCATTTCACAATTTAAGTGCAGAAGTTGCTGGGATTTAAAACCCACTCTGACAAGAGAATTCAAGAGGGAACTGTGAGGAGCTGAAATTCACAGTGATTTTGTTTCCCTTGCAGCCTGTTCTCACAGGTTTTTCATCAAAAAGCAGGGAATGGAGCTTGAGTAAGGATTCTAGCATTTGGCTCACAGGCTTTGTTTGTCTTTATCCTATTTTGCTGAATGTCAGATGACCATGGAGGCAATACAGAACTCCAAGATAGGAGCGGATGTTTCAGAACAGGAATTATCATTCACAGGCAACAGTCTCGCTCCTCTTTCACACCACTAGTACTGAAACCAAGGAAAGAATAAAACAGTAACTGCAAGGTGGCAAGGTCCAGAGYCCTCCTTCCAGAGACTGATTCTGGGCTAACTTTCTCTCCAGTAAAAACCAWTACTGCAGTCTGACAGGGGCCCTTCTACTAACACATGCAATTCATTTTTCAAGAGAAACTTTTTATTACAAGACTTCTTATAAAAATAATTTGCTTTGCAGCTGCTTTTACATAGTTTCTTGAACTGTTTTCACAGTACTGAATGATTGGAACAAACCAGATTACTTCCCTCTAATTTGTCCTAGTGACCTACCATATATATCAATAAAGGGGTATTTTGTTTGTCTATAGCTCTATTTTCACTGAAGAAAGCTATGCCAGTTGCATTAAAATACTTTTAACCTATTCAATTCATGACAGTGGAAGTACCAGAGCCTTCTGGGCTTTGTAATATAATAGCATCCCTTTATCACGTTGAATGGTTTATTGGAACCAGCTTGTACAGATGATTTAGTTTACCACAGTGAGGCCACAACTGCAGGGCTCCAATCTCTGTTTGGGGACTCTTCGTTAATTTTCAGTGTTTCCAGTTTGGCCTTCAAATGGGTTTGCTTTTTTGGATGTTTTCTGTTTGTGTTTTTTAGGGGCATTAGGGAGGTTTGGGGGTTTCTGTTGGGTTTTTTTTTTCTGTTTGCTTCCTTTTAACTTATTTTTTCATATAAGTTCAGTTTGAATTTTCATTATTTGCCTTCTTGGTATACATATTTTTAAGATAAGACCTGGTCCAGATAGGGTGCATTTTGTGAACACCTAATGGCCACTCATTTTCATTAAAACAGGAACTGGTTTTATCCAACACGAGGCGGAAATTTTTGCCAACTTTATTTTATGCAGAAATTCTAATATGATAAATATTACTAGGACAAGTGTCACTGCACCTGGACTGGGTCAGCTAATGAACCTGGTGATTTCATGTAGCAGCTAGCACCAGTCATGCAGCTAGTACAGCTCCTAGCATAAGTCTGCGAATTTTAACCTATCTTTTGCTAGGACAGGCATAAATTAAAAACTACCCCACACCTGTCCCAAACAATCAGTTTTGCTGTGCTCAGGGAACTAGATGRCCAAACCATACAAATAACCTGTTGATCATCAAGAAGTACCAAAGTATCTGGAGTTGCCTGGAACAGGCAGACTACRAGCACCATCAATAGAATATGCATCTGTGAACAAAATCCACTTAGCCTTTACACTGTCATTTGGACTTAAACCATTACACTTTGCCAGAAGACAGCATTCCTTCCAGGGCATTTAATGGAATCTCTACACATGATAATCTGCTGCTGATCTCATAATATGGTTCTGTGTCTGGGTGTATTAACAATCACATAAATAAAAGATTCTCTTTCAGCATACAGATGAGTATGTAAATACATAACTTTCTACAGTTTTGTATGATTACACTTACATACAAAAGCATTTTAATTGCATTACAATTCAAGATTTACCATGAATATATAGAAAAACATCCAAGCAGTCTCTGCGTTACT
This sequence comes from Cardinalis cardinalis, assembly GCA_014549065.1. Classification (NCBI taxonomy): domain Eukaryota; kingdom Metazoa; phylum Chordata; class Aves; order Passeriformes; family Cardinalidae; genus Cardinalis; species Cardinalis cardinalis. Next base: position 2,994,492 of record JACDOX010000022.1, on the reverse strand, counting down.
TCAAAATTTTTTCTTAAATGGTAGAATTTCACAAACTTTAGTGTGAGGTTTGCACTGGTACCAAAGTGAGACTCTTACCTCAAAACTATGCAGCTGCCTCTACTACCTTGAGCTGTTGAGTAGCATGGATTTGACTCAGCTTCATTTGCTTTTGAAGATTTCCTAAAAACATTCGCCTAGCGCACTTCTCCATGTCTTGAGTAATTTTGACAAGGGGCAGGAAAAATATAGGGAATTTTGCATTCTTTGAGCCTGCTATTTTTCCCCCTCTGGAAGAAAATTAGACAGTAGAAAAGTCTGAGGCCAAACTTATGAGACTTGCTAAGCACTCCAGAGGAAAGGAGGAGTGAGGAGATGAAGAGACTAATGATGACTTTCCAGAAGTGTGCTGGAGGACTGAAGCAAAGTCCTTCAAAGAAAGGACAAAAACAACAATTACAAATAGCAACAAATTACAATACAAATTCCAATTGTGTCTATAAATATATAAAATTCCTCACAATAAGCATGTCTAAACAATGAAATAGTTGCCCAGAGAGACACAGAACTTTACATCTTGAGGATTTCCAGATCCTTGTCTAAGTGTTTGAACATGCTTATCCAAAATTGAATAGGGCAAGCTGAACAACCTTGAGCAGGAAAGACTAAACGGCCTCCATAAATTCCTTCCAGTCTAAATTTTTCTATGATTCGCCTATTCCATGTTTACACACTCTCAGAGGAAGGGTGATAGTAGGAGTATATGGTCACAGGCTCTACAGCCACTGATACAAAAGTTAGTGGGTACTGTCACCGGTACACGCTGTCTACTGTCATTGAAAAAATTGAAGAAAATCAGCCAAAGAGACCAAATGACAGAACCCCACAGATGAATGTTTTCTACTGTCTGGTGTGCAGTAATTATGTCCTGATGCAGAACCACAAGAAAACTACTTTGGCCTTGGAAGAATATTGCTCTGTATCTTAGAAGATGCAATCACAGCAGGTGATTCACTAAATCTAGAAGATGAAAAAAGAATCCATTGTGTGCACATTAAAGAATTTCAACAATTGTCCTTTCTTAGGAAAATATTCACCTCACAGGATTGTCACATCAGCAAATCTTGCAGTGTCTACTGTACAAGTTGTAACCATCAGATACCCTGATCAGAGCTAATCCATTCTGAACTCTTGCCATTTTCTTCCAGTACTTGGCTTCTCTGGATCAGAGGATGCAAATTGCCCTGGGCTCCATCAAATCTGAGTAGTTTGTCTAATATGGACAAATTTCTCCTCGTGACGTGCTGGTAAATGAGACCACAAAATACATTATTCTATTGAACTCCCATCACATGTGAGTCCAGGTTCACAGAATTAGAAGGGGAAGACATTACTCCAGTTGACCACAGAGTATGTAAATTAGATTTGCCTAGTTCTGTGCAACAGAGCTATCAAGTAAACTGCTGAAACATATCATAAGAAACCAGATACAACAGCCTGAAGTAAACTACAGTTGATTTGTCAAACTTTATAAATACAGTTATGTTGACTGAAAAAAATTATCCCTGCCAGTTAGTCCAATTTGGGGAATTACTTGGGAATGTTACCTCATGACTCAAAAAGTTCTGCCATAGTTACAACACATGGAATGAATTAAGTGAACACTCCAAAATTCTTGTGGGATTCATTTTTTATTACAGGTCCTGAGAAGATTTTTTTATTTTCTCTCTTACAGCTTTTTGCCTTTTACTATCCAGATCACTGTACACCAAGTGTAGACTGGTCCTGGAGAGCTCTAACCTCTCTTTCTAAACTACTACCACAACTTTCCCCAGTTCAACACCTATAAACCCACCGAAACCTCAACCATATTACTTTGTGCTGATTTATTTCTCTCACATCTGAAGTGAATCAGAACTTGGCCATCTCTGGAACATGGTCTTACTGCAGAGAACATATCATTAATTAAGCACTGGCTGACTTGAATTATCTGGCCAACAACAGAGGCAAAGCAATCTCCTAAAGTACTGGTACAGATGTCATGGGCCAATATGGTTTATCTACATCCACCCAGCCCTACTGAACTCTACAGAAATTATTCTCACTGAAGAGAGATTCTTTCAAGTTTAAGATAGAGTCAAGATGCCCAGAATATTTTGGATTATCAAAGAGCCTTCTGGCACATTTAAAATAAGAACAGCAACATTAGCTTCATCACCAGCACTGAAGCTGATAGCGGGAAATTACATCTAGGAGCTGGAACTGTATCAAAAAGAAATTCCTGTACAGCATCACCATATGCTCTTAAACCACTGCTAGCTTTTGCCCCAGAGATAGGATATACTTCAATGATGTGTGAAGTAATCTCTGTATACTTTGCAGTTAGGTTTGCAATTCTTTTTGTCATTACTCAAGATAAAACGGCAGTAGCCAGAGGAAACAGTGTATTTCAAGAGTAGGGTGGTTTGTGTTAGTTTTTTGGTTTTGTTTTGTTGGGGTTTTTTTCCTCCATTTTTGTGTCCACCAGTCCAGTTGGTGGAGACTAGTATCTAGTCTTCCTTCTCCAAAAAGCATTCCATGACTTGACTGCTATGGAGAAATGTTCCTCATCCTGGTATCTGCCAGCAGCACGCAGACTGAGATTTTCCCCAGTACCACAAAAAATTCTCTGAGTAAGGTTGGATTAGATAATAGTAGCTTCCTCTCTATAGTTCTACTCCCAAAATGTAACAGCCATCCCCATAATTGTTAGACAACTGAATAATTTCCTAAAACTATAGCAGAAACAGTTTGATGCACACTGTAGGAATAAACCAGCATAATGGATTTTATTTTCTAAAGTTTTGTGAYGTGTCCTGTAATAAAATATTCTAATGAGATCTCTGGAGACATGTATCCTATTGAGGAACATCTGCTGAGCAAACAACACCAAATAGCATTCCTTCAGTATGCTAGAAGGAAGGGAAAACATGTTTCCTTCATTCACCACTCCAACTCAATGCTTTATCAACTGGCTGCTATTGGCAGGCCGACTCTGGTAAATTTGGCACCGCTTGCTTGTGATACCTCTCCTACATAAAAAGCCAGAGCACTGATTTAAAACTAAGTAAATAGCTAAGTCTCACCCCAGATTGGTCTAACACACTTAGCTCAAGCACAAGTATCACCTTTTATGTAACCTGCTCAGGAAGAGGTCTAAGGTTGGCCAAAATCCTGAACTACACACAAGGCACTGGGTACCTTCAGAGACCAACATTTCTACAGCTGGTAAAACATTTCTGTACAGCCAACAACACCACATAATGCTGAAATCATGCTTAATGTTAATCCATTTTACAGTAAACTAAGAAATAATATAGATGTCCTTCCTTCATCACACTAGTGTTGTGTTTGATCAATCCATATGAACGTTAAAAGTAATTTCTAAAACACCTTGGTTATCTCAAACTTTTAGCCAATAAGTCTCTTCAGAATATAGTTGCCTATGGAGCTATATAGATTCACATTGTATAGAGGTGTTCTCTCAGGAAACTTGGTTGCCCTAAAAATTATGATCAAGACTGTATATTTGATCTGGGGTGTCCACCAAATCASTACTAAGAGTGGCTTATTATTGGGGGTTATCTCCCTTCAGGAAGATAGATACCATCTTTTGGTCAGAGTACCTCCTCAGAGTCCAACTGATGGCATCAAACTGTGGCTAAAGTAATCAAATTGCAAATCATCCCTAGTGCTGCACTGCACAAGGTGATGAGCAGCCATGATGCAGCAGAGCTGATGTATCTGTCCTGCATTATCAATGTGCACTATCTGTCAAAGCAATATTTTTCCATCTCCTATTGACACTGGCTTTGCTAAAGTAATTTTCTCCTATTAACATTACTGCAACTGTGGCAACCATTAGAGAGCTAACATTTGCCTAAATAAACCAAAAAATCACAGTCACCAGCAGACACAATGCAAAAGTTATTCACAAAAGGTTAGATGCTTCTGCCCATCAAGAACTTGCATCGTTTTGACAAAGGCCTTATTTGAAAAATACTTGATGGTCATGAATGAAAGGATTGTCCTTTTCTTTGCCCTTTTTATCCTGGCTAATCTGTAAATAACATTGACTGGTAAGTATCAGAAAATTTCATTTTCACTCTGGCCAGAAAATATGAACTAAATGTTGCAGTGTGCTGCAATCTCCTGTCTTAGACTTCCCTGTCCCCCAGGTGTGCCAACTTCCCCTCCCCCTGTCTCCTGCTGAGAGCTGTCCATTCCAGCAGGGGCGTCATGTGGTTGGCAGAAGTTCAAAAGATGCCCCTCAGGTCTGGGGTCATTGGCCCGTCCAAGTGTCTTTATCCCTTGAGCCTTCCCCCCTCCCACCTGGTTGGTGCCTCACCTGTCCCTTCCCTCCCCTGCCCCCGAGCTTAAAAGAAAATCAGACCACGTGGTAGCATTCTAATGGAGCTGTTACCAACATTCAGATGTCTGTGACCCTGGAATAAAGYTCTGGATTTAATCCTCCATTGGAATCCACTCCTATTTACTCCTCACCTAGCCTAGGACTTCCTTCAGAGGTGATCCTGAGTTCCTACAAGCCTGAACTTGGTTTCGACTGCCCAGCTGCTACATCCAGCCAGCCAGAGGTAGCACTGTGGTGAAATACCACAGCAGCTGCCCCTGGCCAAGCAGCAAGGGCCAGACGAGCCCAGGCACGTTCCACCTGGTAATATTGGGATTTTATTCCAATAACTAAAGTTTAAAAAATGGCATCTTTTTTTTTTTTTCTTCTAATTGTGTATATACATGTATCAATGATGATGCATCTGTTTCAGAAAAAAATACAGCTAGGAATCCCAGTGGAAAGCTGCCTTCATTTTTATCTCCACAATTTATGTCTTTGATATTGATTTTTGTGACCAAAAAAAAGTAGTATTGATGTTACATCTACAGCAGAGACCAAATAAAATATTACATTTTAAATTATGAAAAACTGTCGAAGATTCGTTCTTATATGCCATAACCAGAAAATCAGCATTAAATTGAGGAACACTTCTGTGCAATTAAAGGGTACTAGGTTTCAATGGAAGAACAGAATCAGTCAAGAACASTCAAGATTCTGACAGATTTTGGAAAGATACAAAGCTGCTGGTAGGACAGGTTCAAATATGTATGTTTCTTAATAAAAGAAAATCACATAAACCTGACAGCACTTGCTGACAAGCTCCAGCAGATTGACACAATAGTTTGGACAGATTATCAACCCAAAACTGTTAAGGTGAACAGTGTAATTAGTAGAGCAGCTAAAAACATTTAAGAAGACAGTAGGATTTCAGCTAGAAACAGACCAGAAGTTTTCCAGTACCTTTTTTTTTTTTAAATAAAACTTCTTTTCAAAAAGGTARACTGCCAAAACACAAGCTTCTTTGAAGTGAAGAGAAGGTTAGAATGACAGTTTCTTTATAGACTTTTTTAAAAAATATAATATCCTGTGAATTTTTCTTTCAGAGGGAGGAACTGAAAGGAGTGAAACATTAGAGTGATTTGGGAATTTGATAAAAGTGAACTACTTCAGAAGTGGAAATAAAAGACACTCGTTCCTATTCATCCTGGCCCAGGACACTTAGACATCCTCTTTTTACCTTCCCTGTTGTCAAAAGTGCAGTGAGGGCTACAACATACTTGGTATCAGCTTCAGTGTGCCAAGTCACAGGCAAATGAGAAAAGTAGGCAAGCAAGAAAACAAACAACAAAACCAAGAGCACCAACTGCCTCAGGGAGGAAAGGAAAATTAGTCTATTGTTGCTATGAACTGTTCCTAAAGATACATCAGAAATGTGCTTAAGGGTGTGGCATAAAACCTTATTAGGCAAGAAAATGACTGCCATAATCCTCTGAACACTGCTTCTTGGGGACAAACATTTAAAACCAAAACACATTTTTTTCCRTATCTGCTTTTTACCTGGCCTAATATACTGATAGTTAATGAGAAATTAAAGATATGTGCCTTTGGTTATTGTTGCTAATTAAAGAACAAAGTATAATATTTTCATCTGTATCCGTGATTTAAACAGTAGTTGAGCTTAAATAGGAATTATCTAAGGATTGCAGGGTTTGTCCCACCATGTTACCTATAATTACTCTTAACCTACATAAATAAGATAACAGTATTCCCAAAGTAAATGAGATGTCAGCCTTCAGCTTGTTTCAACAGCCGGTTCAACCCATTGAAGGCACTGAAAAKCTCCACTGACTTCAATGGACTTTGGATCAAACCGGTAAATCTTTAAAGTATTTTGGATTAAAGTGAATTTTGGCAGTTGTCCAAAGAGAAAAGACTTTGGAGCAGCAGAGGGGTTCCTGGGAATTGTCAGATGACAGGTTTTCCTATAGCAACAGACTTTCTTCACAGTATAATTGTATCAAGCCTGGCACTCGTTTAAAAAAAAAAAAAAGTGTCCATTATAGGAATCTACTTGTTTTAGCATAAGTATTGTGCCTATTTAAGTGTCTGGGAATTTATCTTTAGGGGAGAGAAAAGCTTTATGGATAGCTAAATATACTCTGAATGCTAGTTAAAGTATCTTCTCTTAAATGTTTTTAAGGTTTAACTTTAATATATGGCATTATTACTTCGTGGAAGAGAAATTAAACGTAATGTAGTGGAATCTAATGGCACATGACATATCTAATCAAAGCTTAAGAGAGAGAATAATGCTTTACAGATAAGAGCTGCCACTCAAATTACAGCATTTTTTATTCCTTTAAATGAATAGATGTTGAGGAGATAATCACTATTTCATGACTGATATCTAAGTATTGTTTTATGTCACACATATATGCTGGTCACAGCTTCAGGGCTTGTGTTCCTCACTTCCCCACACCCTAGACTGTTCAGAGTTCAGGAGAGAAAAGTGAAAAAAGCACTGTGTGATTTGTAAGCCTTGAAATAAGAAAATTTCTTTCACTTGTTTTTCTCATTAAATCTACACAATGATTTTCAAGAAGCCAGCTTCTAGATGCTGTATGGTGCTCACCTCTCACTGACAGCAACTGGTGGAGATCCAGTGAAYGTCAGCAATGTCAGTGATTTCACTGGAATGAGCTGTAGGAGCACTGGATTGGTTGACATTTTCCAGGCCACCAAGGCTATTCCAGCTGCTAAGTCAGACAAGTGAAGCCCAAGCATATTACTATCATCAATTTTTTTAATTCTAACTTCTAAAGGAGTTAGAACGTGTTAGCTTTGTTGATATGGTATTTGTGTTGGGTTTTTTTTTTCCACTCCTACTCTTCCTATCAGAGAGATGTTCCAAAACCTAAGTTCTCAAACAGAACAGAAACATCTTTCTAATTTCCATTCTAATGAATTTATGGCTGTTTTATATCCATTTACTCTTGTGCCAGTGTTGCTCATTCTTCCTTCCTGGCTTTTATTTCCTGACATATAAAGACAGCAATGATATCTCCCCCTAGAGCTTTAGGCATAAAAGGGTGATGTGCAGTAAAGTCTAGAGTTGAGCAGCAGAAAACACATCCATTGCTGAGCTGTTCATCTTTCCTTAGGGTGGTGGTGTGCCAGCTTCAATAAGCCAACTTAGTTATATACAAAATACAAATCAGTCCTTGTCTAAATTTGCTACATTTTATATTGGCTATATTCCTTTAAAACTTGCTAGCTTCACATTCGTTTTATTTAGCCACTTGGGGTGGTTTTAGGGACAGTAACAGATGAATTTCTACAAGAAAATATTAGTGTCCATGTGATCACAGAACATTTAAGGATGAAACTAATAGAAATTTCTCTATGAGACAGGAAAGCAAAGGAGAAAATTTTCATAAGAAAACTTGTTTGTTTTCTTTCTTACAAGAGATGAACAATTTCACTTTTCTATTGCTCAGTTCAGCTGTAACTGAGGCTACCGAGACTGGCTAATCAAGTGAACAAAGACCATTTCCATGTTCCTGGCTTCCAGAGATTAAGTCAYACTTACTGATGGGTAGAAATTATTATGACTAGCTAGAAATTAAGATGAACAAAGGAGAAAGTGACACAGTTCCAGCTAACACACCAAAAAACTGACAGAAGAAAAATCCCCAGCTGCACCCCTCTTCAGGTGAGGTTAAATGCAAAAGAAACTGTAATGAAATTCAGAGGAATTCTCACCTACTAAAAATAGTTTAATCATCCAAAGATCTAAGGCCTGCATGTTCTGAAAAGCAGGACACAAAATATGCTAAATCAAAGACTGTTTCCTTGAAGTATTTTGAAGTATTAACTTTTAGCAGACTAAAAAGTAAGTTTTTTATTCCACTCCATTAAGAGACCCTCCTACTGGGCTGCCATCCAATTGCAATTGATACCCCTTAAAGTTCAACACTTTGACCTTCCTGACACAAAACTCTTCCTAGTAATTCTCTCTTAAGAGACACACAGATGAAAGAGACCAGGCAAAAAAGAAGCAAGAAGGAATTTTACACTAAGCATCAAATGCCACTTTATTGAATCTGGGAAAAGAGTGTAAAGTTTCCACTTCTTTCCTCAAGCCTGCATTGCAGCTAGAATGAACAAAAATGAGGATGTACCACTTTTTTATGCACTCAGTACTTGTGTGCTGCCTGCCAACACTGTTGGGAAAGGCAGTACTCAATCTACTCATGTGTGCTTCCCTAAATAAACAAACAAAAGCCAGAAACACTCCCAGAAACAAACAAATCCTCCCCTGCTTTCCTCTCTCTGCCACATACACACAAAAAAACAAACAAACAAAAAAGAACAAAAACCAGCCACCAAAAATCCCCACCACGTACTATGAGTTCGGTCTACAATCCAGAGTTGCTCACTTACCTGTGGCTTTCAAAAGACTGTATAAAATCTCTCTGAACAAATCTGCAGATCAGTCAACCCATTAATGAACTTTCAATAATGTTTGAAAGGGTTATGGAAAGACATTATATTTGCAGAAAACCAAGTAACAAACAAAACCACAACAAAATTAATAGACTGACATATTGACAATGCCCCATGAACTCAGGCATCAGAAGATTTTCCTCCCCACTCTTCCAGATATTTATAAAAATATGCAAGTCAAGGATTCTTATGCTCACCTAAGGGAAATCCTTCCCCATGTTCCACTTACAAGTGGATGAGTACATGCACAGTAGGACACAGCCTCTTAACGATTTTATCCCTTTTATGAATGCAATGCAAATGACTACCTAGTATCAGACTATTATTAATTACTATACCATCTAAACATAAAGAAATTTCAACCAAGAAATAAAATTCAATAAGTAGAATTAAGCTTTTAACCACTATATAGATACGTCTACAAACATCTTTATTTTCTTATTCTAGTCCCTCAGCTCTATTTCTTATGGAGCTGGATGAGTCACCTAAGTGAATTGCAATTACATTTAGGCATTAGTATTTCCCACATGTGTACTTCAAACTGTTTAAATGTTTAACTTACAAATTCATGAATATACCCACAAACAACACTAATACTCTACCAGCTTTAGCAACAGGCAAAAATACATAGGAGATCAATTTATTTAATCCTTGATCAAGCCATCCTCTTGGAAAGGCCAATGGTATTTTGATGCAATAGAGATGTATACACAACCTACCACATAATATTAAGAATATCTAATACCACTTACAAAGTCAGTGGCTGCAAATGCCAGAAAATGTGAAGAAGTCTGGGTTTTACTTTAGCACCCTGACCAAGTTAAACTATAGAGCTGTAAGTTCTTAAATCACCTGGCAGGGCATTTGTACTGCAGAAGGTGTGAATTATGATTCTTTGACTCCTTATGTTTTCTTCCTTACTGCAGAGCTGCTCCAATGACATATCTTGGGCACTGCCACAAGATGGATGTTTTAGAGCATTTGCAGGGGGGGGGGTGAATGTAATAGTGATTCTTAAATGAGTGCAAGAAATACTTTTCATGTTTTAAAGCACGAGGAAGAAAATATCTAACATGATTCTTTAATTTTTTTTTCCAGCTTTCCTATTATAAAACACAATTAATTTAACAAAAAGACCTAAATTGGCAATATTGAAAGTGAAAACTACAGAGACATCTTAGTACTGACACAGCATGTTAATGTAAATGAAGCCCCTGCTAATAGTAAAAATATGCTCATGAAATATCAATTTCTTTACATATAATTGTTACCCTTGTGAATTTTCAAATAATTGCAGAAAAAAATTTCAAATAACGTATTTCTTTAAATATGCRAAGTAAAAATTATAGTATTTGTTATTTGTGTTGTGTTGATACATGCCCTTTACTCTCTACCACAAATTTAACATTATCCATCTGTGGTTTCATCTATTTTACAGATGCAACTTGTTCTGGAGACAGAGTAGAACCAATTTCCATTGTAGAAATAGCAAGAGGAAGAAATGAAGAATGACTAGGAAAAAACCCTCATACCTAAGAAATTGCTGCTGGAGAGATTTGCAGCTTCCAGGAACTAAAAGGCACTATGAGTTTCTTTCCAAAATTACTTCCTTCAAACATCATAAATTCAATGCAAGACAGGCTTCAGAAACCCAGGTAAAAAGAGATTTGGGCTGTGAACTAAATGAGAGCCAGACAAGAACCATCTGTAAGGGTTGGTATTTGCACTAAATGCCTAAGTTGCTCTGCACTGACAGCCCTACAAGAAAAACTAACAGTTTACAAGTAAAACTGAGATATTTTGTCTCCTAGAAACATCTCTGCCAGCTCCAGACAGAAGCAAGGAGCATGAAATGCGAATGTGATTTCCCTTGGGACTACACATTATTACAAAAGACAGAGGCTAGATTCTTGACAACTTTCTAGGATCTCTTAACTTCAGATCTGCTTAGATGATTTTAGAACTCCTTACACAATGAATTATAGAATTAGAACAGCATCTACCATTTATTTTGTCACCTAATTCTGATCAGAACATGACTCTGCCTCATACTTTCAAAATAATAATGGGAAATCTTGGGGGGAAAAAGCTACAAAAAATATATTTAAAAAATAAAGCAAAACATAAGAAGACCAACTAAGCCATGAACCCATTCACCATAAAACAAACCAGTTACTTGCTTAGGATCTAGTCACCTGCAGCCAACTAGAAGAATCACTTGTAAATACTAGAGGCAATGGCTTGGCTGCACTAAAGTCAACAAGGTTTCTGCTACTGGTCTTCAGCTACTGAGGTTTCACCTCATCTTTTGTAATCACCTAGAATCAGTGCCTCGTATCACCACACAAGTCTGCCTAACACAACATTTCTGCATGCAGAAGAAACCCATAATTCCTGCTCATTCATAGCAACCACAATTCAGTTAGTGTAATGGATGCCAGGGTTTAGCTAGGTTATCATCTGGAACAGGTTTAACATAGAGCCTATAATCAGCAGGATTCTKGGGAAAACAAATAGCCTTGAAGGGATAATCACTATTTGGAAGTCAAGTTATGTAAAACATATTTCCCCCTGTGTTATTGCTTCAAGTTGTTTGATTGCACCTAGTATGTGTAAAAAGTGGAAATTATAGAATCTTCACCCTGAGTGGTYTAGGCTCTGTTGTTGTAATAGCTACTTAAGTTTTAAAGGGTTTTCTTGCCTTTTTCTTTTGGTCTTTCTTCATGCAGGTAAAAGCTGATAGGAGCAAAGTAATGAGGCGGGATAAAGAAATTTGCAGCCAAGGAAAGTCTGCCAATTTTCTAAAACAGATGCCAATGCTTTTGGCACCTTCTTGTAGTTGACTAAAAACTGAGTCCAAATTTATCATCAAAGAGCTAGCCAGGCATGCAGATTGCACACATATCTCCCTCAAAGGGAAAGCTTACAAARTTAAAAAAACTTCACAGTATCACTCTCTCTTAAAACACAGATCAAATAACCCTCTTTCCTTCCTCCCAGCACAGACAGTACTATCTTCTCCAGTATATACACAATTGCATCTCTTTCTACTCTGTTATCTGTGCATATTGTACACATAACAGACAATAAGATACGCTAGGAGTAAATATAATAAATCCGCACATACCAGTGTATAGCTACTATTTASCCCCAAATATTCCCAGTATGGAAACTGAACTAGAAAATGGTAGCATCAATAGAGCAAATATCCCTGCTCTACAACAGACAAACTACTTCTTTCATGGTTTCATCCTGTCAGGAAGAGTGCCAAAGCCTGGGTCCATGACTTTATTCAAGCAAAGCATTTCCTCACATGTATTCTTCAAGCAACTACTAGAATTGCACAATGTAACTACAATACCACTACCCCTGGCTAGCCACGGTCTTCAAGGTACATGTGCATTGTTGGATCAAACCAAATTTCCCACATGCCTAAGTTTTGTTTATAAATAACATACTCCTGACTCTGCTTGAAGAGAGGTTAGAGAATGAGAAGCATGGGAAAAAGGGTAACAGCCACTGTACTTTACAATTCTATCTGTTTCACCCTTCTGTTTTCCTTCATTCTCAATGTCAGCCAAGAGAAGAGCAAGGAGAAAAACCTTCACCTTCCAATCTGGACAGGACAGTCCTGCTGCATTCCTAAAGTAGGCTGACTAGCTTTTCTTATGGAAAGAGTTGAAAAATGGAAGATACTTCTTAGAAAGAGTATTTTTGCATAAATACATGAAATTAATACTGTTTTTACAGATGTAATGTTTTAGTATCCTGATCTGAGAGTGTGAATCGGCCTCAGTCATGCTAGGATTATATTCCTGAAAATTTGTATTGCATAGTCATAATACGTACCATAGTCATAACATAATATGCATAATCATAGTGTGATGAAATACATTAAAAGTACAATAGAATGTGGAATAACACTGCATTAACATGCGCTTTTAACAGGCCATGCCACACTTATCATGAGGCAGATCCTCAGCTGGGGCAGAACCTTGTAACAACCCAAAGCTAAGGCAGCTATACTTAACTTTGTGGAAAGACAGAGGGAAAAAGAAAAATAAAAAAAAAAAAAGGAAAATAAGAAAAAAGAAGACAAGAAAAAGGAAAAAAAGGAGTTTGGGGATTTTAATTTGATTTTTCTGTAACCATACTTACTTGACAATACAAGAACAAACATTTTGACAGTCAGATGTGTGTGCACATTACACACACACACGTGGAAAACTGAGTCTGTACATGTTTCTGTACAGAKCATACACATAGCAACTTTCCAAGGTTCTCCTTGTTCTCTTACACAGGAATGTATTTTATAGACAAATGAAATATTATTCATTTTTCATTATAGTTATCATTTCAGGAAAGCAGAATGTTGCCAAAGTCACTTAATTTTCACATTCATTTTACAAGATGGAGATTACACTTTAAACAGATAAAAAGAATCTAAATGAACTAGAACTGGCAAATACGTTTTGTCAGTTTTGCTTGAATGTTATTAACTCAGGAGGTGAAGGTCATGCTTCACGTCCTTTAAAAAAATAGCTTTCTTTTAAAATTGTATTTCTACAGTCTCATTTGGTAGAATGTTTTCTGAGATGGCTTTTTAATTTTCTCAAATTTTCAGATAAATAGACATACATACACCCCAAAAGTGACTAAACCTAAGACAACTACTTTAATAAGCTACACATTCTCAATATCATTCTTAATGCATCACACATGTGATAGTCTCCTAGGACCATGTTCTGCCCTCTGCTATGCAGACAGCTTATTATTCAAAATATGCAATGAATCATTAATGATACACACCCGCAGAGGGGAGATCAGAATGAAGCCCTTAGTCTGCGTGTAATATTTGCCCTCAAACTTCATCTATCAGGAGCAATSGTACTTCACTTACCATTGCCAAAAAAACAAATTAGAAAAAAAAATTAAAAATGTATAAGGTCTATATGATTTCTATCTGTGACCTCTACACCATCTATTAGGGACAGGTATTTTATTGAGTGCTCTCCTATTTCTGCTTGTGCATAGATATAATGATCCATTTAGCTTCTTCTGCTGTCTTGTCCTCCCTACTGCTAAGGTAGCACCATTTTTGGTTTTGTTTACATGTATGATAAAGAAGCTTAGCTCCTTTGTCTACTTCTATGTCATTACCAAAGCTGAAAAGACTGGAAGGGGTGCCCTAGAAAGAGAACCTCAAAACATTTCCAGTTCCCAGATACCACAACTCACAACAAGCCACGATTTTCATCCTAYAACTCCTGGAATTATTTTTCTGTCACATATGTGTGTATTTGTTTTTATGGAAAATAAGAAAGAAGCTTTTAGTTTTTTTGAATGAAACCTGCTTCTAGAACTATAATATTTTCTTAGACGACTATTACTACAATATTTTGTCATAGGTATCCAATTAAAAAAAACAAACTGGAAAAAGTCATGCAAATTTAACACAAAGAAATTAAAAACTGTTTCAATTTTCCTTAATGTTTTTCTGTACACAGATATTTTTTTAACTTGCTAAGCATGTATGATGGCAGCCAAAGACCCTTTTCGCTGTGCCCATATTCCCTTTAGGCCAGACTCCAAATTACTAATAGAAGAGAACAGCAGAGTTAGACCTACCCATCTCTTTTCAGGCTCTATATGTATTCTCTGCATTTAAACCTGGAAGTCTGGAGACAGTGAGCTCTTGTAATCCCTCCAAAAATTTTTGAGGAAAGGAAGCAAAAATAACGGGAGTGTTCTTCCAGTATATCATATACCACAAGCCAAGCCAAGCCCAAAAACCCAAGCTTTAGAAGGACTTTCATCACCTGTGTCTATAATATCATCTGTATCAGATTTACCACATTGCTGAATAATTAATCAGAGCTTAAGACAGTTTTGACAGAAAGCACCCACATTAGGCCCACACACTCTGCACCTGAAGCTCACCCAAAATTTTGATAACTTTCAAATCTGGACCCTGGGTATGAAATGTATTTGTGGTTGAAGTATTATATATGCACATGTTGAGACACCTTTCCTAATGTACACCTTCATCTTAAAAGTTAAAGGAACGTGAGCAGCAAGGAGTTTGCTGCAACACTCCACAAAGCAGTTTTCAGATATGAAAAGGGTGAAGAATACATTTCATTATTAAACACCCCTATGCCTTCTGTGGCCCTATAGTGGGGTGCAAGAGAAGGAAGGAGGAAATTTTTAGATGGGTATGCATTGTTGTCATAGCCTGAAGAATTTTTTAGGAGTACAGTACATGGTTTTTATCAGACTTAAAAACAAAGGGAAGTTCTTGCTAGCAGAGATAAAATAGCTAGAGAATAAAATGAACTGCACCAATGCTGGCTAACATTCAAGTCTCAACCCTGGCCCAGCACCTTGAAGAAGCACCGAACTTGCTCAGTTCATCTAGATGATGACATTAAGCTGAGAGGAAGCCTCTCTGGTGGGACCCACCACCTTACAGAAACAACTTCTCAGTTAACAAAATTCAAAAGACTGAGGGGCAAATCCTAATCTATGTTGTCTTTATGCACAGGTACCATGCTGCTGACAGATTAACAGATTGTTTTACAGTGAGACATTTTGGACACCTAACTGAGTCCTCCTGGTGAGCCCCTCCTGAGCTTACTCATCTGCTACCAAACATGAGACAGCTGACAAGTTTTTAAATGATGAACTCCTAAGGGTCACATTACTTAATTAAACAGTACATCCAGGGATACGCACATGGGTCTTTTATGGTAAATGATATGAATGTCTTAAAAACTCATTAATATGTCATTAACCAAGCAGACATTTACTAATTAAACAATTAGCCCCTCTCTTCTATTCCTTTGTTCCACTCAGAGATGCTCATTTACTGTGATCCCCACTCAGATATTTTTTTCCCTTTTAATTTCTTTTTCAGGAAAACTAAGTGTCTATAAAACATTTCCTTTGCTTTTTGTCTCAGTTTAGTCAAATGAGAAACCAAAACAAAGTCTAGATTCCCAGCAGGTGAAAATCAGCTTTATCTCATGGAAGTCAAAGGAGTTATGGTGATTTACTCCACCTGAGGATTTTGCTCCAGGCTTCCCAAATCCAAGTCATGTATTGACTTCAAATGCATGTCTACTGTCAAAATATGCTGGGTTTGCCTGTCCAAACTGATACTGATTTTTACAAAACTTTCAGAAATGCAATCAACAGCCACTGTGAGCTGCATTATTATTAAATACAAACAAAACCCCCAACACCAATAAAGGAAGTATAAATATGCAAAGATCAAGGTCTGGAAGCAGATTATTCTGCATCACCATATGAAGTTAGACACCAAAGGAGCATGCTGTATTCTTACCTTTGAAATTCAAAGGATTTTTAATAATTTTACTTGAGCTGTTTTCTGCTGATAAATGTAGCTTGATCATGTTTGATGTGTTTTAACTGTGTAGTAAACTCTGATACAAAGAAGGATTATCAAGTACCTCGAACTGGAATATAGTGATTTTCTTTTTGGAGAGAAATCCTCCATTTCTCCTTTATGATCAAAAGGTAAACATAATGTTATTTCTACTCAAATTGCCATCTTTTTTTTTACTGTATTTACAGTACTTTTACTAACATATGAATATCTGATATATAGAGGCTGAAAGAAAAAAAGGCAAAAAGAATGTTTCTTTTACTTATTACACTACAAGTGCTCTAATTCCTATAGATTTATTTTCTCTTAGTTGCCACAAAAAAATCCTTCAGGAGCACCAGATCATTGGCAGAGGATCATAGAAAGGGTTCAACTAGGCACCAGCAAAGGAAGAAAGACAAAGCTTTTAAAAGACCCATCCTCATACTGATAACACAGTGAAGAATTCTGCCTTGGCTCTAATCCCTCCTGCACTGTACCTTCACTCAGAATCACACTAAACTGCAAGTCAGGTGCTAGAGGTCTGGAGAGGGTCACTAGCCTAAATAAAAYACAACCTTAGCCACAAGGAGGGATGAAACCCTTCCCTTGGGTTTTCACCTGCCTTCTCAGGTGGCAGCTGGAGGCTGGTATACTCCAGTAGCATAAGTCACCAGGGATGATAACGTAGCTTCAAAGTAGTTAAGA
This sequence comes from Cardinalis cardinalis, assembly GCA_014549065.1. NCBI lineage: Eukaryota > Metazoa > Chordata > Aves > Passeriformes > Cardinalidae > Cardinalis > Cardinalis cardinalis. The sequence continues at coordinate 2,977,519 of JACDOX010000022.1, read as the reverse complement.
GCAGCTTACATCTCAGAATTCATCAGAACCCAGTAAGCCACCAGAAAAATGCCAACAGCTTTACTGCAGGGGAAGATCTGGCCCCATAAGTGGAGACAGAGTATGTGAAAAGGCCAAATGAATACAGTATTTAAGACCAAACAAAACTGGAGAAAGTTCTTGTTCAGAAGAAGGGTTCTGTGCACAGTCATGAGACAGAAGTCTTCCACATTCTTTGTGGACAAGTAGAGTGTGGGTAATGATAACAAAGGGGTCTCCTACACTGCATCATTGAAATGCCTCTTCCTGAAATGGAAGGGCAACAGTGCTGGCTCTAGAAAAGTCAGACCCTGTCCTCCCTTGCTATAAGTCCTGACTCCTGCCCAGTCATATATTTAGAACCAGCAGCCCTTTGGAAAGTAACTGTGATCATTTTTGCTGATTTATTTCTGTGGTCTGTGAGGGATCAAGTCAATTACAACCAGCAGAAACCTCCATTGTATATTCCCTGTCACTGTCTGGAGGTGCTTTCAGGCCATCAGGAACACTGACCATCCTGCAGAGGCACATCATGTTGCCACTCACAACTACCTACAGCCTCTGTGCTTAACTCCAGATCACTTAGACAAGACAAAACCTATCACAGTGAAGACTTCTCTCCTGCAAAATATCTATGAGGCATTAATTTTGTGGCAATAGGTCTTTTGCAGCTACCAAAAATTATAAAGAGGTTAAAGCCCAGACGAAAATTGATCTCTAAGGATGAATCCCTGAATGTCAGATTACAGCTTTTTTATGCAAGATTTCTTCCTGAATTGCCACTTATTTAGATAATAAGGGCAGTGTGAGAATGGAGAAATACATTATGAATATTATGTAAATCATTCATAATTTTCATAGATTTTCAAGAGGTCTTTAGAGTGAAGAAATATCTCTCTTCTAGTCATTATTAGAATCAGCTGAAGTTTGCACATTTGCTACCAGCTAAACCACCCTAACTCTGCAATCAGGTAGTGATTAAGTATTATGATGAAACCCTGTATTTTGGATCTTCATTTTCATCACTGCTACACAGACAAGAACACACAGGCAAGGAAGCTGCAGCCCCACTCTTTAATAGCTGTTGCATAGAAGGACAAATTTCCAGAACTGGAAACATAGAAGAGCAAAGTGGTATTTGCGTGAGAAAGATTTTCACAAAGGAAAGATCAATCCCCCCTTCACTGACTGAAGAGAAAATTAATTACTGCAGTTGGCAGAGGATAAATGATTCCAATTTACAGAGTTGTGTAATTATAGCAGCTGCAGAGTTGAAGACTGGATGCTAACTTTGAACCTCCACCCCAACATGACATTTCTACTTGCATTTAGTTCTGCCACTTGTGAGCATGTTGAAAGTTCTCTCACTGTGTCTTCATAATTATATGTTGGTTCAAAAATAATCAYTGGCTCCATTGCATAGACGAAACCTTATCATCTGGTTAGCAAAAGGTATGTTGTGTCGTCTTTGAAGTGCTGAAATCCCCACAGTGGAAAATTTATTAGGGGAAAGTGATGTTATGGCAACACAATTAATTCTGCCACAACATGCAGAATTAACTACACTGTTAAGAATTAAGGATTCAAAGAAGAGTTCAAAGGAAGAAAAATACTGTATGTCAAATCATAAAGTATAACCTTTGCATAAGGTCTAACAACATCATATTGTAAAGAGGCATCTCAGTGAGATATCTAGTTGAAAAAAAAAGGAGAAGAAATGGTTAAGGAGATGGGGAAACATCTTTAGTGTTTTACTTGTTTTTCTCATGGGAGGTTGTCAGTTATGCTTGTATAGAGAATTCGCTTCTCCTTTTGAAGCCAAGAGGAAAGTTTTTAATCTCATCTTTAATCCTTTAAAATATGTAAGAGATTTAGACGTGTACAGGGTAAATTTGGCAGAAGATCCTAGCTATGGAAGTAAGGTAATTTCTTTCAACTACTGATTGCCAAGGGAGTTCAAAGCCTGCCACCTAAACTATCTATCAATTCCAGCTACAAGCTGCAATCTACTGATTTTTTACATTTCTTTATATTGATCAAAAATATTTAGAAAAGTCACCAGCTACAAGTGAGTGAAACGATGTGATTATTACAGACAGGGATGAGGGCTCTCTAGTGCTGTTGCTTTTTTCAGAACAAATGAAGAATGAAAGACATTTTCTCAAGCAATATGCACAATAGTATCTGTTGTGACTGTAGTTATTTTATGCAACAACAAGAAAGAAACAACAAGAACAATTTCAGAAAGTATTAGAAAACTGGCAACTGAGCCAAACATTTCACTTTTAATACAAAGAGACTTTTGACTCTAACAGACAGTTTTGTACCATCTAAAGGTCACATAAGCCTCATGTACAAGGTAACCTGATTACATTCCATTCCTAGAATCTAGGTGTAGAAACCACAGTATGACTTTTTCTCCTTAAGTACCTGTACATCCATACATACACTGAAAACCCCTGCCATACACAACTATTAGGCTATTGCAGTTGAACTGAGGTCAAATCCCACAGTATCCCCTAAGACTGTGTTCCTGTTCTATTGAGCACTTCCTAATGGCAGTAAAAAACATTGAGGTCTTCTTGGGGTTTGGTTACAGCAAAGCTGGAAACTAAAGACATTTATGTGGAAAATTAGCACAAAGTAGCATACCTTGACTAAGGTTACACAGAAACACTTGGAAAAGCTGAACATTGAGCCAAAGAGCTGAAACCTCCCTCTTCTGGTCACGGTCAGCCTTTGGTTTTAATTACATGGGTACAAATCTACCAGCTAAAGGGAACTAACAGATTTACACCTCTCTATTTAAACCACTCTTATTTATTAGGCAAATTTGCAGTTTACAGTGCCCTTGCACTGACAAACCTAGAAGACAGCTGAGGCCTGTTTCAAAAAGCACTGATTCAAAATGACTGGAGATCTCAGGTTTTGGCCCTGTGCAACTACAATACAACAGATGAAGCAATTATATAATCAGATAGGCTTGGCCTTGTCTACTTTTTGATCAATTCAACATGTGCCAAATCCATGTCATATGAATGAAAAATCTAATCCAGAACACAATGACTATGTCATAGGAACAAAAAACTAATCTGAGAGGGCTCACATCTGTTCCCAGTCACATCAGACCCAGGACAAGCTGAAATCCCATTGAACTTGATGCATTTTATACCAGTACTAATAAGATTAGGACTCAACTTCCTCTTCCCTCTCTTAAATAATGTATAGAGTCAGCATGATTAAAAATCAATATGGAAAAAAAATAAACTGCTGCAGTATTCAATGCAGATCTAATAATCTTTAAAATACCATAAAAAATTTGTTTCTTCAGAATCTAATTTGTATAAGGTCCCATTGTACAGATGAAGCACTTCATTAATATACCTCAAACACTTACTGCAAGACTTTTTTAGAACATCACCAAGATCATGAACACCAGTTGTGGGTATAAGATACACTTGATAAAATGTTCTGGAAATCTTGAGCAAGTATATGATATATTTGTACAAGTTATACACTTAAATTAAAGGTTAAAATTTTGTAACTGTACTAACCTATGATGTAGGAATCCGTATAATTGGAAAACTCCCAGAGAATTCAGTAAAGATGTTGCCTGAGCAAGGTATTCAGAACCTGCCAGAGATATGGAGAAGTTACTGTTACCAGGGTTCTGACAGGAGCCAGTTCAAATCTGTCCAAAGTCAATTCAGACAACTCTGTAGCACCCCTCTTGTATTTTTTATCCTTGAGCAAACAAAAAGACAGAATTTTAATAAAACACTTTTCACTTAGTTTAAGATTTTTCCTCAAGCTTTCATCCACATCACTGGCAGCCTTCTGCAGCTGGATTTTGCTTRCCTTCCTAATACTATGATTGTTGCCATGGAAATTATAGCCATCTCACAAACAGAAACTTATGCCTTTGTGGAAAAAACCAATATTCTAACCTAGGAAAGCACAAATATCCCGAACTGAAAATTGACAAAAAAATAAAGAAGGTTGCTGTGAAAACTTTGCTAATGTTGAATTTGGAATCAGAAAGAAGATTGAGTATATTTGCAATTTCAAGCTGCTGAAATGTCCTTGTGTGCATGAAGAACAAATTGGGTGCACGTAGGCTTCTGACTATAAGCGTACTACCTCTTCCTGTATTTAGTCAAAATATAAAAATAGATCTATACTAAGTAATAGATCTATACTAATAAATCTATACTAACTGGGTAGATTTAAGAATTTAAATGTGGACAGAAATCAGTATCCCAGAGTCAGGATGCTGTTCCTTTGAAATATATATTAGGTGTAAGAATGAGAGTAGGGAGACAGTCATAGCACCCTTGTTAGGATGTATACATGAAAGACAGCAGATTCCTTCAGAAGGCACTTTCTAGAGACTCAAGAAATTTCTCACAATAGAGTCCTGTTCTGATCTTCTGGAAGAGAACTGGCCTTTTTAATTATTTTACTTTTTCTGTTTATTGTTTTTGCATGTGCTTTCTACAAATGCTGCTGGAGTCTATTGTGGCCATATCCACAATGACAATAACAGCAATTTTGAATGCTTACTTATCTACCCATTTTTCTTTTCAAAAATCTATGATTACACGAAAGTCATCTGTGTGAGCTCGTAAACCCACTTGATATGATTATTTCATTTATGTTATTCTTCATACATTTATTTGCTCCMATTTTCCATTTCTATGATAATTCTATGTAAATTCAATTATTAGTTTTCTGCACATAGTTTTCTGGATCTTTACACTACTGCTAATGAAATCTAGACAGAAAGTTCAGAACCACATGATTTCAGATAGACAAGAGATTCTATACTTTTTTTTTCAATATTCTGTACTTTTTTTCAAGCAACATGCCACTCATGTTGCTTTCCTGCAGGAAAGCTTTTCAGTTTAAAAAAAAAAMCTCAGAAAAACAGAATATACACCAGAGAATTAAGACTACTGAGAGGATCTCTAGCTGCCAAGTTCAAGAAGTGCTAGAATTCACAACTTCCAGACAAAGACTACTRTTGATTTTACTCTCTGAAACCATCACTCTTCAGGAAGAGCACAGATGTGTGAACTTCCCTAACTTTCCTGCAGGTCCTTGTAATTCAAAAGATTACACTCCAAAATTCCTTTGTCCTTCATCAGAAATGAGAACTGGATATGGTTAACATATAATAAGGATGCTTCATCTTTGTGAAACTGGAAAACATCATTCCTCATGTCCCTCCACATTATCCTGAAATATGACCTCAATGTAATAGATTTCATTGAGGGAAATTTATTCCTCC
>JACDOX010000022.1:2872778-2971966 GCA_014549065.1 Cardinalis cardinalis | reverse complement strand
ACCTCAAAATAGCAAACAACCCCATAAACAAAGCTTTCTGGTCCATTTAATTGCTTTTATTGTAATTTTCTSAGTTACGCTAATTCAGCTGACCAACATTTCATTCACATAAATATTTCCAGACAGCTTAAGAAGAGCAAAGGCTTGCCCAAATTATTATTATTATTGATATTATTACTGTTGCTGTTGCTTTGATGTTGTTAATGATATAATTGTATTATTTAATAATAACAATTATAATATACACTGGAGGAGATTACCAAGAAATTTCTAAAAGCTTGCAAAGACTAAAAAACAGTCTTCTTTTCTATAACTCGGTATCATCTACCCAAAAAAACCAAAACAGACTGTAACTGATGAACCAGCTCCTGAGAAAAATCACAAAAAACAAAATGACAAATTCCATTTGTCAAGCAATCGATATGGTTAAGGTTTGATGACACAAATAATTACCTAAATAAATTAAAGACTTCACATGAACATCAATCTTAGAATAATCTTACATTGACTTTCAGAATTATCTAGCCTCTCTGGCATGGAGTTGAAGGATAAGATRCTGAAAAACAGACAGAAAAACAGGGGTGCCAGCTGGGGAGAGGAAAAAAGCCTTTTTGATTTAACTATAAAAGGTGTTAAATGTATGTTTTGAAAAGAGCTTCAGTAGAGTGGAAAAAGGTGAAATACTGTAAAAACAATGGAAATCACTGGAAAATTGATAAGAGTTTAAACAGTACTCATGAGCCACTGAGTGAAAGAAAATAAGGCAGCAATCTGAAACGTTATCAGGTATAGGATACATAAACAAATTTATTATATATAATGCAAAATTATTATTATTGTAGAAACATATTTATTTTTCTTGCAATGGAAAGAAGTTAGGGTGCCTAGAACATGAGGATGTTACTCTGCTACCATAAGAAAGCATTTTCTACATACAGACACACAAAGGCTTTATCTGTCCTTGAAWTCTGTAATGCAACAACTGTAATGGGTACAACTCTTGCACTCTTCTTTCAATTACTGCAGCAGACTAATATCTAAATATCTGAATAGCTGATATCTGAAAGTAAATATGAAACCAAATAAAAATTCACAATTACGAACATTTAAAACAGCTGATGTCATTTTTTTTTTTTTGGCAGCAGTGGGTATTTTTTAGAGATCTGTTTTGGTTCATTCATAGCACTCTTCCATGTTTCTTTACTAAGCTCCTATAGTTACCTGATATTTTTTACTACATGCTCACTTTCTTTGGCCAAATAATCCAAGTCACAATTGTATTAAAAGGAACACATATAAAAGCACAAAACAGGTAATGAGTTTCTTATATTCCACTACAGCTTCTCCTAAAAAGTCCACCGATTTTTTCGTTTTCATTAATTGAAATGAAACAGTTCAATTCAACAGTTTTTACACATGATCCACAGGCAAGCTCTAAGGTAACCATGACAAGAGCTTAGCATCCATAATAAATTAATTACAAAAGGGTTTGGACATTCACTTGGAAATGTTTAGAGATCTGAAAATCAAGGAACTTCAAAAGCAACTGTGCAGCAATACCAATATTACTTACAGCAGATGAAAGTCTCCTCTTTGAGGCCTACAAAATGTTGCACAGATGACAATGACATCAGAGTCTGATGCAAATTTCACTTCATTATTGACCTGATTTCTGTCTTAAATCATATAAGAACCATGCCAACATTCACTTCAGTAGTCCCTTAGCTTCACAGAATTTCTGTGAGCAAGATATGCAAAGGAAAGCTCCTTGCTTGTATCAGACATTTGTTTGCAAGAAGGGTTTTCTTAAGAGGTTGCTCTTTGCTATATACATGTCCTAATTTTATCACAGGCATTTTCAATCCTGAAAGCAAAACAAAGCACTGTGTTTCAAGTTAGTTTTACTGCAAACCAAAACATTTTGCTTTAGTTAGTTACCATTCTGCACCTGCAGAAGCCCACGGTTCAACACGCAGGCTGCTGCCTCAGCAGGGTCTGTACCACCCATCAGAGAGTGCCCTATGCTTTACTCACACAACATGAGCCATTATTGGAAACCCAACAGCAATGGTGGGCAAAAGCAGATACAGAACACAGCAGCCACATAACAGCTCTCATGCAGCAGTAGAGAATTTTGGGCAGGTGCAGTGTACCACTAAAGCAAAATGGGCACCTTTCCACTTGCATGTATTCTGTAAATTTTGTACCACTTCTAAACAAAATGTAATGTCCCACAGGACTGGTGTGTCACTGTTTAACTCCACATGGGGCTAAAAAGAGTGCTTTGATATATTTTAGCCAAAAAGAGTACTTTTTATAGATTTGTGGAAGTGAAAAAAAAAAAATCAGCTTCCAGTTAATTTGTGATTTATGTTTGTGCCTTCCTCATGATTGTGCTGAAACAAAGCTTCAACGACCTGCCATCAGTCCAATTTCCTGATTTCCTGAACCTTCAGTGAAGTTTGATAGTTTGATACAGGTTATGACTTAGTTTACTTTTCTTATATTCATTGCTTTCTATTTATGTTTAGGACTCTATTTTTTTATTGGTTTTGTTTTGTGGGGKTTTTTGTGTGTGTGTGTTTTAATGACTCAGGGAAATTTTTTTCACTGATTTTTTCATTTCAAATTCACTGAAATTTTTTCATTTTTTTCACAGTTTATCAGTTGCACCAAAAAACATGCAAATGATAAACTGATATTCCATTTTCTTTACAGTTTTTTAGTCTTCAGAAGTGCACTAGGAATTTCATAAGAGGTATGAAGGGCATCAGTGAGCTTGTGAAGGTGAACTGCAGTTTGTATGCCATTATACATTTTATGAGATTAATTAAAGAGAGATACAAATTTCAGATTAGATATAATTTTATATCTTAACAAGATTACAAATAAAATTGTCTACTCCTCCTCAAGATATTWAATATCAACATAATATAGCACATTTTTTCATTCACTTTGATTTTTCTCATTACAGAAAACTAAAAGAAGCCAGCCTTATACCTCAGAAGGTTTCAAGGACCRGAACAATAATAAGAAATTCATGTTAAAGTAATTCAGAATTAAACTGAAGAGAACTTTCACAGTCAGTAAGGAAATGGATAGTACTGGATTGTTTTTCCACTACTTTTCAAAGCATGGGTACCTCTGTCCATCTGGCTCTCCCAGCATGGGTAACCTGAACACGGGCACCTATCACTCCYCTTGGTGAAGTAGAATGTGATAGGGCTGTCATCCAGTTTTGATTAGCAGCCTTGTGATTAGTGGAGTCCTTTGGGAAATGRAAAAGTCTATTCCAAAAGCACCTTCAACAACTTTACGGAGTTCAAAGCCCCATCTCCAGAGATCACTGTCCACACCAAAATATGCCCTGTTCTGGAATAAGGAATTTTCTCATGATTTCCCTTTGAGGTTTTGAAACTGGAATGGTAGAAACCCAGATTCATTGGATCAGAGACAGCAACTGGCTAGAGGATCTAAGTGAGAGGACCTGAATTCTAAGAATTTTCTCAAGCAGAGTTCAATGCAAAGTGCCAGAGCATCCAGTCGGCTTGTAATATGGCTACTGGAATTTTTCTTCCAGGGATTTACATGAAGGAAGAACCAGTTTCTGCATCCCAAATGAGCTTTTAAGGAACATACACTGACAACATCAAAACATCTCTTGCTCTCAAGTGTGGAAGGTAACTCAGTGCACTTAGAGCTCCAGAACAGCCATGGGGTGGTACCTCATGAAGTTGACATCTGCAGCCCTAACCAACAGCTGAACAGGGACTTCCTGGGACACAGTTTTTGGTTTCAGATGTCTGTGTCTTATTCATGCTCCAAAGCTCAGTTACTGAATCTAGCCTGAAGCGTGCTTGGGGAATACTCAGATACAAGGGTGGGCAATAGCACAGCCCAGAGCTTAATTATTCACAATGCAGTAGTGAATGTTATGTCCTGAAGGGATTTTGGATAGCACAGCTCCCACCAAATCCTGTAGCAAAACTCTCCATTGTAGTGTGAGCAAAAGCAGGTACGTATTGTTTGTTATTGTCTTTAAGAGCTGCCATTGAGCTGTAATTTGTGTGAAGAGGACATTGCTCCAGAAATATAAATATATGAGAAATCCATCTAAACATTTCCAGCCTTGACATTATTACTTTGTATCACCAAACCCATCCTTGAAATAATCTATTTTCATGCCCTTCTACAGCTTTTCACCAATCCTTCATCCATCACTGCACAACAAACAGCCTTAAACTTTAATGGTCTGCACGACTTTTATTTCCTCTCTGTTCATTACATTTTGTCTCCAAAGTTGCCACATATTTTAYATTTTTAACAGAAAGACACTTGGAGTTGTGTTTGTGCCTGGAAGATTGGAAAATATCTAGCTTTAGGCTATATTATATGCATATGAGGACCTAATACTATTTAAATAACAGTTAAAACCACAACCTTCAAATGCAAAGCCAGCTATTAAAATATTGCTGGAGGCAATGTGGCAAGGTTTTATTCTAGTTTTATGCAAGATACGGGAACAGGAGAGAAGGTTGTGTCATTTGAATGACTACACTGCATTTCTCTCTATTTTCTAATTATCACAGATTTAATCAACTTGTTCTGTTTGTATATTTTGTAATAACCTTTCCTCTTCCCCTTTTATTCAGGGGAGGAGAAGGAGAGGAATTTATATAACATAGTAAGTTTAAAAAATATGAGCTACATGGAAGACAGAACAGCAACTAAGATACTGTGATTAATTTCATAGACTTCCAGTAGGAAGTATTTAGTTTATCGGCACATAGTAAATGAATATTAAAATATGCATACCCCAAGGCTACAAGTGAAAGCAGATAACAGCTGTTGGCCTAAAATGTGGTTCCATAATGCAGAGATTGGAATAAGCTTGTAATTATGAATTAAAGCTAGAACAGTAAAAAAAAAATTACAAACACATTATGAAGATATCCTTTAGCTCATACCATTTAAAATTAGTTCTCTTCATTTACAAAATGGAGCAGAAGGGAATGGATTTCTCTTATCAGATTCAGAAAAAAATATTTGAGAAAAATCACTAATGGCTACCTGCTTTTTTTTAGCTCGTGTTAAAAAAAAAAAAAGTAACTCAGTTTTAGATCAACAGAATTTCATAGCAGATAGTAAAAAGAAATACCACTACTTAATACTCTAATAAAAAATCTAGCTTTGTATAGCAAGTATGCTACTACCCCTAAAAAAGACATCACAGACCTGGAAAAGGTGGGGAAAAAATCAGAGCCAAATAATCTGCTTCACTTCATTAAGTATACTCTCGGCCAGTCTGTTATTCCTTTCACTCAGTGTATTGTCATTTTGCAAGAAAAATGCATGCCAATCTGAAGGACAAAATTGTATCTGGCATTAAAAAAAAAAACCAAAAACTTATAAACTCTGTTTTTACCTCATGTACATATTATAGAAACTGTTTTTAGCTTATGCCTCAAAATTTTCAAATCACTTATCCCCAAAGAAGTCATTAAGAGTGCAATTAAAGAAGTGTTTCATGGAAGAAAATAAAGAGGATGACATTTTATAAACAAAGTCTAAGTGAAACCCATCAAAAAAGATTCTTTTTTTAACCCCACCAGGCAGTAGTTCTACAAAAACACACACAAAATCACTCATTGGACAGATTTGTTAACTGTATTTCACTAGCAGAAATAAGCTCTTGACTGTCATAGACAAAAGACATAAAGCACGATTTGAAAGTTTGTCCAAATCATGGGGGTCAAAGAGGGGAAGATTCATAAAATCTAGTTCCAGTGTACAAATTATAAGGCAAATCTCCTTGCATACTTGATGGAAAATGCTTAGCTTTCCCAGGATATAATTCCAACCAGCCTCCTTGCTGTGAATCACCTGAGGGCTTTTCTTTCTCTATTGCCTAAACCTGACACAGGCATACATTTAACTTGCTCATCAGTGACTTGGATGAGGGGGCAGATGCCTCCTCAGAAAATTCCCTGATGACACAAAGCACAGAGGAGTGGCCAATACCTCAGAGGATTGTGCTGCCCTTCAGAGGGACCTCAGCAGGTTGGAGAGATGGACAGAGGAGAACCCTCTGAAATTCAGCAAAAGCAAACTAAGAGGCCTACACCTGGGGAAGAAGAACTCCATGCACCAGGCTGAAAGTTGACCTGCTGGAAAGCAGTTCTGCAGAGAAGGACCTTGGAGTCCTGGTGGACAACAAGCTGTCCATGAGCCAGCAGTGTTTCTTTGTGGCCAAGAGGGCAAATAAAATCCTGGGGAACATTTGGAAAAGCATTGCCAGCAGGTCAAGAGAGGTGATCTGCCCCTCTACTCAGCCCTGGTGAGGTCATACCTGGACTGCTGTGCCCAGCTCTGGTCTATATAGGGCAAGAGAGACATAGAGTGGGTCCAGCAGAGAGCTACTAAGCTGGTGAAGACTCTGAAGAACCTCTCTTATGATGAGAGGTTGAGGGAGCTGGTCCTGTTCAGTATCAAGAAGAGGTAACTGAGAGGGGAACTCATCAATGTCTATCAATATCTGAAGGGAGGATGCCAAAGAACAGATCCAGGCTCTTCTCAGTGGTGCCAAGCAATAGCACAAGAGGCAGTGGGCAGCAGCTGAGGCACAGGAAGCTCTACCTGAACAGCAGGAAGAACTTCTTTACTGTGTGGATAACTCACACTGGAGCAGATTGCCCAGAAATGTTGCAGCCTCCCTCACTGGAGATATTCAAGAATGATCTGAATGTAATTCTGTGCAATGTGCTCTAGGACAATACTGCTTGGGCAGAGAAGCTGGACCAGATGACCCACTGTGGTCTCTCCCATCCTGACCCATTCTGTGATTCTGGGATAGCTTGAGTATAAGGTGGATATGAACAATCTAGAGTTTATAGCAAATCAACATGATCTTAGGAATGCCTGTTAAAAAAATGAAAAACTACTTAGTCTGACTTCATTTAAACTACTTTCTGAAAGGTAAGAGAAATTATGCGTGTGACTTCTGGCACACATTTTAATTTTAAAATCACAAGTAATTATAATCACTAAAGGTCAAGGGTAACACAATATTCATTCTATTCTATTAATTCATTCATTGCATTGACAAATAGTTCTGACTTTACCATGTCTGTGGACCAAGGAGATGCTCTTCCTTTTTAAAGTCTACATAGATMATTTTTAATAACTTCTTCCTATTTTCTTYTCTTTTTCTCTCTGCCTTCCACTCCTCCATCCTACTGTATTTATTTCTATATGTGTGGTTCTTCCCAAAATGACAGAGACAGTCAAGAGACTAAAATATCCATTGACTAGTAAAATGCAAGAATATATAACTGTCCTTAGGAAATCAATGAGATTTAAAAGACTATTACTTACTATTGCTAAAATGTTATTCCGTCTTATATTATTTTATTTCAAAAGCCACTACAGGTCTTCTATGAAATCAGAGGTTTTTTTCATGTCATCATAAAGACAAAGCTTTTTATGGTAACAGGAAATATCACTTAGAAGAACCACAGAAGTTTTTAATCTTTGTCCTGTTGCATTTGTCATCTTATGATTTCCGATAAATACCCAATTTTTTAAAGAACTCTTACATTCAGTGTCTCCTTTAGAGAAGAATTTTGTGAGAATGAATGAATTTTTAAATCATTTTTGGTTATGACACCGCTAATAAAAATGAATGAGTTTTATATGAGGCAGACAGTGCGCACCACTTGCTATGTATTGGTWAGTTCAATTAGCCCCTTTCTCTTCAGGACTAGGAGATTTAGGCTATCAGATTATCCTTTCCAAACAAATGTTTAAGTTTTCTGCAAAGAAAAGAAAACACAGTGGCAGAAATTAAATTACAGAAATTTAGCAAATCTTTGCAAGTATTTTACAAAATACCATTCTTTACTTAATAACAGGCAAGCAACATATTTTATGATTTCCCATTCATTTGACAATGCTATGGTGTTTGTAATTGTGTATATAAAGCCATCAGTCTTGCAGAGCCATCTTTAGCTGAGCAAGCCCCAAAGCATCCCGTCCATTCTGCTCAGATCTGATCAGCATCTTTATAGTTTATCAGCCTTGGGGTTCAATTTTGTTTTGGATGCTTTTATAAATGAGCACAATCACTGGTGAATCTGTTCTTCCAGATTGCAAAGAGAAAAATCGAGATAAGAACTTTAGTAGATTACTGTGTCACGGAGGATAAAGTACAAGCACAAATGCACCTAAAGTAGTCTCAGAGATTATTTCATTGGGTGTACATTTTCAGTTTTATTTCAGTAAAATTAGATGATTGTCTTAGTTATTATTGGTTTTGAAGCTATATTCTGTCCCCAGGCAAGGTGCATGATCAATGCACTATCTAGCAAAATCAATTTGTTGCAAAGTACTATTTATTTAAGAAAAGGAAAGAGGGGGAGAGAAGAAGAGAGTAATGCATAGCAAATGTGAAGATGATTATAAGACTTTCTTCTAGTAAAGCTGRATTTTATCACTGAAGCATGGAAGTTAAGAAATAATATGGTTGATTTCACAAACCCTGTACAAAACTACTTCTATATATATTTAAACTCTAAGGTAACCAGTGAAAAGTTGTCATCAAGTTTTGTGGCTCCTTCTATTTTTCCTACAAGAAATRAGTTTCCAGCAATAAATTAATGTGACCAATGATACTTTTCTGATACACTGATCAACTGCAGAAGTGTTTCCACTYCTACATAAACAGGACACAGGAAATAACACATACATTATAATACAAAAGAGGGTTTGGTTTCTTTTCTACAGCAATAAAGTCTATACATGCTATGCTTTCTTATTCAAGAGATCATCAATAGCACTGAATATCTTACGGGTTAGGGGAATGTGATTTTCTCAAATAGCAGAAAGGCTGCATTCTCATGACAGATAGGGTCAATTTTGTTTTCAGAAGCTGTTGATGCTCTTGCGCTATCTCTGTCATGGCCACCATATTAGAAGTGTAGTGAAAATCCATTATCTGCAATCTCAGTGGAAACATTGGCCACTCTGAATAGTTATAGGCAGCACAAACTTCCAGTGAGCTGCAACTGAATATTCATAGGTTCAATGAGAAAAATACTTCACCAAAAGTGATTAACTGCAACTGGTCAAAGTTGCTATCATCTCCTCATTCAGGATCATCAAGATATCAAAAAAGGTTCCAGAAATTATGATGCTGTAAAGAAATCAGATACCTAAATTGTATCAGGAGTCCAAACTCTGACACCAGTTTCAATCCCCATCTATCAGTAAACTACAGCATGTGTTGCACGGAAACCACTCATACACACAGATGTTAATACAACCATTTCATTTTAGAACTTGAGCAACAATTGAGCTGAAACCAGGGGAAAGAAAACAGCTACCCAAAAATGATGTAGAATCTGGGTGGTTTTCCATCTCATAAAAAACAATGCTCTCAGTACTGAATTTTGAGGTGAGTAGTTTCTCTTCTAGCACATGAGTAGAAAAGGGGTTACTTGGATTGCAGCAACAATCTCCAATGGCACCACTTAAGTTATCCTTGCTCTCTACTTAATTATCCTACCCTTTAACTGGAAAAAAGAGAAGAAAGACACATATTGTTGTACACACCAGTTAATCTATCTGCCATTTGCTATTAATAATGCATGTTAGGTAGCATTACTGAAGTAGATCCTCTTGAGGCCACAGTGGTGAGAGATTTGAACAAGTCATTTAAAAAAGGTGACATGATACATATTACTCAGAGTTACTTAATGAAGCAACTGTGTGTTTAGAACTGCTGCAGGAGAACGAGACTTGCCAGGTGAGCGAAGCAGCCTCACAGGAATTAGGATAATGCTGAGACCCCCATGGATGGTCCCAGTCCAAGCAGAGGACGGGAAAGACAGCAAGCCTGTCCAGCTAGGCAGCTACCAATGTCCATGTCATACCCATATGCTTGCTTTAATTCTCCCTTTAGAATTCCCCAACACTCTACAGAAACAGATACAGCCTTGGCTGAGTGAGTGGGTAGATATCACAATAAAGGCAAGTCAGCAAACATGTACAGACCCCTTGTAAAGGTATTTTTCTGACCTGTCTGCTCTTTTACACCATCTTGTATTCCTGTTCAGKTTTATTGTGTCTTAATATGCCCTTTCAAAAATATTTTCATTGCTAAGGGAGAGGGAAAATATCACTGGAGTTATAAATCAGAACTAGGTTTCCACTGAAATTCGAAATTCAACTCCTTCCTTTCCCCCACACACATATTTGAGTTTCTGTCAYTCAGACTGTAAATTACTTCGTATGTATGTAGTCATGGGCACAAAATATACACATAAACATCTATATACAAATCCAGACATGAATACACACTGAGAAAAGAAGTGTTATTCTGCAAATAGCCTGGCAAATTATGGTGACCAAAAAGAAAATTCCTCCACGAATACATCATTTCCAGGGAACCACTTGAAGCTGCTTACATTTTCCTCTGGAATGTGTGSTAATGGTCACTGTTGAAAGGGAGATACAAGGCCAGACATTTCATGGGTGAATCACAGCATGGAGACACTCCAAGTTCCTGAGACTGAGGCTGCAGACAAACCCAATCCATTCTGAGATCCTGTTTCAAATCAGAACATCTGTGGCAGACTTGAGGACCCTCAAAGACCAGAAAAGCACAAGTTCTGGGAAGAAGCCCCATCTGCATTTGGCAGACTACTTTCTCATAGAGGAAGAGAGAATTAATAGTTCACAATCTGTTGTATATGATGGTATCATCCTGGCCTGACAGTTTTGGGTCAAGGACACAGAAATCAAAATGTAAATTAACACACAGTGAATGATACGGGGAAAAAAGGCTACACAGGAATTATTAGATGAAGAGATTATGACAAAGGAGTCAGATTCCATTAGGACACTCACAGTAATGTTCTCAAAAGATGCAATGCACCTTTTTTTTTAAAGGAATACACAATGGTGAAGCTTAAGAGATTTCAGTATACATACTTTCTCTAATTTCAAACTACACATCAGCTTTTCAGTTTTGTTCCATTGTGAGTTTTATGTTTAAGTAGACTTCAAATATTGAAGCTGAAGACACAATCAAAACAGACAGCATTTTTATGAGTTTTATGTGCATTCAATGACAAGTTGTAGTATTCGTGTATTTCTTATGCCTGCTATCAAAGTGGACTAAAGCTTCAGCATGTTTCCAGATAAAAAATGGAAGGCTTAGTTTTGCTAAATCTCATATTTACCTCATGTATTAAAATACACTTTTTTAAGGGCTTCAGTAGCTGTAATGTATAGATTACATTAGAAATAGATTTCAATTAGAGAAAAAAAAATCACAACCACAGATATTCATTTAAATTCCATTCATGAAATTGTGGAGAATATGCTTAGATGGTTACATTCTTAGCTCAAAAAACCAAAAAAACTTCAAGATGTAAATATTTTCAGGGTACTACTGGTAACTTGTAAATAGTTTCAACAATGCAAAAGGTAATTTGGAAAAATTGAAATTAAGTAGCAGATACAGCAGTAAMGTAACCCTAATGAGATTGTTTGCCTATATTTAAACACACATAAAATCAAAAGAGACAGTTAACAGTCAAAGAGCAAAGAAAGAAAATCTACCATGATATCAGGAGAAGAACTCATGCACACTCATATGCAGTTAAAAGTATATATTGTTCTAAGTCATCAGTTAAAATATTGAAAGATTTAACTACAGTAGAAATTAAAACATTTATTTKTATGTTTTGAAATTAACATAGTAAACTGCAGCATTGCCTTCTCAGGAAATGGAGCAAGTTCACTGGTTTTACCCTACTTCACATTTTCATGGTTGTTTGTCCAAACAGTAACTGGAACACACCTAGTTATACAACAATAGCAGCTTTTAACAGCTTGTACAGCTTCTGGTCATGACTGACTCAAGGCTGAAAAGCTTAAGAAGCCTAAATTTTTCCAGGAGTTCTTGTGGAAGAACATGTGGGTTTTTAACTTCTAAGAGCAAAAGATTAGAAAACTGAGCCAACACTGGAGAATGAATGAAAGCTCAAYGTATATTTGGAAAGGCACCTGAAAGGTGACATCCATTTCCAAAGCTTAATAGTTTGAGAATGCAGGTTGCTTTCTTTTAGCAGGAATCCTGCAATGCCATTTTCATTTTCTTTTGCTTCATTTGGCCACAGTAACTTCCTACTTCTCAAAGAATAMATTTTCACCCTCTTTTTTTTCAGTACTGTCCTTGTTTTCAATCGTGCTCTATTCCAACTCTGAATCCAGACACTGTATTTAGGAAAGTTATCTGTACCCTGATAGAAGGATTTATTTGTTGCTGTTGCAACAAACTGAGACCAGAATTTGTCCAGTATCTCAGACCTGTACATCAAAAAATTTGTAACTACCTCAGTTTCATCTACTGATTAAGCACTCCAACTTTGAAGGGGCTACACCTACAGTAGAGAGGATTACTTGCTGGTTTAATTCTATAATTAGCTATAATTTATGTCAATATGTAATTTATATAGGTAGGAAAACATTTATCATTTTGAAGCTGTGACAAGAATGGAGGCCTGGAAAAAACAAGGCGAAATACAGGATTTGCCTTAACAAGGATACAGCTGGACAAAAAATAGGTACAGATGAAATTCTACACTTTAATTGTCACAGACTAAACTAAAGAAAAGTTTCAAAGAAATGCAGAAACATTTTTCAGTCTGTCAAAAACATCTAACATTTACAAGAGCCAGCTGGATCTTGCTAGGATATTTTTCTCCCCTTCCAAGAGACTTTACCCCTCCACATTGACAGATTTACCCCCAACATCATGGTCACGCTCCCTCTTCTACATGCAGAAAGGAAACAAGCTGATGTACCAGCTTAGACTGAGCTAAAAGTCAGGAAATAAAACTTCTGTAAAGTATTCCATTTTAATCRGATACAGTCACGCTATCCAAATAGGAAGAAATTTGCTATAAATTAGCCATTTTCCTCCTGCATTAACAGTCAGAGAAGAATAATTGCATTTTGCAGCCATTCACACTATTGGTGTTGGGTTTTTGCCAGGTTGCAGACCCGTCTCAAAGACTTACATTCCAACTACAGCATAGTATCTCAATCCTAACAAGCACTGGGGAGAAGACAGGAGCAGCCAGCTCCTCATTCCTCTAGCAAAGTGCTTTGTGCTTAGGTTGTTACAAAATCCCATGAGGAGTTCAGAGAAAAAGTCCAATGTGGCTGTTAGAGAAAGGCTGTTTCAAACCCACACAGAGCTGTCACAACAGAAAACAACGTGTTGGGGGAATTCACTGCTTGCAGACAAAGGCAGAAGAACTGCTACCAGAAGCATCTTTAMTACTCAGAAAGCTATTTCTAAAACACATTGTTTTCAAAACCATGTAAGGTGGCACGAACTCTCAAAGAGTATGCTCTAAGTTTGTTCTAAATGCATACCGAGGCATGTCCTGAAGAGAATTAATTTCCATTTGTGCTCTGCCCTCACTATTGTTATTTAAAAAGCACCACAAAAGTTCCAATAAAAGCATTTTAGTTACTTGATAAGCAATGCTTTATAGAAGTTAATCATATAACACAGGAACTGGGTCACATCTACAGCTCATCTGAGCCTGTATCTGGTCAAACATTACTAATGACTGTTCTGTGAAAGAAATAGAAAATCTAGACTAACACTTATTTCTAGCATACCTTACACATCATAGTTCTCTGTGGTTCTAAAAGCTTCCCTGAGACAGATGATAAATTGTTTTCATGCTATAAAAGAGGTCCTATCTAAGCCACAAATGTACCCGGAACAAAAACCTTTTTAGATCCCTTTTGGCCTTGTGAAAAATTTTGGTCTGCCTTAACCTGGTTAGCATCTCCTCCCTATATGGTACAGATGCATTACTGAAGTCAAAACAAGCATATTAACAGAACATTGTGCAGGCACAGTAGTCTACTAATATGATGCTAATCATAAAATTAAGACAAAATTTGTTCCCTTGTTTAACCTAAGATTTTTATTCCCATTGTTACCAGAAGATATTCTGGATGAGGCTTTTAATTGTGTCGAACTGTATTTGGGTGAGATTTAGTTCGCTGCAAGCAGATCCCCTAATTTAGTTACTTATGTCCTAAACACTGTATCTGACAGTGCAGGGGCTCAGGACTCCCCTCACCATCCACCCCATACACCCTCCAATTTGCTCTCAAAACTTGGTTGTCTCTGTACACACATACAAAATCTAAAATAAACTGTTGACTGTCAGTGAAGGGACAGCACAGCCTGTAGCCATGTAGGTGGTCATTAAGGGAGTTTAAAAAACCCTCAAACTCCAGAGAAGAAAATGCATCCAGAAACTATTTTCCAACTTAGAAGATAATTTTAGAAATACAAAAGAACATTCACAGCATAGATATTTGCTTTCACACTGCTCCTGTATAACTAAGGAACAATTTTGGTTCATAACAAATGATTAAAGCACCAATTATTTTGACTAAACATGTATTTGAAACCCTCAGGCTGCCATGGACTTTAAAGCCATTAATTCATTATTTAGCTGTCAGTGTGGAAAAATGTCACAAGCTTAAAGGTTCAACAAACACTTCGCAATATTAAAGCAAATGATCACATTTGAAATTTCAAACTGTTACACGATTTTATTTATTAGATAGTGTAGATTACCTTTTGTACACACATTTCTTGCAATGTATTCTAGCACAATTTTGTGTTGAACAGAATCTAATCATATTTTCAGCATAAATTTAAATAAAGAAAGAGAGAAAAGACCCCCTCAAGAGCTTCTGGGAAATCATTTACAAAAATCTTTGAGGCTCAGGTGAAACAGGTTGTGCTGTGGGATTTGAAAGATCTGTGGAAATGTAAGCTATAAAATCACTTCATCTTGGATGCTTAGAAAGGTGGTTTGGGAAAGAAACTCCACTTTTTCAATGCCTCAGTGATATATGGCACTGACACTAATGGCTATAAAACCTTATTAGGGAGTGCTGTGAAACTCATATATTTGAGTTTCTTATGTGGAAAGATTTGAGTATTCACATTACTGTGGAAAAGAGGACATGTCCACGTTCATCTCAGGAAAGTGGATTGATTCTGGCAATCTATTCGGGTATATACAAATATCTTAGCTCTCCAGGACTGTGACAGAGACAAGCAAATGGCACAGCTCTCACTCCTAAAGCTCTGGCAAGACTTTCTGATGATTTGATACAAAACCTAACTTTCACTGAACCTCAGCTGTGTGGCCATCTAAAATAAAACTGTGACACRAAAAGGTTTGGGTGCTGCAAACTTCCGCAATGAAGCAAGAACAGTGAATCATTTACATCTTGGCTAATCTTAGAATTAAACTTTGCATTACATAAAGCTAAGTTGTGGCTGTAAATTAGCAGACCCAACACTTAAGAGCTGGGGCTGAAGCTGAGCTGGGAAATCAAGCCAGCAGACTGGGACAGCAAGGCACAAGGCTGTCAAGCCTCAGGGTGGGGGATTCCCAGGAGGTTCCTCACAGGTCTGACACAAGGTTGTAGGGCTATGTCACATTGAGGCACACCTCAATCACAGGCAACCAAAGCCCTTGAATGTGGAATGTGGTCCTCTCCAGACCCTGGCAGACAGAGGTCCAAATAGGATTTTAGTGCACTGTTTTGATTCAAGGGGGAGACTATTCAGCTCCAGTTCTGCTTGAGTGGACATCATGATGTGTCTGACAATCAGAGCAGTGTTAGATGATCCCACTTGCCATCAGCTTCCTCCTTTGCATTACATGCTGTGAAACTGCATCACCAGATACTGAGGACACTGCTGTGCTTACCCTGTAATCAGCCTCAACTCCTGGCTCAGCCACAGCATGGAGAGACCTGTCCTGGCTCTATTAAGCACCTGCCCCAGAAGCAGTGGAGAACCAGAACTACAGCAAGAATCAAACAATTCTTTCTTGGAAAAAKGAGTAAACCTTGCACTAAATTGATCTGTCCATGTCTGTCTGTAGAAAAGACCAGAGAGGAAAAAAAATGAAAACTTTTTCCTTGTATCTGAGGAGAGAGCCATAATCTGAATGCCAGAATAGGAAGCCTTGAAAGGAAAAGGAGATGGTTAAACCCTGAAGGCATTACAGGACTTCTATGTTTAAAAGGATGTCAAAGGATTCCAGAAAAAATAATGCAAGTTCATAAGTTCCTGAAAAGAATCAACCACAAGAAATGAAATCACATTGTGAGTCACGTTTAGAGATGGTGCAGTGCAAGACACTAATTCAAAAAAGATACAAGAATTAAATTGATAAATCCTAGATGGCTTTAGGTATGAGATTTTCCAGGTGAAACTCCTAGTAATTTAGTTCCGATATCCCACAGGAGAGAGTGGAATCTGAATTACAGATGTATTTAATATACCCAAATTTAACCAATATAAACAACTCTCCCATATTAATTTTCCAATCCAATCAACATCTTTTTAAGGGGCTCTTTTGTTCCTCTCATTTTCTTTTCACCTTCTAAAAAATGGGGATACCCAATTCAGCTTGCCACCACTGGCATTTCCAGTATCTCAAGTCCAGATCTGTCATTCTAGAGTCCAAGTTCACTGTCAATGTCAGTGCAGATTCCTCAGAGTGGCAGGGACCATTCCCCGTCAGTAGACCTGCACACAAACATCACGCACACTAGAAACACAGACTCTGAAAATTGCCCCCACCAAAAGACAAAGAAGAGAACACTTCCTCTCCATGAGAAAGCCAAGAGGTCCCAGAGGGCTTGGCAGAAATTCTGGAACTGTTTTCACTGTTCTTCCAGAATCCACATATATCCCCCATCCAAATGCCCACCACTGGTAAGAATGCACTTTGAAATGCAGAGGGCAAATACTCCACCAATAGGCTGACAGTGCAGAAACGTACAGTTAGAGCTCATTTAAAGTACTTAAAAAGAATCTATCTCAGCAGTCTGCAAAATGTAGACAATGGATGTTCCTTCCCATTTTTGTCAACCAGGAAGAATTCTGCCTTTAGCTGGGCTGCACATAACATGGTCATTTGAAGGTGTGTCAATATCTTCCACAAGACAGTTACCAAAGCCTGCCTTGTCCATCTAATCTCATCACAATTCCTGCTACTAATAAATGCTACATTCCTCAGCCTGGAATCATCTCAGTGGCAAAAGGAACTGTGTGTTATTGCTGAAGCCCCCCAGCCATCGTCCAATAAGTTTTTAACTTAAGGTTAAAAAATTAGTTTCCAGTGAAATTAGATACTGTGTGCATCTTAGGAAAGCAGAAACAAAGAAAAAACATTTTTAATGTCATCTCYAAAGCAAAGAAAATGCTGTGAGCAATACCATGTTAAAAATTTAAGTCTTGCAAAAACAAAAGCCTTAAAAATGCAAGATGTTACTAATATCAATTGGAGAAACAATTTTAAAATATTTAACAGGTTCCTGCTTTTCCGTTTAGACAAAGAAAGGAAGATTGCAAAGACTTAGTAATTATACTATATGCCAGAGACTCACAGTTACAGAAAATATATGGTCATGGGTGTATGGATTTGCAATCGTTGTTTAATATGGTGAATGTAATAAATAACAGAAAGACATTATCTATTTATATATTTAGAGACATTTGTCTGAGTGTATTTTTTGCTGCCACACAGTATAAGCAGACGAACAAAAGCTTGCTCTCACTGCAGTCAGTGGTAAAACACCATTGCCTTCAATGAAGCCAGATTTAAGTATTTACATATGCACACTCATACAGTAAATATCTTCCATTCTTATGTGTTGAAGCTTTACCCATTTAGCTGAAGTCTGAGAGAATATTAGGTTTCTGGGCCTCTGAAAATGTATACCAAGTAATTTGGTGCAAAGATGCTCCCGAAATCATATCACTGTGATAGATCTTCTGGATTCATAGTTCTGCATCAATTCTGGTGTACATGCTAGTTATAGCCTGAAGGTACAATAAACAATGCAAGTTAGTAAGAAGGGCCTTGAATTTTTGTTTCAAACAAGCATTTAGTTTATAGCAGCAGGAATATATATAAACAAAGGGAAGAACAGGACAGTACAAGTTTAGACAAGAGAGATGGCTCTTTTACTTGAATTTAATCTTTCCCCTGCAAAGACAGAAAAAAAAATCCCCCTTTTTTTTTTTTGATCCTGTCCAAAAATTAAATAGAAATCCTGGTATAAGTGGAATTTGGATCAGATAGGCTAGGAATGTGTTCATGAACAAATAAAAATAATTTAAATTTTAAAACATTCAGCAAATAGCTCATGAAAGAAAAAAGCATCTATCATATTGAAAAACCTGGCCACAACAAAATAACTAGGACATTCGGAGTATATTCCATTCTAAACTCTTAAGACACTAAGCAGCTTCACAAGAATCAAAGTATTTGAAAATTGTTATAATGAGAGTTAACCCAGTAAAAAGCATTGGACAAACATTTGCAATCACCTCTTTGACCAAAACACTGTTCTAAATAGTATTTGTTAACCAGAATTTATTAGGAATACATGAATGAGATACCTTTTGTCACCAAAACCAAGCTCTCTTGGGCTAAGTAACTCATCCTTGTTCTTAGGTTTGTGTATTTTACAATGAAATAAGTAAGCTTCTTGTCTTTATCACTCAAAACCTTAAATTACCCTAATGGCTAAAAAAATCCTTTAAAATCCATCAAAATGCACTTTTACATATATCTTCTGCTAACATGTCTATTGAACTTTTTAATCTTTTCTTCACACCTATTATCTTTATATTTTTATATATTTATGCATAAATAGCTATTTTTTCATTTTTCAAAAATTATGAAATCATCATATTGTTCTCCACCAAAAAAAAGGCAAGTTATCCTCAAAATATTATATTATGGATCTTGTCATAGACATCAGATAGCAAATTTCCACATACAAGAAATTTTAATGAACACAGGAGAAAATTATTAATAAGCAAATTTAAGAATTCATTCATTTTCTAACGTATTTTTAAACATATTTCATAGCAGGAATACCAAATTGATCTTCTAGCGYCAAAAACTCTCAAGAAATTCACATTATAGAGACTCAGTATTGACAAGAAGCAAAGTACCAGTAGATCAGTATCCTAGCACGACTATTTCATTAATAGTTAGTTAATATTTTACACTAAGTCTTTTCAAGAATTCTRCATGTTCCTCTCATTTCAACTGTGATTGAAAACAATTTCCTCTTTGCAGGATGCTTCTCTTGCACTAAACAAAATACAAAGTGAACTCAATTTACACAAATTAGACAGCTAAGAAAGCAGCACAAAACTACATTAAAGTTTCCAAAAATGCAAYCACTACTGAAGAGAAAATAATCAAAAACAGTTTTGTAAATTGGCTCTTCCTTTTAAACTAATAGCCTTTGACACTTCTCTTATAAATCCAAAACCTTGTCAACACCTTTCTCTTCTTGTTTCTGTAGAACTAAGAATTTTTCAGATTCTTAACTTGATAACTAAAGAGCTATGACAAGTACAAGGCTCTGCCCAAACACCCACCTTAATAATCCTAATGCTAAAAGAGACTGATGGATACTTGCTAGTAAATTATAACACAGAATCCAGTCAACAAAAAAGCCTGTGAGATCAGTTGTACGCTTAAAGACAGAAAATCTGACACTTCCACGTTGTGTTTCACAGGATCTTGTATAGTGGGACTTCAGTTGTCTCTACTAGCAGCTATTTCAATATCAGAATTGAATTGAATAATAGTCAACGACAAGACATGGAAAACACTATAAATTTTAGGAGGACACCTATCACTGCTTACATATGAAACTTTATCTGTGGTGTGATCCCCTGAGAACTCCAACACCAGATAAGCAACTTGCTAGAAAACAATGTAAGGAGATACTGATGAATATACTTTACTTTAATAGAGGCAAGGCTATGTCTATGGAGAGGAGAAAAACCCATAAAAATATAAAAATATTTAAGTTTGTGAGCAGCAGAATCAAGAATACCTCACAGAAGTCTGTGTTTTACRACTGAGATTTTCTAGTGTGATGGGACTTGCAATTTGAACAGTTAGGGCATTTATAATTTCTCCCTCCTGCACAGATTCACTTTTGGTAATAAACATGCTTCCAACATCAATTCTTTCCTGCAGAGGCATTAATAATTGTTTACTTCTCTATCCAGATGCTTTGCAAGAAATGTCCACAAAATGATCATCTTTGACACCYCTAGGTTTTGTCAAATTGCACGATCGAAGTCTGGCAAATAGTAAGAAATTTAGTCCTGGAAAACAGATGTTTACAGGTATAAGTCCTGTTTCCTTCTGAGGCCATGGTAAGCTATAGCAGGCAAAGGTTTTTCAGTTTTTGCTCATTCATAAATATCAGATCATTTACRAAGACTTACTTACACTGGTATTTAGGGATAGGTCTATGATCCTAGGATCTAGACCTCTGAGGTCAGCTGAAAACACTGGAACACAACCAAACTCCAGATCTAATGATGTGGCTAAGAATTGTCTCCTTCAGGGCAGATGTCTCACAAACTTGTTTTTGAAGCYGCCTCCTGCAGACCTCAGTGCAAGCCCAAACTGACAGAATTCAGCTTCAAAAAGAGGAGCAGGTCAGTTTACAGATCAGCCAAACGGATGGTGTTACTTAAACAGGCCTTCAGGCTGCCTCTACTCAGCAGAACATCTCAGTGACCTCTGGAATAAGCCACACTGGAAAGGTGCAAAGGTGATTTAAAATTCCTTTAGCCATTTYCCTCATGGGCCAGATTTGCCGTTCAGCTCCACAAAGGTGCTCTCCCAGTATAACATTTGCTCATGTTGAGTAGTCTGAAATAATGCCTGGTTTATTTATCTACTTTGGATGAGAACCAGTCCCAAGGCCCTCAGCACATTGTTAATTAATTCCTTTCCCATGAGAAGAAAATTATTTCTTTCCTTATTTTTAACAGCCTTCGAACAACGTGAGGGTCTTTCTGGCTGCAAGGTAATTACAGAGCTGCTGTTTCTCACCTAAATCCTCTCACTATATGTACAGAAACATTTTTAGTATGCACTACATCCTYGTCATCCTTTAAATGTTTCCGTAATTAAAGGCAATGCTGCCAAAAAGAYGCTCCAGGTTGAATAAAAAAATATTTATTTGCATGAGTAAACCAGCTAATTACTTGGGCTATCTCACACAAATATTTTTCCCACAAGTTGTGTTTAGGAATAGAAAAAGTAACCACCAACTCAAGCATGCATTGAGGGAAATAAACCACCAGTTTTACAGCACAGCCATGAATTTAATTTGGTATACATCTCTATACTTGACTTTCCAGGAAAAAAAAAATATTTGTTGTAAACACCCAGTCCTGCACATGCATTGACTGTTATTGCAAGATTACTCCACCGTTCAGTAGAACTGAAAATATGCTCACGTGCAGATGCCCTCATCGAAACAAAAGAAAAATCAAATAAACAGATTCAGACTGTGCCATTAAGCCACTCACCAGCCTCAACAAGAACTCGTGGTGCTATTGTGCTCTGCTGCTTCCASCGTATCACTTCATCAGAGATTTGGGAAACTCTCATTTCTACAAGCAGACAGCTCTGCAGGCTGGTGTTATCAGGACAAGTCACAGAACTCCTTCTCCCTCTATCACATTTACTTGTCATAAAATATTTGATTTTGATTTAGAGTAATTCAGAACAGGTTGGTGAGCAAAGCGAGAAGGCAGGGGATTCCATTAAAGAAGGCTGTTAAGGTATTATTTATAACAGTAATAGTGCCCTTCCCCTTCCATGGAAAGATACCTGCTTCTTTTACATGCCCTAGGTCAAGTCCAAAACACGAAAGATATGTGAAAACATTAGCCCTGCTTATGCAAGCCAGAAGTTTTACTGACTCCTTGACATTCGATTATGTTTTCATTCATAACTTCAAATGAGTCATTTCATCCTACCACCTGGTTTCCAGACACTTCATCCCCCAACTTGGGTTGCTTAAGGAGCTCTTCTTGTTCATCTGAATGTTTTGGGTACTAATTGGCAAAGCATTTCCCTTCCACTGTTTTTCATTGTGTGTTTTCGTGGTGGTCCTTTATCTAAGCCTATTCAAAGACAGCTCTGCTTGCCAGGTACTGAATGCCCTTGAGCTGTGTTACATCACTCACAACTGCAAATAGTTTGCAGTGATCTCTCTTGGCCCAGCTTTAATAAGAATGCTGTGGAAAGGGCTGGTGATTCTGTTTTGGATTTCAGTGTTTGGGTTACTCATGTTTCCATAAAACTGCATGTGGGTCACAAAGCAACCACTGAAGTGGATTTATAACCTTTATATGGGAAGTCCATCTTCCCCAAGATAGGATTCCTGCTATGCCTGAACTCAGCTGCAAAGCACTGTACCAAGGCCTTGAGCCCTTCAATTGTAAATATTAATTTCAAAAATGGTTTTCTTCTTCAATAAATACTAATTATGGGTTAGGGTGGTCAGTAACATTCACCCTTCCAAAACTGTTGTCCAAAAATACATTTGAGAGCTTTCCCCCAAATGATCTAGACCTAACTCTGCTGCTGGGAGTAGGACAAAACAGAGCAACTTGTAAAAAGGAGATGTCACAATAGTAAAGAAGGCAAAAAGAGTTCAGTGATGTTTGAGGTAACTGGGGGGGGGGGGAAACCAAAACGAACTATGTTTAAACATATATGACTGATTCTCAGACACATTTTATGTCCAGCATTAACAAGCTCAGGTAATCCACACACTGAGCCAAAAGAATAAGGCCTAGCTAACCATAACGAGGCTGCTGAAAAAACATGAAGGTAAAACTCAGACAAATACCTCAAGCTGTAAAAAGAATGAGATTGTCTCTAGGAAACAATTTCTGGTGACAGAATGCTATACTTAAYCCATTTAAGCCTCTTAGCTGCTGGATGATGCACCAAAAAATGTTAAACAGAATGTGCCACTATCCTTTTGAAAGGAAGAACACCATGCCAGTAATGACTCTGGGAAATGTACATCAGTTATTTGGTCCTAGAATTAAAACAGTATCATTTTTCAGATAGTCTTAACTTCCACAATGAGCTTAACTCTGCTTAAATTTCTGAGATGATTGTACAATGAAATYATGAGAAAAGAAGAAATAGGGACAAGAGATGACAGTCTGGACGCCACATTTCCAGAAGAGAGTAGAGTTTAAACCTGCGATCAAGTCAGTATTATTTGTTCCAAAGAAGGTAGCATATCAAGAACATCTGGGGGTGTACCTATGAGATCTCCATGCAGACTTTTAGCCACTATTTCATATATTATGTCTTATAGAAATCACATACAGTTTGCTAATGCTACATATCAAAAGAAAAAGAGAAAAACCTGGTCCCCCTTAGATTATGATCTGTTTCAAATAATGGCCAAATGCTCTCCTGGCCTAATTCCATTAAGGCAATGGAGTCATGCCAGGAAAGTGTTTGGCCCTAAGCATTTAATGAGCATGTTACTTGAAAGATTAGGGGCCATTTCATCCTCTGGTATAAGCTGGTATAATTTCATTGCCTTACATGGAACCATGCCAGCTTACAATAGCTGAGGATCTAGACTCACAAGTGAAGTTACTTTTGCCCTAACAAGTATAAGTGGCTCATATCCTCACATATGCTCAACTTGTCAAATACTCTTGCAAAGATCAAACCTGGCCTGCAAAGCTTCCCCACCCCTGAAAACGCCTAAGTAGTAATTTCTTCCATTTTTATATATCAGTTTAACAACATGGGATTCTCTTTCTCCCCTCCTAAGCCTTCAAGTAAGGATTCTGCTAAATGCATACTTCTTCAGTCATATCTAATTTGGCTCTGAGTGCTATGAAGTTACATTAAGGCAAAAATTACTTCATGTTAGAATGTCAGTTACGTAAAAGTCATAAGCCATTTTTACAATCTATAAATCTCAGTCTTCCTTCTTTAGCATAATATCCTGCTTAAAAACAATGCTGGAAAGCAAAACTAATAATTCACAGAAACTCCCATTCTCGGATGAAGGGTTGTTATTATTCTTCATACAATGACATTCAAAACCAATCTTCTCATTCTTTTTCCTMTTACTAGGTACATATACACTTAGGTATGTTTATCAATTTTTGCTCATGGTTATGAATTCTAAATCATTAGGGCAAAAGCTAACTTCAGTCAAAGGCTTTAAATTAACAATTGCAAGATACAATAAGCATCTGTTGCATTTTCTTCCATCTCAGCTGTCGGATTTAATATGAATATAAGAYTTCTAATCCAACTGAATGCCCTGGAAAGCAAGGAGCTGGACTATCAGATGACGTAAATCATCTTAATGCCATTAAAGCTGACTTATAACACTAAGAATCTCCCTCCTTAAGAAGGACTAAAACGACTCTTTGACTAAACAATGTCAGAGGTTTTGAACAACATTATTTCAGTAAAATCCTTGAGGATTTTAATGGGACTAGACATATGACCAGTTCTTCTGCCAGATTTCTGCTTTGAGGTGAATTCTAGACAAACRAGTAGGGTAGCTTCAAGATAAAAAATAAATAGAACAGCATTCYATTCAAATTCTTTAGGAAGACTTTAGAAAATTCTCAGCAACTGATAGAAAACACGCTGACCTAACACATAACCACACTTAAGGGATTTGCCAACCAGATGTCCTAGGCACAATATATTACTCTGGTTGATTGAGAATATATCAAATAATCATTTTAATCACTTCAAAATATGCTGAAGGAAACTTTGGATAAGAATTGTCATATGGTCTTCACTTAATTGAAGATTTTTGTGCAATGTATGAAGGAAGTATGCAAATWGTGCATTTATGTAATAGGAATGGTTAGCAATATAGCATTAGGGCACTCTAGGGCATGTTTTATTGGTTCATTAAATCTTGCCTCAGGTGTGTTCTACCACTCGAGGCAAGTATTAATGGACCAATGAAAAAGACCCTGGGGTGTTTTAATGCCATAATACTATGTCTGTCTACATTTAAATTAATTTTTAAAATAGCTTTTAAAAATAATTTTCCTTGGTATTTAATATATCCTTCCACTATTTAAAATTTTGTAGTAGAAATATGAAATGGCTAGAAAACAAAGATAGAAAAGTCTACTGTCTAATAAAAGTATAAGTACTTTCTGAACTGTAAAAATGTTAACCTCTTGTACTTCAAATAYCTCCCCCATTTTATAACACTCACTTTTTCTTGTTTTCTGATTCACTGCCRTATCATAAAACCAGTATGAAAGACACTTATGTAGACCTGTTTCTTTCCCTTATTAGAATCCATCAGAATCAAGCTGTTCTTCAAAGCACTTGATTTCAACAATTTTAAAATTTAACTGAATTCCCTAAACAGCTGCTAAGTGATACAAGAATCCTGTCTGGTTTTCTACAGATGGACAAGCTGATAGYCTGTAATAAAAACTCCAAGACCATTTTCTGCCAGTAGCAGACACAGAACAGGAAAGCACACCTTGAAAATAGATTTGTTTTGGGGCAGAAGAAGAAGATAAGTAATAGCCAGCTCAAATTATGAAATATCCTGCTTCACAACTACTGCAATAAAGAGCATTTTCCCTCACCATTCAGAACAGTAAAACAATTGAAATCTCAAACTTCCTTCAGGTGAACTGGGCCTTTTGACAACACCCTAGTATCAGTCCATAGACATAGCAATGTTGCAGAAAGCAACCTGACTGGGAATGGCACACCTAGAGATAGTAAGCTAAAAATATAAGACAAGAAGATACCCAAAATTTTGAAATATATGTGCCAGTTTGATTGGAGCAAAATAACATGATTTACAAGTGTCTTGTAACACTGCCTTCCCCTGGAAAGTGTTTTGTGTAAAGCAGGTATACTCCAACCTTTTTGTCCCCCCCCAAAGTAATCATTATATCTTCCAGTGCTGCAAGTGAGGTTGCTGAGTTGACTGGTCACAGAAGCCTAGTGATGAAGGCCTTGTTGAGAATAAGAAATATCTGAATGCATTCAACTGCTGCTGGTGTAAAATTTCCTGGGAAGTCAGCGGCACACTGTCTGACAAATTCTGCTCACACTGCAAGTTTGTATTTCTTTCATTAGACAGACTAGCAAGGGCTGGAAGCTGTTGAAGGCACATGTATATGCCCCACTCAGAGCATGCCCTTGGCTCCTGAGTCACCCCTTAGATCCACAGCGATTGCTGATAGGGCAAACTGTGCCCCAAATCAGCTTTACAGCATTTAAGAAACAATCTGGGTAAGTCCAGCTATAAAAACTGCTAGTTACTGGTTCAGTGATCTCCTTTGTGTTATACAACACTAACTGCATATTCCTTGCCCTACTAGACAAGAATTTCACCATTTTGGGACCAGGACGTGGCATTGTCTCACACATTGTATGCTACCTTCCCAGAACTTCTATGGAAACTCATGGCACCGTGCACGCTAGTCCAGTACAGAAAAGCATACAAGTGCAAAGTGACTCTGTCCTACAGTAAACACTTATGTCCCCAAATTATATACCAATCCTACTGTGTAGGTTATTTAAATGGATTAGCAGAGAGACAAGCTGATGATATATAAGGGACTTATGTCATTTTTAATGATTAATTCTCTTCTTGTGTGCAAGATGTGTTCTCACAATGTACAGAAGCATAAACAACAGAACACAAAATATCCCAGGATTCTCCCTCCTATGTCAACCAGTGATCAATGACTGTCTTCAGGCTGGTTGCAAGGCAGATAAGATGGTTTTGGTGCGAGAAACATCCTTGTAAACTATCAGTAAGTAGCAAGACCTACCTGCCAAGTCCCCTCAGTCTACAAAGAAATTGTGTCACTAATCCAGTGTTTAAAAATTAATGTTTCCAGGACTGGATGAAACTAAGTTTATTTCTACATCAAGAGGCACAAATATTTTCAAAGTAATGACCAAGACACTTTGTCATCAATACACAATCCAAATGTAAATACCCAGACATTACAGTTACGTAGATACTAAAAAGCTCTGCAAGATATCAGCATTGCTTATTGTACATGAAGTGTTTTTGAAAGGAAATGCAGAAGCAGAGCTACCATTTTTTTTCCTCTAATTCTGCCAGCTAAGCCCACTAGAGATCACACCTAGAGCTGTATTTCTAGTGCAACCACTTGAATTCACATTAGATTTATCTCACCCTATAAAAGCACAATTCATTAAACAGACTGATAAAACTGGTCTGTTTAAACTAAGGCAATTTTATCACAGTCATTTCAATTATTTAACACTGCTTTCTTAAATCAGTACTTAAAGCTTTCCTTTGACAAGTATTCTTTTAAATAAATGAGCTGCAATTTAAACAATGAGAAAATAATGACCCAGAACAATATATACAATTAAGGAGATATTTTCCAAATATAAATGCTCAGTATATTTTAAAAGTGATGCACAATGTCTCAGGCAATGCAAACTTACACACAAGTGACTTTTACAGTTGATGGTGGGATCATCCAAAGAACTTCTAACCCAACAACTCATTCCTAATCCCAAATTTCAACAAAGTTTCACAACAACAACATTTTTTGACAATTGAGGATTGTCCAACTCAATCTTGTCCAGTTCTCACAGGACAAAAATGTTACAGTGTTGCTGTGAAGCCAATGACATACTTCAAAGAGCTATATGGTGGCCTACCCAGGAATTTGAACCAGGGTGACCAAGTCAGATGTTAYAAACCAAGTGTAACAGACGACAAGCAAAACTGGTATGAGTTCAAGAAGCACTTTTGTATGCTTCTGGTAAAATGTTTTGGGCTTTTTCTTCTACATAGAAAACATTTTTTAAACAAAAGATCTGTCCAAGCACTGTATCTTTCCATTTTTTATATCATGGAAAATCACTGAAAGAGCGTAAGTTTGAATTTTTAAAGACCCACAAAGCAAGGGGACCACTACAGCACCTTTGGAATTATCTGGATATACCTTCCTAATATTACTTTCATTCCAGCTGGTATCTCCACTATGATGACTTTTAAAACAAATCTAGATCTCAGGACATAAGCTGCGTACCTAATTTGCCTAACTCTGCATACAACAAAATGCATCATGGATTTCAGTTTTAAGACTACCTGCAATAAAGCTAGATAAGACCCTGAGGTATAATTTATTCATTCCTTATTGAAGCAATTTCCTATACTGAATTCACAGTCACACATACCGACGATGAAATGCTGAATCAAATCTTAGCCACAAGAGAAATGCACTGCATAAAGTCCATCATAAATAAGTTTACAGACTTTTAAAATGAAATAAACTTTCATAGAGGTACTCCTTCGACTTAGTCATACATTGCTAAGCATCCACCATGCTGTAACAATTCAAATTTAAGCTTTCCTTGTTCAAAGATTGAGCAATTAGCCTTCAGGTTATTTCAAAGGGAGCAACAGCCCTCATCCTGCCCTGAAGAAAGGAAATGGTTCAGAGGAAGAGAGGTGTAAAACCAAATATTTAAATTCTTCAACTTTGTCATGCTTATCAGCAGTACTCCCATGTTTGGCAAACACTGCAAGTTCTGACAAATGACAATGACACAGGGGCCCCTCACTACAAGAAGGAT
The DNA here is from genome assembly GCA_014549065.1 of Cardinalis cardinalis. Lineage (NCBI taxonomy): Eukaryota > Metazoa > Chordata > Aves > Passeriformes > Cardinalidae > Cardinalis > Cardinalis cardinalis. The sequence continues at coordinate 2,943,383 of JACDOX010000022.1, read as the reverse complement.
ACTGAGGTGCTGGAGTGTGTCCCAAAAAGGGCAGTGGAGCTGGTGAAAGGATGAGAACAGAAGTGTGATGAGGAACAGCTGAGGGAGCTGGGTTCGTTTAGCCTGGAAAAAGGGCACTCGGGAGACCTCGTCCCTCTCCGTAAGTACCTGAAAGGAGGTTGTAATGAGATAGCGGTCAGTCCTCCATGTAACAAGTGGCAGGATGAGAGGAAATAGCCTCAAGTTGTGCCAGGGCACTTTTAGACTAAATATTCAGTTTTTTTTTTTCACTGGAAGGGTTGTCAGTCATTGCAACACCTGCTAAATGAAGTGGTGGAATCACCATCCCCAGATCATTCAAAATGTGTTTGCATGTGGCACTTGAGAACATGGCTTAGCAGGGCACATGGCAGCCCTGGGGTAATGGGTGGACCAAATGATCTCAGAGGTCTTTTCAAAGACAATTCTATGATTATAAATTCACAGGTACCACATCAATTACTTCCCCTTGACCCTACCCACTCACTCCCATACTTGGCTTGAAGTTGATCATCATGATAAAACTTCATGTAATCTAACAGTATACCTAAATCTGAAGGGTAGTGAGCGCTACTCAGCCCTCCAGACATAATGTAGGCAAAATTCAAACTTCAAAATACATAAACACCTCATTTTAAACCTGAACCAAAACTGTGTCTCAACACAAGAACAGAAGCCTTCTTTCATGGAAGCAAATTATGAAAACAACATCTATGGTCATGTCACAGCCTTATAAAGGTTCCAAGTGTAACCAACACCAAGTCATACTAACATTTTACCCCCTCAAGAGCTTGGTCAAAGTCAGTGGAGCTGCTCCTGCTGTTAAATCCTGCTCTGTCTGATAGTGAGACTGACAGAATCTGGTTCTCATGGATGTTTAGATCATTACTGCTGTTGCCATTGTCAGATATGAAAATGGGCTGCTTCTATCACTGTCTTTTTAAGCCTATGAGGAAAAAGAAACCTGCTTGGCATAAACAAATTTCAAAATTTGAAGACTTCTCAGCTCAGACCATTCTGAATACAAGTCTACAACTTCTTTTCAAACTACAAAGTTTGTAATATTGGCAAGAGATGCATAAATAGTGATGAGATTAAAAAGACAGAATCTGAGTATATTTTACCTTACACAGACTATTCCTATACCATAAGTTGCTGACATGCAGCCCTTGAAAAATAAACAGATTGAAAAATAAACAATTGCTACACAGACCTCTTGTGTGGTATAAATAGATACTCTGCTAAATATAAAAACAGCAGGCATACACAAAAATACACATGCACTAACGATTAGTTACAGGGGAGCTAACAGAAAGACAATGCCTCCTGGGTTTACAGGGCAAATGTAATTTCTATAATGAACCTTTATTTAAAAATTTTCTGATAGTTTTAGACCCAGGCAATAAGGTAGAAGTTTTTCTAAGAGAAAGTAATACACTGACAATGCCATGGAGAGAATTGATTCCATACAAATGAATTAAATAGCTAGACATCAAAAGAAAGTACACAATTGTTGCTTTAGGAAGGAGAGGGGAAAAGTCACACCATTTTCAACAATCATCTGTAGCCAAAAAACAACACAAAGCTATCATTAGTGTTTACTGATGATAACTAGATATGCTTCTGTTAGTATTCCAGAGCCAACCCTGCTATAGTAATGTTTATTATTACTCTTTGTAGCTGTAGGCAGCTAGAGGCTCACTGCGTCTATCCCCTTCTCATCATTTTAAAAAGATTAATCTTTAGACAATGATCTGCTGATATCATTAATCTTAGTCTTGAACTTCTTTGTTGTTCTTGCCCAGTAATGAACAGTAACACAAAAAATGCCTTTCTTTCAAAAACAACAGGGACCTGATTTGTTGAGACTCTTGCACTTGGAGTAATTTTTCACTGCAACACAACATCAATGTAAGATGGCAACCTAGGTGAGACATCCTTATTCTCTACATCACTGTCCCATTTTTGTACTAAGCCAAATCTGCTTATGTTAGTATAATTATAGCTGCTGCCAGAGTAGAAAACAGTGCCAGGGTTTTACATGCACTCTATGACACAGATGGCTTTGCAGTCCAGCACTGTACCACAAATGTATTCGTCTTCTTTGTATTAGAGAAAGACAGAMTCTTTCTGTGGCAAGGGGTAGTAAGTTTTTCTAGAAACACTACTCAGATGTTCAGCTGCTCACATATTTTGCTCTCAATAAAAACTCCAGAAGTCACCTCTTTTTGAAACCTGTCGCTCATACAGTTTCCTTTCCCCAGCTTTAAAATAATATTTTTAGAAATAAAAAAAAATATTCCTTGCTCCAGAAACATTGACAAGTAATTTTCATCTGCATCTTCCAGGAAAAAAACTTATTCTTAGCAGAAATTTAAACACTAAAAAATTGAGAAGTTTACGTCTCCATTTTTTTCCATTTTCTTTCATACAGAACATTTTCCATTAACACCAAATTCACTGGAAAATCCAGTTCTCATGACAGCAATGCTGTTTTATACCAGTTAACCCATGTCTAACAGGGGACTACTCACTCAGTTAAAAGCCAGGTATATGGCTTCCAAATCAAAGCTTTTTATATGAACCAGTGTAGCATTCTCACCAGAGCTGCTGGTGAAAGAGTGCTAATTTATTTAAGGTTGTTCATGACAAACTATTAACTGTCTTCTTCTATTCGGCTTTCCTTGGCACCTTAGAGTTTCAAGTAATRGAGAAATGAATTTAATAATACGTATGTCACAGGCACAGATTCTCTTCAGTACATTTAATAAAACACAGCATTTTAAAAATAAAAAGGTCGTAAAACAAAAACTGCAAAAAAATGCAACAAACAAGCTTTCAAGACTTGTGTTTGTGAGAAGTGTTACCATTTTCACCTCTTAATTTCAGAACACCTTTCACAATCTGTCTTCCCAACCAGCATGTAATTTCCTGGTTAGATCTATTCTTTCACATTCAGGTAAATTCTCACAATATGCCACCCACACAGATATTACACTCTCTTATGAGTAAAGTCAATGCTATTCAAATACATGTATGCAGATGATTTTTTCCTTCTCTCCTCACCAACAACCCCACAGCTCCTGGGAAAAAGTGAAAAGAGCAATGTGCTCAAGTGAAAGTATTTATAGGAGTCACACCTGATGTTTTCATTTGTGATACTGACAAAAATTACTGCTTCCCAAATTATGAAGACAAGATAAAATCTCAGAGCAAGGTCTTCCCTTTGTCACTCTTATTGTCCATTTAATCAGTAAAACATAGAAAAGTTGCCCGGAGTTATCCAAGAGCAGAAGCTGTACCAAATCTGCCCCATGATCTCCATCCTGTAAAAAGCTAATTCTGTACTGTATGTGTAGCCCCAAGAGAAACCAATTATTCTACCAGCTATGGCTGGTATAGAATAGAATAATCAGTTATGGCTGCCCTAGCCAAAAAACAAACAAAAAAAAAACCCAAAACCAAAAAATGTGCTCTCTAATCATCCGTTTTTTTGGGTAACATTTTCCATCCTAGGTCTTCACCCARTGTTGAAATATTTTAATATTTTATTAAATTCCTTTCAAGCTCTTATTTGTGGGAAGGTAAAATAAAAAGCATTCCAGATTGGTAAAAGAAAACCTACCCAAATTTTTAACCACAGCTAAAAAGATGGAAGCTGAGAATGTTTAAACTAAATGCATGAGAGTATGATTTAAATATGCATAGGCATTTTTACCTCAATTAAAATTTGCAAACACGAACAATTCTAAGCCCTAAGGAAGAATAAAGTGAAAAAGAAAAACAAGCAAAACAAAAACTCAAAACCGTTCTAGGTTTTTAGTTAAATACTTAAAGACAACTTTTGCATAAACACAAAAGATAATAATGGGATCTTATTCTATCACCATTAAATTTTATGGAAAAATTCCCATTCATTTGACATGGGACAGYGTTAAGGAAGAAAAAGGAGGAGATAACAGAATTCAGTCCTTTTAAACACAGATTCCATTGCTGTCCCTGCAACAAATTACCTGTGCAACCTGCAAGTAAAATACTCAAAGCCTGATTCAGCCCACTGGTGTTCTCGCTATCTGGAACTGAGGTCTCCGCATGCACATACAAGGGTGAGGAGAAAGAGGCTGAACGGCAGAAGGAAGACCTCCCTATTTCTCCACAAAGTGCAGAAGAACTGTGGGTAATTTCCCATGCTCCTCCCATTTCCATTCGTTTGGAAATCCAACACAGCTGGGCTTAGTTCCTTGCAAAGTAGTTCCTGGTGCTCTTCGGSTTGTCCAAAAGAAGTAAAAGTAATTCCTGGGGCAGAATGGGCATGGAAACACACAGTTTCTAGCATCCCTGACTCTGATTCCCAGCTGCAAAGGGAAGGGGTATTGCAATTATACAGCAGTAGAGAATTCACGAAGTCTAACTACAGATAAATAAAGCAATTGTCCAATTTTGAAAACTTGACGTGGAAAACATAGTGGACTCCAGAAGCAGCAACAATTCAGCTTTTTTGTGGACATGTTGTCCCAATGTTCTTGTTTATTCGCTGTAAAAATAAAGCTACCTTATCATGTGATAGAATGGTGCAATACCTGATATATACTTTTTTCCTTTCTTGACATTATACTTTTTAGCAGCAKAATATTTACATATTGTCTGAAAATAAAATCTTTTGAGAAGGTATTTTCAAGGTTTTGTTCAAAATAACCTAAACTTGAGAAACCTCACAAATATATTTAGTTTCCATCAATGAAGTTTCTTTAAAATATTTGGCCTATTCATTATTCTTTACAGTTTAGGGGCCTAGAAGAATTGAGATGAAAGACAAGAACCAGCAAAAAGAGCATTAAACAAAGTACAAATAAAGCAGAAAAAACAATACAAATGATACCAGAGCAAACATCAGAAAAAACAATCATCCACTCCACTGCAAAGGAGCTATCCAGCAAAATCTGACTGAACACCTTGTTTCCAGGGTTTTGGTATTTTTATTTTTAGACTCTGTTAAAACATTTCTAAAATATTCAAGTAATGACTTTGAAAAGCAGTAATTGCAATATTAAATTTTGCTTAAATTTCTTGGGCACTGATTTGTGTACAGGCTTTTATACCAAGTTCCCACGAAGCCATAAAACGTTTAAAATACTGTCTGTGCAAATGCAAAATTTATGAATTCACACATCTCTGGTTGATTTATGTGAAATAATAATGCACTATTTAATGCTTAAACATGGCTAGAAGCAATGCTAGGCTATCAAGATGTACAATGAAATAATAGATTTATAAGACAGATAACCTTCCTGCCTAGAGAAGCTTGTTTAAAGGTGTTGTACAGATATATTAAACTATATGTAATTTTATACTAACTTAATGCTGTAGGCCTATACTGCAAGCAATAAAAGATTACTGCCACAGTATTTTCAATAATAAAATGATCTGGCTATTCAACATAAGGTATCAGAGGAGTGAAAGAAAAATTCTTTATGATTTCAAACTTTTTACTCCTCTCTTTTGATTTAATTTAAATATTTACCTGTTATCTTTGCCTTTCAAAGCTCACTGTCATCAACTCTCATCTGATTTGTCAAAATTGTTTTTATTTCACCCTTCAAGTGAAATGTGCCAGATTTTCTCTGTGACACTAAATAACATATTCAAAGACATTTACATTAAAATAAAAAAATAAAAAGGGCTTTGTGTAGGACATGGTGCCTCTTAACAGGAACAGATTTCTGCTGGTGTAGAAAATACCACTATCCCCTTATGGTGAGCAGCAGCTTCCATCAGCTGCATATTCTTGGCAGGGCGTACAAAGGGAGCAGGATCCAGCCCTTAAGTAGACAAGCAGGATACAATATTGCACAGTGAATCACAATATTGATTGATATTAACTGGACTACCTCTAAAAGACAATGGGAAAAACAAAACCTTAGCCTCACATATTTAAGGACTTGTACCTTTAGTTCAATGGCGGGCATCCTCTCAAATACATGCTGGAGCAGCACCCATGGAGCCCACATGTTCACATATATTTTTCTCAGAAGAGCTCACAGTTTATTTGAATGTTTGTTCTTTAATTCAGTACTAAACAAAAGACCTTTAAATAAAAGGCCCTTTCAGCCAACTGTCACTATATAAGGATAGTTTCACAGAAATTCTGATTAGGAATCTACCCTTGGAAAAAAACTCACATTAGAATCTGACAATGAACAATTTTTCCTATGGTTTTCTCTTTTTCATTTTTACTTTCTTCTGCCAATTGTTTAGTTGTTCAAGTGGGTACGTTTTCTTAAGTCAACCAATTTAAAAAATAAAGATTAAATGGCATTCAAATACACTTAGTGGGCAATTTTATTTAGTAGGCAAAAAATTAATGCATTTTCCTTAGTGCATCTCTTACCAAGATTGCCATAGATTGAATCTTGTTCTTCTTTGATAGTCTCAAGCCATGAGAGAGCTCAGACCCCACACTGAAAGCTGATGAAAGTTTTCAAGGGACTCTGCAGGCACACAGTTTGTGGTAACTGGGAGTGGGGCTGCAATGGAGCCTCATCCCTCATGGGCTACAGCTGGGCAGGGCAGGTGAATAATATTGAAGGTAACAAGATGTGGGGTGCCAAGGTGTACTGACCTATCGCAAAGGCATACAGAGGGCACACCGATGCAATGCATGTAAGAGAAAGAGTATAAAAGGCTGTTCTGAGGAGCAAAAAAAGCATGGATGATGCTTAAAGCCTTCTGAAATTGTATGGTGTTACATTGTATGTTATGGCCATCTCAACTCCATCATGACTCTCGATTTTGATATGCAACTAGTGCCTTATAAACGTGAAGGAAAAGCAAAGTGGTCTAAAGCCAGTGCAAGTTGCAAACAGCTAGCACAAAAACTGAACAGAACAACTGTGCTCTGGTAAAAAAATCTTACATTGAAATAACTTCCCAGTCAATCATTTCCCAGTAAACCACCCTAGGTTTGGCTTTGAAGTTCCCTGGACAAGCGTAGTTGGCCTCTTGCAGATGGATAGGTCAGTCTGAACCTGGCAACTCATGTGGCCCAGCTGAGGTGTGTGAATCTGACAGCTCTGCAGTGGTCAGCCTCAGGGGACTTCCACAAAGCAATGACAGGATTCATCTTTTCCAACTTCTAACATGCAGAAGGTAGATGCCTGATCATGACCCCAGCAGTGGTAGTTCTACTTTTAACCTATTGCTTACCTAAGATGGTCAAAATGAATCATATTCTAGATGCCCATTTTTTTACACTAAGAGCAGACACTACAGGATCAGGTTCAGCATTCTACTTTGTATTCTAAAGACAAGATGAATTCCCCCAAGGGTCTTAAGGAAGTTTAAACTGTAGTCAATATTTTCTTTCACCCAGTTTTAACATAAATTAATAAAGAATACACAAGCTATGAGTTTTTATATAGAAGAATTTGAGGTAATTGTGTCTGCAAGGAAGAGGGGAAGCAATCAGAACTCATTGCAGTGATTTGCCCTCATTCAGTGGCTATACTGGGCATCCAGATTGAGGCACATTATTACACATTCCCATTCTCCTCAGACCTTGCTAAACTGCTACCCCTTACACAGAAGAAGACCGTCATTTTTCTGTCTCCAGCAAGCAGGTTACAATTGATTCTGGTTTATATTAAATTGGTCTTTGATGATGTTCTACATTTTCAAAGTATCCTAGAGACTTTCAACTAAACCTTTTAACACCCTAATGAGACAGGGGAATTGCTGTTCTGCCTCCTTGTAAATGAAGAACAGAAAGACAGATATCACAGGCTATGCATTTAAAACCATTTGCTAAATTTGAGTAATTCAGTATCTGGATTCTCATTTTGGGACTCCCAAAGCATAACTTTTAAAGGTAATCAGTACCCACTGCTCTGAGCTCAACAGCAGCCGGGATCATTCACCTCCTGCAAAAAAAAATCACACTGAAGACCTTTCAAAGCAGGCACACAAGAAGTAGAGCACACAAAATACTGGGCCTTTCTCAATATGTTCTGCTGAATTACTGGTTTGAAATAATAATAAAAAAATTGTATCCACTCTAACATTAATTAACAGCACAGAAAGGGAAGCAAACATTATGCTTGAGTATGTAAATMATTCATCTGCATATTGCACAACTATTTATGTTAGTTTCCAGTTTCATTATTAGTCACTGTTTCTTATTTTCAACAGAAAAGCAAAACGCACACCACCAGAAATACTCTGGTTTAGTAGCTCTTTTTTTTCCTTCTGTATTTATTCCATTCTCAACAGTGGTTAGCGTCTAACAAGCATTCTGAGGGACGAAGTTTGTTTTGTGCTAATGACACTTTTAATAGCCATTTAAAACCAGATGAAGTAGAGTGTAGACAGCTTTATATACATATAGGTGTTGAGTCTTCTTTTTAACCAGCAAACCCACTTTGGCAAAGTTTAGAAACAAATTAATCCAAACTATATCATATCTTGCTTGCACAAATGCTAGCTGCAGCTGAAGAATATTTCCTGCATTTTCAGAAACTAAGCAAATATTTCAAGTCAGTGTGGTACTGAGTATTTATGGCTAAATGTGCTACAGAGGCTCAAACAAGATGGTGAAGGGAGGTGATGGTTACAGAGGCTTCATGAATCATGACATCTCATGGGCTCAAAATTTATTCTACAGCTCCCCACTTGGAGAAAAAAACCAACTTGAAAAGAGAGGTAAAATAACCCCACGGGGAGCACAGTTACTCTCACCATCCCTAAACTCTGTGCAAATCCAGCCACTTTTAACTCCAACAGTAAATACTGACAACTCTGACTCTAAATCCTCCATTACCTAAACTTGCAAAAATGCCCAATAAAACTATTGCAACAAGGGTTCTACAACCATGGAGGAGAAACACAGAATGAACTATATATTATCATATGTGTATTTGACAACTATAATTACCAGTGTTTAGTGCAAAATTCTCTCTTCCATTAACTAGAGATTTTCCACCAAGATTTGTTGCAGGATGCACAATGAAACGTGCCTTAGGTAACCACAGGAGGACCAAAAAAACCTAGCTTCATCCAAAGTCATTTTTAACTAAGTTGTAGCAAAATAACTGTGAAAACTTGCAAAGTAGATAATAAAAGTTATTCCATATGGGCATACTCTCTGAGGAAGAATTGTATAATACCAAATAATAAACTCAGATATAGCACACCACAAATAGAGGGACTTCTACCTATGATCATGCTCTCTAGTTTCATAATATCCTGCTTCAAAAAGATCCATTCACCATTAAAAGTGCTCAACTTATTTAAAACCGTACTTCAATTCACAATACAAAACACTGCAAAGTGTTATAAATCTAATAGAAGAGTAAAAATATTTATTAAACACAGCATTAAAAGATGGTAAACATTTCAATTTAGATGCTGAAAATATCCTGCAAAATCCAAATATAATATGCTAACAAACATCTCCAGCTTAATCCATTTTCTCAAAATCACTGATATAATCTTAATACCTTTCAGAAGATTGAATAGTTCTGTGACAAAGAAATTCTAGAAAGGAATGTTTGTTGAATATGCAGACTTCCAACTAAAAAGATAATGACAAAATAAGATTGATCATGAAATAACCACAACCTTAATTCCAGTGTGATATAAACTGAAAATGGAACATAGGTCAGTGAAGGGACAGGCAGAGACCATACTTCAATGCAAGGTCACCATCAGGGTATTCTCATAAACGAATAATCATTTGAACACTCCAAAATTCTATCTATTGCACACGAAGTGTGCTGGTCAAGACAGTAACTTCTTCCAAGCAAAACTTCCCAAGAATTTCTTTAAGTGAGGAACATCTTGTGAATGCTACATGCTTATACTGCTTAAATAAGGATATTCTAAGTATTTTAAGGTGCTTTATGAGACAGTGGGTGCATATTTCAGTGCACAAACATATGCCATACTAATGCTGTGAGAAGTCACTGGAGCTACAAACTGTTACAGCACAGATTATGTGTTTATTTATGCAGATCTATTTATTATGTTTTTCTCCCCAAAATCACATCAAAAGACAACAATTTCTTTCAACCAAAATCAATAAAACACAAAAAATCACCCAAACAAAATAAACTTAATTTTGATCTCTACTAGTCTCATGTAAGTCTAAAGTTTTTATTGTCAGCTTGAACCATTTTTAGCTTAAGTCCCCCAAAATTGTTTTTATTCCCATGCATATAACTAAAAACAATTAGCTGAACTTTCTAAGAAAATTCTCTTAGGCTATGACTAAGCATGTAAAGTTTCAGAGCCCAGGAGGGAATTTTCTGCAAAATTACAAGCAATTGAACATTTCCACTACAATTAATCGTGTGCCCTAGGAAACATACATCTTGGACAATTAAATTTTCTCCCGCTTATGCTCCGTACAGCATTTTCAATTGGTCATAACCCTTTCTTGACTCCATTTTCTTAAGTGGATGGTCCTCCTAAGAGTGTTTCTAAGTCTTATTTTAATGTTATGTCTATCACTATGTTTTACATTTTTACGACTAGGTGCTTGAAGCAATACTTCTACACTCATGTTTAAGAGCCTCAGAGTCATTTTATTGCCCTGAATGCGAGGTATTACAGCTCCAGCTGACTTCAGTAAATATACATGGGAGATCTAGTCACTACAAACAGAAAATGAAATGTCTCTAAAAATAAGTTTGATAATTTCGGCATACTATGAACAATATCTGACAAAACCTCAGTCCAAAGACTAGTTATTCACAGAATTTGACAACTTTTGATGCAGTGAATGCAATGGCAAAATTTCATCCGCCAACTATTCGCTTTCAGTTCAGAGCCATTGACACTAAGAAAGAGAAGATCAGTCAAATTATGTATTTGAGTGTTGATCACCTCTTGTTATCAGCAATTTTAAATTAGTTGAGCCAAACTAGTAAACAGAAGCCCAAAAACAAAACTAAAAACAAGAGTTTCCTTGACATAACACACTAATACATTCCAGTGTCATCCAATACGCAAAGCCTTGCTGTCCTCAGGGCACAATGTACAAGGGCTTCTGCAACTCATCTCAGACCAAAGTGGCATCCTGACAAGTGAATAATCTCAGCAACACAATGAGACTCCACAAGTCAAGACCAGTTCAAAGCTGACTGATATTCTTTTTAACAGAGTTACCTCGCTATTTAGGCACTAGCATTACTTATATTGGGGATTAAGGCTAGAAAGCTTGCAAAATATTCTACCATGGCACGTTTCACTTCCCAGTTGCCAAAACCATTTTGCACGGAGTCTTGCGCTATTGGGAAAAAGAGTAAGGAAGCAATATTTTATTCCTCTGCCTTCCTGCAAGTTACATCCTTCCCCAACTGAGGAAAAATTGACCTGTGAATTCATTTTCCCTCCACTCATCTACTTGCAGAAAAGGAGCTGTAACAGTGTCAGGTAGCTGAAGGATGCCTGAGAATTATACCTGGTGTTGTTCTGCCTGCCAATCTCATAACAACTGCAGGTACTGGACAGAGGTCCCCAGTGCCAAAACCCAAGCAAAGTAAATGAGATTCCAATATATATTTAAAATAATGTTTGTGTGCTGAGGGAAAACACAATTCTTGCCCCTTTCCAGTCAATGAAACCCAGTGTCTGCAATTACCTACAGGGAGGTTTCTGTGCAGTAAGGAAGAACATGTTTCTGGCAGCAACATTCCCAGGCTTAAAGCCCCTAACTCTAGCAGTCATTCCTAAGTACTTTAAATTCTCTGCAATCTAGAAATCCTCTGGATGTGTGGACTAGCTGTGTAACAAAAACTGCACTAWTAGACCCCCCAGATTACTCAAATTCTCATATTCACCTTTATTTTCAATTCGCTGTACTTCTCAAAGACACTACTATTGAAAACTATATTAATTTAATGGTCCATAAACAAAGATATTAGCTCTTCACATGCAAAGCAATCAAGCTAACAAGTCTCTATTAAGTAACTTTTTCCTTCCCCTGGTTGTAAATGCACACACAATATGCTCACTGTGATTCTAAAGAGTTAATAAATCCTAACCTAAAGAAATATCTTTATGATTCTGAAAGCATCCTGAGATGGTTCAGCAGACTTAGATTTGCATTTAGTTACAATGTAGGAATAAAAACAAAAGCAAAAAATGTTTTAAGTGCTGTCACAGAAGTGGTTGATACAGTGAGATGGTTCCCTCTTCTGGCCAAAGCTGGAGGAAAATAAACTCTGATTTTACTTTAATTGAAGTCACAATTTCTAGAATTTAAAATTTAAATTTCAGTCTAACTTTCCAAAAAAATTATCTACATATTTTTATCATATCTTTTCAGAAATTACTTTTGAGATAAGAAATTCTTAGAAAATGCTTTAGGAAAGGTGGTATTATATCTGCTTTCTGGAGCTTCATGTATAGATTACTGATAACCCAATATTAGCACAGATCTCAGAAACATGCATCCAACTCATTTATCACATAATGAATATGCATTCTTGAAAAGAAAGAAGCTGCAAAAAAATTCCACCAAAAGAGTAAAAGCTAAACTGAAAGCTAATTTAATATTACATTTTAAAAAAAACAAACATTCCTCATTTGGCCCTGGCTAACCTTTTAATTTCCAACGGTGCTGCAATCCAAATACCTGTTGGTATTTATAGCAATGGAAGGTTTAAAGGGACTTTTTTTTAAAGAAAGGCCCCAAACCAGAATATCTCCTTTCTACATATTGTAGTCAAGAACCAAACTACACCACTAGCAGTACTAGTGCCCATACAATAGTATATCTTATGTTTTTGGAACAAGGTAAATTTAAAAAAAAATATGTACCAAAAAGACAAGCAATACCACACTAAACTGAAAGAGCAACTCCTTGGGAAATCAGTGAAAATTATTGTCAATTAGAACATAATTTCAGATTCAATGCATAATTGTCTAGTCTCATCTGTTCAGAAGCCATTTACCTCATCTGCAAGACAGAAGTATGTCTACAAAAGTCCAGGTAAAGAGTAGACAAAGAAAGAAGTGGCTGAAAAGCAGCAACAAAAACTTCCTAGTTTCCTCCCATTAAAAGAAGGGAAAAAGGAAAGGACATGACTTCCCTAGGGCCCAAAGTTTTATTCTGATTCTAAAGCTCTAACAGATAATGCAGAACTTGAGGATGATGCAAACAGAGAGATTCTTCTATTGAAATGCACATGGAAGTTAGGACTGTCATAGAACAATATTGGCTGCTCCATGTTAGTTTGTTAAAAGCAAACTAAGTCCAGCCATTTGCTTACTTGGATCACTATCTACTTGTTTCTGGGCACCATTTCTCCCATGGGCATCCCTCTTTTTGAATTACACTCTGGAGAAATTTGATGAAATCCWATTTTTTTTCCACAGTCCCAATTACTGTAATACATTCTCAACAAAAAGACACTTTCAGCTGCTCATTCACTCTAAATTCTATCAGCCCTATCTGCTAAAAAAAATAAACAGAGGTTTCACTGTGCAGCACATGTCACTCAAGCCAAAGGAGTTACCTCCTTAATGATGGCAAAGCAATCACATGAAAAAATACTTATTCACTTCTCTTGTACTTTAAGACTTCTACTCTTTTGGTAGGAACTCACAGCACTAAATTTCTTCATAAGACAATCCTTTTTCCCTCCACCAAGTTGATGTGGCCACATAATTCTGAATCATTTTAATAACATTCATTTTCCCTACACTTGCCTTGCTTCTTTTATTATTCAGACACTTAGACTATCACCTCTGGTTTTTACCCTACATTTTTTTGTTCAGGGAAAAATCATAGCAAGGTAATCAAAGTTTAGTGTTAAAACAGCAACAAAACCAACACAGGTAAAAGTAAACAAAACACACAATTTTGCCTCTGCAACATCACACAGAGAACCAGGAAGAAAGATCATGGCAGAGAAAAGGAAGATTTTGAAAAAGGTGCAATCTTGTGTGCACACAAGATGAAAAAAAATGAAGTTATCGTTCAAAGAGTTCAAAAAAACTTAAAAAGTCCAATCCAAGTCTAATTTAGAATGAAGAGCTGCATCTACAGCAGCACACAGAGCACAGCCAAGGCACAGGATTGAATACTAACCTATAACCATATATTAATACATAGCTGCTGTGTGGTGTCCAGCATGGCTTCATGCCAAGAAGCAACCTCCAAGACTATTCCCAGACTTCATCTGTGGTGCAACACAGCACAGGGCTTGTTCTCAATGCACAATATGAATGAGAGCAGCCTGTCCTGGGAAAAGGCAGGCAAGGAAGTGATAAGAAAGAATTCAGCTTTAAGGACAGAAACTACTGATTTGCCCTTGTATTTCTGCCTTCTCTGCATCACTTTGCTAAGGTATATTTCACATGCAACTCAGGAGTGTAAATTACATTTATTGGTTAACATACACAAAAAGACAGCAAGGATAAATGAGTTTCTAAACCAAGCATTAATATTGTCACCATTCTTAATAATACACCTCAGTAATAACAAGTATTTTCCATCTAGGCAGGCATCAGCCTGGTGGGGAAAAGTTGGTCTCTGTTACTCTTTGATGTTATTGATATCCCATCTGCCAAACACATCTTTTTTCTATTTTTCCATGTTACCAGTTTTCCTCTTGAATCCCTAAAAACATATCTAAGTCTAGTTCATCTATCTTACCTCCATCTGCCATTTTACTTTCCCTGTCTGGTGCAATTCTTGTTTAGGTACTTTCTTACAACTCAGATTTTCTCTAGAGTCTATGTTACACTGCCTTATCAACGCTGAACCTTGGAGGAAGTTAATGCCTAAGACGATGGTCATGCTTTCAAGGTCAAGAGAAAGGGATTTTTTTCAATTTATTAGCAAATAAAAACAGTTTAATATCAGAAAATTATGTAAAAGCTAGCTTAGTTAGAACTGTGTTGAGGATTAGCTAACGTGACAGGAGTCACATAGACATTTGCTTGTTAGCTGACCAAGAGCTGGAAAAGTACCGAACATGGCTAGTTGAGCTTTTGCACCTGCAAGATAGTGTGTCCTTGGGCCTAGCTGGGTATGATAACAAGTAGACAGAGATGTGGGAAAACGAAATATGAGCCCRAAAGCCTGAAGAAGAGTTGATATCATAGTAYAACCAATAGACTGCTTAGCTTTAGAATATGTATGAGCTTATTACTGGTGTAAAAAGTCTGGGGCTCGAACTGAATAAACAGAAGCTTTCTGAACACTCATATTGAGTGTGAAGTTTTCCCTCTCCGGACAAATGGCCCCACCGCAACAGAACTGGTTCTGGAATATTAAAGTACTCTATATGAACAATAATTTATACATTCCTATTTTTTTCCCTTGGAGGAAAAAATAAAAACCACTTTGTTTCCTCTAAAAATATTGTCCTGAAAGTTCAAGTTTGCTAAAAATAAAATTAATTTGCATTGAAAAAGTTGCGAAGTATTCCAAAACATTAGAAAGAAAATATTTTGCTGGTGAAATTAATGTTGTAAGCCAAAATGGGACATAAATTATTTTTTTATATTTCTTTTGTATTGAATTACCATTCATTTTAGTGGTAGAATGACCTGATATTAAAAGGTTTTCCTTCAACATATGCTTTGATACAGCACCACAATTTTCTCATAATGGCAAGATCTTGAAAATACACCTTTTTAGAAAAACTTCATAAATAAAATGCTAGTTTACTTTTTCTGCAAGGTTGAGCTCCTCACTTACTGTTGCATAAGAGAATGACAGAGAAACTTTTTATAGAGCACAGAGAAGCAGAATGTTTTAAGTATTAGAAACAAGCTTTTGCAAATTTCTTTTGTCTCAGATGATTTGCTTATTGAATCTTGAATACTCCAACACTCACATTAGCAATGCTAACATTGGTGGATGACACACAATCTTTCTCCACACATGAAGCCCAGCTGAACAAAGAGGAATTCAAGAAAATTTTTTCCAGCTTCAGTGATGACAAGCATTAAACAAAGCATGTATTTGAAAAAAAAAATAAAGTCAAGAAAGTGATAAATAGCAAGAGTAAGCATGGGCAAACTAAACCCCAAATTTCTAATATATAAGGAACATTACATAAAGTATCACATGCTTTATAGCCTTCTGTACCTTAGTTCTAGGATTTTCTCTTTGGAAGGAAAAATAGTCAACCAGAACACTTGAAATTTGATACTATTGTTTGCCCAAATAAACATGGGATTTTATGAATGTAACTGAAATAAGACCAACAAATCCAAATGATAAAAGTTCATACATGTTGAAATCCTCATATGCCACCCTCAAGCAGYATTTCAATGTTTTTGTTTTTCAACGAAATAACTGCCAGTTTTCACTATGCAACAATTTTAGCATTGTTTGAAGCAGATCAACAGTAGAAGTCTCAAAATGCATGTTACATATGTCAGCTTCTCAAAATKTTCAAGAAAAAAATTTAAGTTACATATTAACAAAAACAATCAAAGAAACAAAAATCTAAAAACCATAACTCCTAAAAATCAGACCTCCAGATAAATAGTTTTTGGCGACTTTTAAATGGCAGGCCTTCTTTCCATCCAGGTTATGGATGTTAGAGTTTGGTATAATTTAGCTTTTAATTCTTGGTGGTATGAACATAGACTGTAATTTCATTCCATTATTTAAATTTCTTTCAAATCAGATTTAAATATTACCTGTATTATTGCCTTTCAGTTTGGCTTTCTAAACAATGTAATGCAAAGTATTCTTACTTTATAGCAACCATGGAAAAACATTAAAAAAACAAGCTGAGAGTTGGGTAAGATAAAGGCATCAACTACCACACAGCTTAAGGGTTTTTTTTTAAAGAGCTCTAATATAACTCTACTTAACACAAACTTGCAAGGTTTTTATCTCAAATAACAACCACAAAAACAGCTCAGATGCATACATCAAAACCTTACAAAAATTTAAGGAGGCAAACCTAAAGAAGGTGAAGAACTGTGGAGAAATTTAAGAGTTGGAGTCAACGATCCACATGGCTCCCTTCCAAATCAGAATTTTCAGTGGTTCTGGGATTCATTACAACTTGGTCAGCTTTAATTTTACTCCTTTAGAAGGTGGCTTAATAACAGCCAGCAGCCAATGGCAGAGTCACCTTGAGTGTCACTCAGTTTTGTGGTCAGCTGGCCTTGGTGCCAGATGCCTCACTCCACGGGAGGAAAGTGCAGTGCTCAAGCCACAACAGCGTTGTGCCGTGTTCCTTACACATCAGACTCTGCAGTGACTGACAGACCTAGCTCTGCAGACAGCTTCTCAGACAGGCCTGCATCTACCAGGGATGATGCCAAGCACTCTTATTTTGTATTTCTGAGGGTCTTTATGATGAGATGTGACAGTTGACATTTTGGCAGTTTTACATGAAGAACATGGATATATTTTCCTGCAGTCTTGCATATGACATATGGGAACCAGAACTCACCTGTCACAAGTTGCCAACCATAATACATAGTTTGTAAGAAAAAAATAACCTCTGGGAATAAACAAATGATATTCTTACGGTATGGCTAAGGAGACAGAGGCCATAGGCAAGCCTGGCATATAAGGACACAACTGCCRTTGACTTTGGATGGTGTAACACTTCCTCACACCACAGCTGCACATGGTCCCAAGTGACTTCCAATTTAAAGAAATATCACAACCTGTATTAATCACAGGCATAACAGTAAACACAGATGTATACAAAAACTTCATTTCATTCAGGCTTATTATGAAATCATTAGAAGCAGAGTGAAGCAAAAATCACCTTTAAACCATTGAATGGCTTTTTCCTGAGTATTCTCATTTTAAAACATATATGCTCTTTCAGTGCCTAAATGATGGGTTCACTCACCTACAACAATTCCTACTACACTGTAATTTCTCTAAAAGTAAATAAAGACATCCCAAATAGAGACATCTGGAAATATAAATAAATTTTCCACAAAAATAGTTGGTTAGAAAATGATTCTTCACACCCAAGTTGAATAATACATAACAGCTGAAAATAGATGTATTAAGTCCTGAACTTATAAAGGATAATATTTTTAATCTGAGTATGAACAAAGATTAAAAAGTTCTGCATAAAAGTAGAGACATAGTATCTGCCACCACATCTGTCACAGTTAAGACAGCCATGATACACTGAGTATCACCACACAATTTCAGAAGGCTTCAAGCATCAGCCAGTAAGGAGTAACACCATACCACACCAGAARGCTTCAAGCATTTGCTCTGTATTGCTCTTCAGTCCAACCTTTTATACCCTTCATCTGACATGCCTTACACCTGTGTGYCCTCTGTTCCCTTCTGTGATTGGTCAGTGCATCTCAGCACTGCCTGTCTCATTACTTCAATGCTGGTCACCCATCCTGCACAGCTGTAGCCCACTCCCAATTACCACAAACTGTGTGCCTTCAACTCCCTTTTTTTTTCCTTTTAAATACATGCCATGTCTACCATCCTTCTACAGGGCACTTGCAGAAGAAAAAGCAAACATGGTAGAAGTATCCCTTGCTTCACTAATTCTGGAATGCATCCATGTACTGACCTTAATTCCTTCCCCAAACTACATTACATATCAAAGTTTTTTTACTTATGGAATATTATCAAGCATCAAAGTCTTTATTCCTATGCCTATTGAATCAACGTTCATATCTATGCCTACAGAGTATTAACAAAGATTAATCACCACAATTCACAATCTTGCCACATATGTTTCACCAGCAAATATACACATTGTATTAAATAATATAATTACTCTTTCTCTAGCTCCCACTGCTGCTTTAGTAAGTTCTTTTGTCTGCAGGTGTTTTGAAATACACCATATTGTACTGGCTGAAACAAAACTGTAGCAAGATGCATGACATCATAAGGCACAAGCACATCAGCATTAATAACACAAATTAATTGCATTTCTGGAGAATTAATACCATATTTATCCACCTTTGCTTGGAAGCCTTGCATATTCTTCCATGCAAAAATGTAACGACTATCATTTCATCCTGAATTAGGAACTGCTCTGAACACAGGAAAAGCCATAGGCTCATTACACGCAACATTCACATCAACATTCTGCATATCTGATATTTTTGGTAGACCTATCTTTTCTAGTAAATCCCAATCCCCCACTTCAACAGCTTTCTTTTTAACATGCTCCCAAAATCATAAAGGCTGTCAAGCAGTCAGTCACATGGCAAGGGGGTAAAGTCCAAGGAGCAGCAGGTTTGGATCTATTACAGAGTTTGCTACAAACAGATTCATGCACCAGTTCTGGCTTTCTCATCACTGCTAAAAAACAGGGGATACAGCATTAATGATTTCATTTGTTTGCACAGTTCAGAGGATTACACATGCTTAACAAATCTTTCAGGGACAGATACCAAGAGGCATTATCAGTTTATCAKCTGTTTCCCACAGCAGTAGACTCAGAAGAAACCTCCGCAGAAGCAGCTC
This sequence comes from Cardinalis cardinalis, assembly GCA_014549065.1. Classification (NCBI taxonomy): domain Eukaryota; kingdom Metazoa; phylum Chordata; class Aves; order Passeriformes; family Cardinalidae; genus Cardinalis; species Cardinalis cardinalis. Next base: position 2,923,927 of record JACDOX010000022.1, on the reverse strand, counting down.
CAGCAGACTCTACTTCAGGGAAAGGCAAATCCTCAGGCTGAACCTCATTCTTCTGTTGGTCCCCATTAACTCCGATTTCTTGCCATAGTGAAACACTACAAAGGGCAAAATCAGTAGTCTCAATGCCTTCTCTTTTCAAGAAATCTTTCCATGTAGATAAATACAATCTGCTCTTTACTTAATAAGTTATTGCCCATTATGTCCCCAGCAGCTCATCTGTACTCCAGTTGTCAAAATCAGCCTAGTCCAGACCAGACAGCATCTCCCCACTGCTCAGTGCCACACTGGGCTCACCTCTGGCTATACTTTGCCCTACAACCCAATCCTGAATCATGTCAGGGTCACCCTAGGTCACACTTGAGACAGCCACAATACACAGAGTGTCACTGAACAATATCAGGAAGCACCAGCCAGTACAGAGTAACATCATACCACACCAGAAGGCTTCAAGCATCTGCTCTATAACACTCTTCAGTCCAACCTTTTATACCCTTCATGTCACATGCCTCACACCTGTGTGCTCTCTGTTCCYTTTGGTGACTGGTCAGTGCACCTCAGCACTCCCTGTCTCATTACCTTCAATGCTGGTCACCTGTCCTGCACAGCTGTAGCCCACTGGGGATGAGGCTCCATCACAGCCCCACTCCCAAATACCACAAAYTCTGTGCCTACAGAGAAGTATTCCCAGAAATACAAGCACCTGTGAAATGGAAATAATTGGTCTCCTTCTACAAATCATCATTAAACAGTAGTGTAACAATCAATACATCCAATGGAATATAATAGATTGCCACATGGTTTTCACATCTACCCTTACAGCAGTCCTCTTTCCAGCTCCTCCCTTCCAGTCAAATCCCAGCATATTCCTAACAGCCCGCTCACATAACTTCTCCCACAAGCAATACTTTGCTATATTTTGTTTTCATTAATTTTGTTCATCCTTTGCACTGAAACAGCAGTCACTGTGTTATAATTCACATGCAAACTCRTCACAAAACCCAAATTTGTACACCCTTGAAAAGCTTGCAAAGCCCAGTCACACAATATTTAACATAATTACATATATGTGATACCAGACCTGATCTTGCATTCCAAAAAGGGTTTCAATGAACCAAAATTCCCATGGCGCTGAGCAGAGCAGCAATACATCTCATGACACCCAAAGTCTTTCATATCCAATCAGTACAGTCAATCTCAATACAACTTAATTTGTGGCTGAAGAAGCACAGTTACTGAATGATGTGCGTCTTGCAAAGCTATGTGCTGCGATCATTTTTATATCAAGCCTGTGTAATCACCAGATCACCCTGGGGAATGCTACTGACTAAAGAAACAATTGATAACTTAATATTCAAAATGCACAATCTCACCAGATGCCCTAAGACCATTGCTGGTATTTTTGCTATTACTAGAAGTTGCTGCTCCTGAGAACAAGGATCAAATAGGGGAAAAACCCTCAAAACCAAAAACAAATTTGTAAATTTATAGCATCATCATCATCATTATTATTATTATTGTTAAGAGCGTTATTGTTAACCCAATTTTGAGGTTAGCCAAATTATGGTGCAAAGCATCTTAATCCTGTGACCTTTCTAAACAGCTGACTTCAGATCACTTCAAGCAATATAGCAGGTAGTTTATTTTTAACTGCTTTTATTTTGCTATTAAGATATTTAATGTCATGAATTATGAAAGAGAATACACATTCATGAAAATTGATAAATTTCATAAAATTCACAATAGGTGAAATTTCATTAAAGAAAAAAGCGCAACCAACAGGTTTAGACTTCCTTAGAATGTTGAACTATAGACAGAAATATAGAAACTAATGGAATTGGTTTTCTTTAGTTTCAAAAGGTTGGCTTTCCGTAGGTTTTGAGTCTTTTTTGATTCATGTACAAATAAAAGTAACAGAAAATTTATCATTCTCTGGTTTTGTATATTTGTGTGTGTGTGATGATCTATGGTACTGCCTAGATGATTATACTTCACCATCTGGTTAACCTTATCAGCAAGACACTAGAAAACAAATCCTGTGCAGTACAATTTTATCTATACTTCAGTTATTCTGATCAGAAGCAGTTACCCAAAACTATGAAAAATTGTTATGGAGACTTGAAATGTGCTGCATAAASCACTTGTGACTGAATTGAACTAAAGGCTCCTGAACTATTCAAGGAAAAATATTATCCCCCAAAACTCCACTCATGATCATGGTTTTCATGAGTGAGAATATGCTATGTTCGATACTAGACAAACAGATAATACTGGTTGGTACCAAAGTAGTAAGAAAGCAGAGGACTTGGAAGCAGATTAAAGTTGTTTATATGCAAAAAACCCACAAAACATTCCTGTCTCGGTAACTTATTTGGAATTTAGAAAATATAAGCAGCAATTAAATTTTGCATTTGATTCTTCAGGGCAAAATGGACATGTTTATCCTACAGATCAACAGTTACATTGAAAGTCTCACACAGAAGTTATCCATACACACATGAGAGAGAAAACTCTTGAATTTATAGCTTAAGTGCTAAACAGAACTAAATACCTCATATACCACATTACAGTCATGCTGATGATTGTAAGTAATCTCTTATTAAGAAAGCTACTTTCTAAAGGATGTATTTCTGTGTTAATTCTGGAAAATTATTTCTCAGTGTTTGAGACAGTAGAGTCTCCTGAACAGTCCACTGAAACTTTAGAACAAATTTAGAACATGCTAGAAAGTGAAGTGGAAATCATCAGGCATACTGACTGGTTCTCCTAATTTCTCTGGGAAAAATATTTGCTAGAGCAGACTTTTTTACTTGTAGGCATACTCAAAGAAAGCACAGGGACCTCATTTTTCTAAACGGCAGCAAGGAAAATGTTACCTAATAATTTCTTCATTATTGGTAAAGGAAGAAGTCTTTATGAAGTAAAGGCAAACATTCTAATTGAAGCTGATAAAAGAATACATCTCCAAGAAATGGAAAAACCTTGCTAAGCTTTTCTCTTTCAGCTTTCTCTGGCAAAAATACCAGAGTCCCACTTGCTACTGTAAGGTGGCTTCCAGCTGTCATAAAGAAATGAAGAAGAGAAAACAAAGCGTAAAGAGGGACATTGTTACTACCTCAAAAGAGTAATTCAATATTCCTTAGGTGATACTCCAAGTGGATTGTCCAGCCTTAACTTTTCGGTGCAGCAGTTTTTTTGAAAACAGAATTAAAATTTATCATAGTTTGAATCCTATTTTGTGTTATGTACCGTACAAGGTCATAAACAAAGAGATTAGCTCTGCAAATGAATGACTTGGACTGAACATTTTAGTAGTTAAGCCGAGCTGCTTGGATTAACCAGTACWAATGTGATAAACAAGCAAAATTAGTAAATCAGAAGGAAGTAGGGAGAAATTACCACAGGAAGGCAACACAGAGTAAACAAAACTGCCTTATAGTCCATGCCAGGCCCTTGGTACAGAGCAGGATTAGGTGTGTGAAAACCTTGGATCTCAGTGCTATGGCAGATACATAGTATATTGCATCCCACTGCTGAAGAAAGGCTGCAAAGAATTACAGCACTCCACATAAATTCTCTAATTTATGCCAGAAGCTGTCATAATCCCTCCCTTGACAGAACCTTCTTTATTTCAACTCCCAGGAGAGTTGCATCAAATAATCTGCCGCACTGAGTCATGCATATTATAGACACACACATCCTTTACAGCAGGACTTCAATATAGTGGGCAGCCCAGACTGTTATTTTTAGAAACAAAGCCAGAATCTTCTGATAAACACTTCGCTTGAAAGGAATCGAAAAATTTTTATTTGCAAAAACAAAACACACACTCTTGTGCTTATTGTCATCCAAAAGAAAGACCAGCAATACAAGTTATGTTTTCTCTCAACATAAGATCTCAAAAATTACCTTAGAGGACCACCACATCCTGATAACACAGAATTTAGTGTTCTACATTCCAGAGGAATTCTATCCTAACCCCTGTTACAATCTCTCTTTTCCTCATACTTCCAGAATGCCAAGAGCTTTGAAATGCATTAGTATGCAAATATCTTGGGTGGCTTTACTACACATTTATATTGCAGAGTAATCAATAAATTATTATTTCAATATTTATTGGAATCTCAGAATAAGAAAGAAGACAGATTACACAAATCCATCTTAGTTGATTAATGGGTACTCCAGCAAAAGGCATGCACTGATGGAGTGGGTCAGTATGCAGACTATATTACTGAATATTTCAGCTCAGTTGTAAATATAGTATCTGTTTCTCTTAGGGACTGTCACACTGAGTGCAGTATAAAAGGCAATAAATTTCAACAGATTAATTAACTCTTTGGTTACTGGGGCTGTGCGTCACCTATCCTGGCACCTAATAAAAAATCCTTTAATGCCAAGACATAAAGAAGGGCCTCTTTGAAAATGAGTTATTAACAGCATTTCGTGAATAGATGGAGAAATTGTAGCCCAGCCATTTAAGTGTCATAAAGTGCAGCAAAGGCTGCTGGAGGCCTCTGAGGGACGCCAGGCAATACCATAACAATCAAATCTGAGATGGAAGAGGGATTGAGCTGTCCACTCAGAATTTTTATATTGTCAAAGAGCAGCGAGGAAATAATGTGATCAAGAAGTGAATTAACCTTGTGTGTGAAAGAGAGGGGATGATCTGATGGAAAAGGCAGTAAAGTAAAAATCACTCCATAATGCCTACATTGCAGGCTGGTCATGAGGGGCCCCTAATGTCTGCAGGCTGTCAGGGAACAGATCCAGCCCTCTAAGTACCATAAACCCATTACCTGCATTAGTCAGTAATTGGAATACATTTATTCATACTTTCAAAGATCTTAGGGTCCTGGTGCTGGCTAACTACACGGCATTAATTTCTAAAATGTTTTTTGTTTCTAGCCTTGTGATAGAGCAGGGACAGTCTTCTGGGGCAATTAATACTCAAAAAGGCATGAAAGACTTACATACCATGTTACATTTATACATATGTCTATAAAACACCATACAGTTTAATCTGGTTTCCTTGGTGTCAATTCCCTATGAAGCTCTGCTGGCATTTCCAGTAAATAAAAAGCTACAGAAATTTGCACTGTTGGAATCGAGGCAACCATATGAGAGGACTCCACCAAGAAGGAAATAAACCATACCAAGTTTAACAAAGTTGCTTTTGTCTTTAATAACATGCTAGTCAAGAAAGAGGCTGTGAAAGTCGTACAGTACGTTTCTGCTCTGTAGGAGCGGGGAAAGATTTTTCTTCTTCTTCTTACACAAAACAAAAATCCTCCTTGAGCCACTCATTATGGAAATAGACAGAGTCTGGAAGTAGATGATGTCTACTCAGTCCAAACCTCTTGCATATATAAAACTCACAATGAGATGTGACACCAATGAAGCCTAGTATGAGAATCTTGGATGGACATGCATATATATAGTGAGCCACAAGTCAAGATAAAGGACATGAAGAGTGGGCTCACACCTGATGTCTTGCATGTTTAAAAGTATCCTTCTATTCTTAAGGCTGCCTTCCTCATAAAAGAATTGTTCACCATTACCTCAAAGCAGCACATATAACTGTGCAGTGACACCTAAGACCATCTAGTTGCAGCATCACTATATAAAGCGAGCACTAGAAAAGCATCCTCTGAGGAAGGTCTCCCAAATTTTTATTCTGACTATTAGAAGTAGACAGAAGTAGAAAATCAATATGCAATTTTAACAAACATTTCAAAATGTAATATGGTTTTCCAAGAATTCTTACTTTGTGAGGAAATTTTAATTATTATCCATTCCTGCGTACTGCAGTTCGTCTAGCAATCAAAATCAGGTTGAGAAATGCAAGAATGCAAATTCTCCTTGTTGCTGCCAACAGAATTTGCCAAAAAGAGTATGTTTTCTAGTCAGCCATTGCCATGAGAGGAAAGGCACAGGACCTGTGGTGTAAGCCATGTCCCTTAATATCTCATGTTTTGTCATCATCCTGAGATGGTACTGCTGGTGGTTGTTCTCCACTGGCAAATCCTCCCAGTCCAGGCCCCAGCACTTCTGACTCTCAGCATGGGAACACAGTTTTAGTCTAACAAAGGTCGTTTATTAAGAATTACTGTTGTATTTAAATTTCAGAGGGCCTAGAGTAAATACTAGTGCAGACTATCCTTTCCTTTATCAAACTGACATGAGGAAAATAAAGATTGCAACTGACATTTCTGCAAATACCACTTCTTAGACAAGCTTTTGTGAAACAGTACTTGTATTTTTGCAGAGGATTTATTAACATAAGAAAGGGATATAAAATAAAAATAATAATAATCAACAAAGTATTTTCCACTCATTGTGAATGCATTATCTTCCTCAAATTCTATTCAGTGGTCAACCATAACATAATGAGTTGGAAATGAGTTTGGAAAGCTTTGGACATGCTTATGTAACAAATTACATTAGGAATATAACCATTGAGTTACTCTTCTCTGCTCCATCAAGATTGTCCAGACTCTTTTATGTTCATGACAAACATACAGCAAAATACCTTGCTGTCTGTCAGCATTATATTCACTTATCACCAGAAACTATGCAAAAGCTGCCTCTAGGCACATCTCTCCAAGGCATGGGAAAGTGCATCCCTAATCTCCCTTTCCCTTCTGTTCAAGCAGCCAAATATCCAAAGCAACTAAATGAGCAAAAAATACTGGAGAATACATTCATAGCTGAAATTAGGTTAGTCACTTTCAGCTCTGAAGAACAACAAATGATGTACCCAAATCCATTACCCAGGAAAATAGGGAATCAAGATGTGCCTTGCTGAGCAGATTAAAAAGTACTTTCACTTAAAAAAAACCAAAACCAAGCATTTTTGCAACAAAACAGATGAATAAAAAAGTATCTTTCTAGGTCTGCCAAGCAGCAGGAAGCACCAAGCAAGGCTCAAGCACAGCAAAATTAAATCTAGCAGAAGTCCAGGTACAGACTGCCAAGTATTGTGTGCAGCAGGGAAAACTATACATCCTCCTACCAGACTTTCAGTTCAGTAGTAGGTGAAAACACCTCATCATTTTTAGTAACCTCACGCTGATAACCCAATTGCTTGAAATGAAAAATATTTTTGCCAAAGAATATTAAATTCAGGCAACATTTGCTGAGCCTAATAGCGTTCAAGCACATGGCTACAAATGTAGATCAATGTTTCAGACTCTTCCAGATTGGTGGGAAACAGACACTTTACTCCTCAAAAAACATTACAGAAATTGAAATCTCCATGAAAAGCTTGTTTAGTTGTTCAGTTGCATTTTAATTCCTTAAAATTCATTACTTAATCCACAGGCTTCATGTTCTGGTAATGAAATGGGCACAAACTATTAGGAGGAAAATTTACTTATACAATAGTACTATTCACATTCACGATCAGAGAAGCCTTACTGATCCTGACTAACTCTTGGACGTCATTCAACTAAAATCAGGTTGAATTAAACTTTTCCCATGACTATGCTACATGCACAAATATTTCTAAAAAAAATTTAAAAATCACAGAACAGAAACATACTTATATGAGTAAATTTAAAAAAAAAGGTGATAAATGCATCAAGCTAGCAAAATTTTGAGAACAAAGACAAATATGCCTGTCTTTGGCAACAAATTTAAAAAATAATATTATAAGAATCAGCCTACATTTTAAATGGCAAAGTAAAGTCAAACTGTCCTTAAAGCCAGAGCATTCTGGGACAATGATCACTGGGCTGTGAAAGGAATTAATGAGCTCTAACAGTACAAGTACTAATGCCCACTGTGTTATAAATGCTTCACTCACTTCTTCAGTTTTCTCACCTATAAACAGGAGCTGGAATGAAAACAGCATGATGTTGAAAGACTACTTGTGAGACCTTACATCAGCTTCAGAAATTATCAGACACTGTACTAGATTAAAGTATTACAGATAAATGGTTAGACTAAAAGGCCACATTTCTATGCAGATGACTTTTCACTTCAGGAAATGAGTAAACAAAATGGTTTCCATTCTTTCATAAGAGAAAATGTTAAAAATGGATGGCATGAGTAATAAAACATCAGTGTTCAGCCCTTAAGGTCATGCTTACCACTAGACTCCCTTTGAACTGAGCTGAATAGATGTTCCGTTTTGCAGTTAAGCAACTTAAAGACCTACGTGGACACTCCAGCATGGAAAACACTGAACATTAAGAGACTAAAGAATCCCATGGAAAATTACACAAAGGAACTTTGCTTCAGCACAAAAAAAAATACAGATATTTTTGTTTTGGAAGAGTCATTGAAAGTCCAGACACCTCAGCCAAAAAACAATGATCATGGTTAGGGAAAATTGTTCTGGTGAGTGAACTATCATAGAGCTTCTAATAGGGAGGTTGCAGACTAGCACAGTTCTAGATACTTCTCATAAGAAATGGACTTTAAGATAGCTGAAGTGTAATATCTTACAAGCAAAGGACCATGAAATTATTTTTCTATACAACCAGGTTATCTTCTAATACAACTGTAGTATAACATGTTTTCAGAATGGCCAATTGAGATTATTGCTCACAAAAACAGAATACTTCTAACCAATTTTACCAAAGTATTTGCCACAGCCGTTACCATTAAAAGAACACTGCTTTATGGTAATGAACCTACAAAATTTATTTTTCTCTTTCTTTAAAAGAATTTTTTATTCTTCAAAATTAAATGCAGTGGGTACACAGGAATTAAAGGCCACTAGTTTCTACAAAAAAAAATTGTTTAACACTATCTTTACTCCTTTACAGTGAACTCTGCTGATTCTTGCTCGTAGAAGGAATTTCTGCCACTAGTTTTTGTGCCTCAAGTAATTTTCATCTTTCTCACACACCATTAATAATGCTACTGCTCCAGGTATCACTAAACAATATAATTAATGGAGCCCAAGAACACTGCAACCTAGCCATGTTGCAATGTGATTTGGATCTATAAAGAACATGCTGAAGGCTTTGGATGAATTGGCCAGATTACCCCAAATAATAATGCTGTGTAGGTTCAGGAAAAGAAAAAAAAATGCAGAAATACACTACCTTCAACATATCCAAGCTATCAGAATATAACTGTATTAAACTGAGAATAATATGCATGTTATAATGCTGCTTCACTTATTTGTAAATATCAGTTTAAACGGCTTAGCAAAGGAAAAAAGCTGGTAAGATGGACCATAGGGAAAAAAAAAGACTTTAGATTATTGGCCTAAGTTCAGCAGCAGAGTTAGCAATTTATGGACTTGATTATACCTTCAAAATGAACAATAACCCCGTAACTACTGCAGTAGAAAGGTACTAAATTTTTATGATATGGGGTAATCAGGTTGGCTACCAAAGACATAGACGTGCTGCGAAGAAGAAACAATTCACATTAAAATAGTCAGGTAACAAATTCCCTTCTTGAAAAGGATATTTTTCTTTATATGATGTCTTTAGCAGACTGTAGGCTGTTTCTTTAAATGAATGCTTATGACACACTTAATTTTCAGGCACACTTCGTTACAGAAACAGGCACCACAGTGTACATCATGTTTAGAAATAAATAGAGCTGTCATACTTGGATTCATATTGACATTTACATCAGACTCTTAATCTGTGTAGATTTGACAGATGGGAAAAAGTCAGCCACCCCACATATAAATGACACTTACATATTCATAATCAACATATTTTTGGTTGTTTACTCAGTAAAGCAAAACTAGTTTATTTTTACATCTCTACTATGGCAGTAAATAGTCTGACATTACAGCATATTTGGAGATGGTATGCCATTTTATTGCAATTACTATTTCCAGAAAAAAAAAGAGGCAAAAAAATAGTGGTGCTTTTCCAAAAAAACCGCATAATGCATTCTTTTTTGCAGAAGATTAAAAAATATATATATTCTTTGCTTCATGCTGTAATGGGTACTCACAGACTGTGGAATTAGCAATTTCATGCAAAGTCAGTAAACTTTTCCCTTCTATTTAGTGCATGAATTGTTAACAAAAATGAAATAAAAGTGAAGTACCTATGATAACTTAATAAATACCGAAGAAATGTAGTGCTTTATAATTCCCTAATGCCTACAGGAGTAACTCAGTTGCTATAAAAATTATGCAAATAAAATTATAAAATAAAACTCAAATAAAATTCAAGAAAATTCAAAATTTAATAAAAAATTACATCCAAAATATTTTGGAGTCTACTATTTTTTTCCAATTTCTTGCTAYTATCTAGAATTTAAAACACTTTTTACACTGTCCTCTCATGACTTTGTGTAATGAGCTGAGAACAGATTTGGGCATGATGTTTAGCTAGATGCTGGATGCATCCATGAGGATTTTTTAAGAAGGCCACGAAGTCACATAAGACACAGGACAAGTCTTAAGGCATTATATTTAAATTTCTAGATATCAATTTATCTTTGTCAGTTGCATTTATTATGCCACAAAATATTATTCCATTCAAACATTTTAGATAGACTTTGGATACATCATATCTTACCCTATTTTGAAAAACCAATGCTTTAGAAAGCAAAAAGAAATTTACCAATATACTCAATCCTAATAAAAAGAAACCAACAAAACATCAATAATGCAGGAAAACATCAATATTTGAGAAGACAAAGGAGTTCCAGCTATCCTTGCATTCTCTTCACGCACAGCAGGAGATGCCCAAAAATCCGTGACAGTGCAGAGGATGCACTACACCAAAGGGAATGGGCATCATATGAATTAGTATATATTCCATATTATAATCTCCCCTGGTTAGAGAGGCTTATTTGCTGCAAATTTATGCAAATTTGGCTACAATTCAAGCTCTGTATGCTGAAAGAATCTAGATGTTATCATAGCAATAAAAACAATTCAAGCACAGACAAACAAGATACTTATTATGTAACAATTTTTTAAAGCATAGCTCTAAAATAAAATATGATGTAAATAAAATATTTAGAGGCCTTCTAGGACATCTGTAACAGAAAACATTCCTGGTGACACTAAATTATACAAACCAACCCAACATAGAACCTTTTAGCAAAGAATAAGCCAAAGGGTGAAGTTGGAACTTACAGAAGTGTCTGGCTTTGACAGCTTTGATCACTTGAATTTTGCAGAAATTGAATTACATTTCTCACCAAAAGGATCAGAGGAAGCTGTACCTGGCACATGTCAGTTCAAAAGAGAATATATCTAGTGACAAAAAGACAACATCTTTGTCATCAGCTCTGTGACTTGTCTGAAAATCTCTAGTGATTTCAAACATGGAAGGCATAATTCTGTGTTGATTTGGGGCAGGGAGAAATAGGCTCAATTGCAAAAAGTTTCACTGGTCATTCTTCACTGCCGCATGTCTTATGGATCCATTCTCAGATAACTGCAGAGTAGAGATAAGGATACCTTAACAGAATTTACCACTAAAATGGCTCAGTACACAGAGGACAAATTCCCAACCCTTGTAAAACACCAGGAAGAGTTAACCCAAGAGGGAGATCTGCATTCCCTTCTTACCTTAGACACTGGAGTCCATTTAAATATGAGCATAACATCATATCTTGTAGCATATCACTTCTGATGCCAATAAAGCAGTGACAAAATTACTTCAGAGGAATGCTGTTTTAGTTTTCAAAGATACTACTAAGACACTATAAAATATCATTAAAACACCCATGAGTACAAAACAAGTGATGTGAAAATTCATTTCAATACCTTCCCATGCATAACACTTTAGTTACTTCAGATTACATTATGCTACAGAGGTTTTTCACAATCTTACCCTCAGAAAATTTGAGAATATATATAAAATCCATTACTTATTACACTACATCTCTAGTAATAAATAGAGTATATTGCTTTTAACTTCAATTGTGACTTATTCCCAGCTGATTTTATTTTCTAGCACATCAGCAAAGTACACAGACTTCTTTGATACCAATTATTAACTTATAAACTAATTCAGAAGAAGAAACCAAAGTAGTATAAAAATTACTTCAAACCTCTTTTAAAAGGAATTAAGACATAATGAAGAATGAACTTCAGAAACTCAGGAGTTTTGTTTCAAATTAATTTCAATTCACTATAAAATATTTTTATGCTTATCTAAATGTGTCATTCTCCAGCCAAGCCAGTCCAAACTTACTCTCTCCCTAAAGTTACTAATCAGAAGTATAAAATAGACTCCCATATTCTTCTTTYCTTCGTCTGAAAAATATCAATCTTTCCTTTCCAGTATCCACTTGAAACCAAAAAAACTGTTTGTTTTGTTTTCCAGGAACATAGCCTGCTTGCCCAACACCAACTTCCAAGTTTATGTACCTGGAAATACCATATAACGCATAAGTAGAATGATGGAGGAAGAGAAGAGGAGAAAAAAAAAAAAGAGAAAGAGAGAGAGAAAAAAAGGGAAAAAAGCAAAACTTGGGGACATATAGGCCAGTCAGTCTCACCTCTACGCCCAGCAAGACCATGGAGTAGATCCTCCTGGAAACTCTGCTGAGCCACGTGGAAAATAAGGAGGTGATTTGTGACAGCCAACATGGCTTCAATACAGGCAAATTATGCCTTATAAATCTCGTGGGCTTCTGTGATGGAATTATAGTGGTGGTGAATGAGGGAAAAGCAATTGAAGCCATCTGCCTGGGTTTGTGCAAATCATTTGATGTTGTGCCCCACTATGGCGTTGTCTCTAAAATTGAGAGAGATTGATTTGATGGGTGAACTCCTTAATGGATAAGGAATGGTTACACTCAAACAATTGCAATCAATGGCTCAACGTCCAAGTGGAGACAGTGACAAGGGGCACTCCTCAAGGGTCAATGTTGAGACTGTCACTGTTTAACATTTTCATCTGTGACATGGACAGTGGGAATTGAGCACACCCTCAGCAGTTGGCCAGAAAGCCAATCATAACCTGGGCTACATCAAAAGACATGTGACCAGCAGGTCAAGGGAGGTGATTCTGCACCTCTACTCCAGTATTGTATAATCCCACCTGGAGTTCTGTGTCCAGGCTCTGGGGTCCACAAGATAAGCACGACATGGATCTGTTGCAGCAAGTCCAGAGGAGGGTCATGAAGACTATCAGAGGGCTGGAGCATCTCTCCTATGAAGACCGGCTGAGAGAGTTGGGGTTGTCCAGCCTGGAAAAGAGAAGGCCTAAGGAGAGGCCTTAGGGCAGAGTTCCAGTACCTAAAGAGGGCCTGCAGGAGAGCTGAAGAGTGAATTTTTACAAAAGCATGTAGTGACAGGACAAGGGGGAATGGCTCTAAACTGAAGGAGGGTAGGTTTACCTCAGATACAAGGCAGAAATTCTTCAGTGTGATTATGATGATGTTCTTGAACATATTGCACAGAGAAGTTGTAGACGCCCATCCCTGGAAGCATTCAAGGCCAAACTGGATGGGGCTTTCAGCAACCTGGTCAAGTGGAAGGGTGTTGCTAACATGACAGGGTGATTGCAACTAGATTATCTTTAAWGTCTCTCACAACCCAAACCATTCTTTGGTAACGTCACTTATCAATTCCATCACCTCCACTGTACTGTTCAGTCCTAGACTGATCCAGACTGATAATCCATTAAAGCTCCCTAACTGAACATTACAGAGGCCAAAACCTTGAGTGACTTCAAAGCAATAGACGAAGTGTAGGAGAAAATGTCTACTAGAGGCCATTAATCAATCTACACACAACCTCCACAAAAGTTACTAGCCCAATTCAGGGGCCTATGCTAAGAGAGGGACTACTTAACCTATCCTCAACTCCCCAGACTCCATCACAGAGAATGACTAAATAAACCTTTGATCTGACCTAATACTTGTTCTTAGGTTACTTCTCACACCCAGATATCCCTCAACATTTATCAGAACACATATCACATATCCCCAGGACATATAAACAGCTTCATCCTTACTCAGCAAACCTTCCAAGTCTTACACTTCAAGAAATGTTCACAAGAAAAAACACCCATCACACCTTCACTTCTCAGAAGCAGGGCTTGAATTCAAACCTTGCACAGCCGCAACATACTCTAYTATTTATAGTCTTGAAGGCCCAAAATTATTTCAAAAATAATGCAATAGGACAGTGAGAATTTTTTTTACAGAAAACATTCTGTCAATTGACCTGCCTCACTAGTACATATTCTGCCAGCATTACGCAAGACCTGCAGGCACAAGTGAGACCACTTTTACTCCCATGATCTGGAGTGTCATCAGTGTAATGCTGTCAATACCAAGTCATAAGCCCGTTCACAACTGTGTATGAATAAAAAGAAGTTATTTCAAAGAAGGCTGCTTGTGACCTTAACTGAGCAGTTAAATTTGCTTCAACCACCTCCAATCACAATGTACAAAACTATTTAAGAACAATTTTTCTGATATCAACCAGTTATGACTGCAAAATTTCCTACACTGTTATTCCAAATAAGTCATAGGATACACATCTGGACACCCACTCTCTCTGAGCAAATTACTTACTGTTTGCATTTCTAAGTACTAGCATTTATATGCACCAGTGACAAGACAGAAATAATGAAGTTGTTGAATCTAGACTGTTATCAACACTTGATAGATTATCTGTCTGGCCCTACGTTCCATGTTTTAAGTGCAATTTAAAAATTTAAAAATCAGTATTACAGTACTTTGTAATGTCAGAAGGCAGAACTTTAATTTAACTTTATAATTCTAGATACAATAGCTTTCCCTTGAATATGAAGTGATGTATCACACATTCCAAGCTTTGTATTCTATAATCATAGAGCTTTTTGTTACTGTTAAAGCCACAATTTAGGTTCTGAGGCAGTAAAATGCAGTAGTACAAGGAATACATTAGAAACGGTTTTTAAAATTAGGCTAAGAAAAATCATTGCAGCTGGAATTTAAGTAGAGAAGATTATAGGAAAGTCTTCAGACAACATTTATTACAGAAGCCTAAACAACATACACAGTTTGATAACATATATATTAAAACATATGGATTTTTAATTGCATTGATATTGTGATACTTAGCTACCCATMCTCAGTTTTGATGGGCACTTACTTCTAATTTTAAAAATATTCCAAGCAAAAAGCCCATCAAGTCTTTCTTGTGTGTGTCTTATTTGTTTTGTTCACATTCTACTGCATCTTAGAATTACAGCAATCAAAACCTGTACAAGGCTGGCAGAAAAAATTTACTGTATTAAATTACCAGAAATATCATTATGTATGTCAACAGGAGAGGAAAATTATTGTTTTCCCCCTTTTCCCCATGCTACAGAGGTAAACAGCTGCTCTTTTTTCTGCCAGTCAAGTTTCTACGTTTACCTAACTCCCACTAAGTGAGCAGATGACCAGTTATGACAGCCAAAACACATTTTCATCTAACCAAAATACTTACTTTTTTGTAATACTTGTCTCAAATGTAAACCCTAAAACAAAATTCACAGAAAAATTGGTCGATTTGCATGTAATTTCCCACCATTTTTTTATAAGGATGATAAAGCAATAAATGATATCAGCTTTAGCTGTATCAAGACTCACAAACTGCATCCTCATTGACTTATGCTCTGATTTAGTCAACATAGAAGATTCTAAAAAAATTTATCCAAATAACACACATCTCTGAGAGGTGGGTTCAAGCATTTGAAAATGGTGTTAATTTGCCTTTCATGCTGAAATATAGGAAATTGTTCTACTTCATTAGCTTCATTTTATTTATAACCCTAGTGAAAATGTTCATGGATATTTATGTCACTCATGGTATGGCTGCACACGTTTCTTGGGGAAACATACCCGTATTGGGTAATTTTGCCACACACYGGAAATATTTTTTTCTCCTTTAAATTCTTAATAGCAACATACATTATGCCACAAAGATATTACTGTCTAAAGCCCATTGACAAAATGTAAGATGTGCACCTATTACAAATATTTCATATTTGTGTTCTCTTCACAAATAAGAAGTKCCTAACACATTTGTTCTGATTAATTCCCAATCTGGTGTATGGGAAGTGGGTACAGGGGTACCATTTTACTGCAGAAAAATTAGAATTGCTCATACTGAATGGGCATGAACACAGTCTAGACTAGACAACAAAGGCAACAAAGCCTATTACAGACCTAACAATTCTAAATTAGACTGTAGTGAACAAAAGCTTTTGTTAATAAAACTACAGTCAACAGCATTACTGTGTAACTTCCAGAAGAAAAGAAATTTGGAGTAAGTTTGTGCACAGACAAAGCTTTCCTGTTGGTACCTTGAGTAGGTGAAGACGGAGAAGTACAGACAGGGAGTGTGAGAACTTTGAGATCTTTAATACTTCCACTGYCTCTGCTTGTGATGTACAACATCTATTTCCTGGATAAACAGAGAAGTTAGGTCCCCAGAGCCTGAATCCAGTGCCTTTCATAAGCTCTAACTTCATTTTTACAAACGATAAAAGAAAATGTAATTTGCTTTCCAGCTTTACCAGTAATCCATACGTGTTCATATTGCAGGCTGCAAAAGCATCTGTGAGATCAATAATAAACATCCTACTCATCGTTTACTCTTCTGCTTTATTTAAAGAGAACATTCTCCAGCACACCTGTCACTTTCCAGTTGGAATGATGGAATCCAGATAACAGAAATAGAAAAATACATTGCAAACAGCAAAACATATGCTCTTTAACAAAAGGCAAGAAACCTCCTAAAATCAAGCAGCCTAATTTCTCCATTTCTGAATTAAAAAAATAAAGAACACAATAGGGTATCAACAAGTCTCAGATATGAAGGAATATCAGATCACATCTACCAGTGTGTTTCTCCTCAATACTCTTCCTAATCAAGAGCCTCACACACTCAGGTTCCTTCCACCCACCTACAGGTTATTTAGTCAATCCAACTCAGTGGTGCAGTTTGATTTTTCCTGCTATCTGCCTGCCTCCACTGAGTCAGTAAGGCCCACTCAGAGAAACACAGAACAGGTAAGGTTAGAAGGAACCACTGGAGGTCATCCAGTCCAACCACTCTGTTCAAGCAGGGTGCCCTCGAGCACATTAGTCAGGATTGGGTCCAGATGGCTTTTGAAAATCTCCAGTGAAGGAGAATCCTGAATCTCTCCAGTGAAGGAGAAACCACAACCGCTCTGGGCAATCTGTTCCAGTGCTCAGCCACGCACACAGAAAGGAACTTCTTCCTCACATTCAGGTGGAACTTCCTGTGTAATCACTCCACTTACATCTGTAACAGTAAAGTTTATTACAGCTGGCATATCTAGAGAAATTTATTGACACAAAACTAGAAAATCCCTGCTGATCACACGCAAGCTTGAATATATTTACTTGAATTACTGGGGAAGTTACTTCTGTCACGGAGATGGTGAAAGGCAACATCCATAGTGCTGCCAAAAAAGCACARTTGTTTGCTAAATGTGAAATCCCTCAATCAGGTAAAGGAAATTTGGACCAAGAAGCACTGGAACTTCACAGGGTTCAAGTGCAAGTATTTTTCTCAATAATCACTAATCCCACTTTTCAGAAATAGCTAGTTGCTAACAGGTTTTTGGGGGTTCAAATTTTTGTTTGCTTAGTTATTTTTAAGTAACCATTGTACATTTTCTTTTTGGTGTTTGTCACTTTAAAAATACCCGTAAAAATATATTGCTAAATGTTGGAGCACATGTTGCTACTATCTATAATACACACTGATTTACTACACTAACATTGGATAAGGTAAAAAAAACCCAAACTTTTAAAACATTGTAAACATAAAAGTTTGAATTTCCTAAATATATATCTCTTTTCCTGCCGTGATTATGTATAATGTTAAATACCTCTGCACATAATTACAGAAAACACAGCACTGCCACTTTATAGACTGATATGAATAATAACTGAATTTTATGTATTTTCAAGCTACATCTAATTTGCACATTTTGCCCAAAATGCCTTTAGCTACCTTTTTTCTAAGTTCTTTACCTGGTTCCTTTGGCCATTAGGCTCTATGCATTCTGCTGTTATTGCTCTCATTTACCTTTCCACTTGTCATTATTAAATACTTTTATTATTTCCTTCGTGCAGCCTCGTGTGGAATGATCACAAGAATACCTCTCTCTAAACGCCTTTTTTTTTTTTTTTTTTCTTAATGAAAGCAGCAGCTTTGCGTGGATGATTCATTGCTCACACCGGAACAGCAGAGCATCAACCAAACCTCGGAAACAAACTTTTTCAGGTCTCCAAACAATCTTGATGTCACCGTGGTGTGAGATACGATCTCCTGCTCCGGGAGGCTTTTCCAGAGTATTGAGGCAGTCCCGTCGCTGCGGACCCACAGCAGCGCCAGACCGCAGCACACCGGGGAGGCAAGGGGACACCCCACACGTGTCCCTGTCACTCCTCCTGGCAGGGAGCCCGGGCAGGCACGGAGCTCCTCAGCCCCTCCCGGTGCTCCTGCCCCCCGGGCCCCTTCCCCACGTCCCGGCTGCTCTCTGGCGGGGCAGGGCACAKCGGGGTTATTGCCCGGCGGTACCCTGGGGGGCACCGCTGTGTCAGCGTGTGCAGCAGGTGGAAGGAGGCGAGTCCCCCTCTCTGCTCGGCCCTGGCGAGGCCACATCTGGAGCGCTGTGCCCAGTTCTGGGCTGCTCAGTACAGGAAAGACAAGCAGCTCCTGGAGAGGAATCAGTAGAGGGACGGACGCAAAGATGGTTTGGGGTCTGGAGCATCTCTTAGGAGGAGAGACTGAGGGATCTGGGCGTGTTCAGTCTGGAGAAGGCTGAGAGGGGATCCCATTAAAGCATGTAAATATCTCAGAGGCAGGTGCCAAGAGATTGGTGCCAGAATCTTCAGTGGCGCCCGGAGAGAGGATGAGGAGCAATAGCCATGAACTGAAACAGAAGTTCCACCTCAACACGAGGAAGAACTTCTCTGCATTGAGGGTGGCAGACCACTGGAACAGGCTGCCCGGGGAGGTTGTGGAGTCTCCCTCTCTGGAGATATTCCAAACCCTCCTGGACGTGTTCCCGTGTCACCTGCTCCAGGTCACCCTGCCTTGTCAAGGGGGTTGGACTAGATCGCCAGAAGTCCCTTGAACTCTAACAATTCTGTGATTCTGTGATCTCCCCCAGAGACACGTGGGGAAGCCCTTCGGCAGCCGTCCCTGGCAGCCGAGAACCGGGAACCGAGAACCGGCTTCTTTTGCAGGAAAGCCGGGAACGCAGAGTCGAGCCCCGCCCCGGCCCGGCCCCGCCCCTCAGGCGCGGGTGGGCGGTCCCTAACGCGGGTGGGCTCGAAGGCGCCGTCCCCGCCCGCCTCAGGCCGGGTAGCGGATCGCCGAGCGAGCGGCGCTGTGTCGATGCTCTCGCTGCTCGCGCCGACCCCTGGCGCCGGGTGGCCGCCACTTCCGGCGGCGCGGGCCCGCGGGAGGCGGCGATCCCGGCGGGCGGGCGGGACGCGCTGGCGGGGGGCGGCCGGCCGGAGCCGCCGTGCTCCTCCTCGTCCGCCGGACAGGTACGGGGGCGGGGCCGCTCCCCGCTCCTTCCCTCCCTCCCTTCTCCCTCAGAGACTGGGGGCGAGCGGGAAGGAGGCGGGGTCGCTTCCTGCGAAACGTCGCCCGGCATCAGGGGGCCATGGGCGCGACGGTGAGGGGCGCCAGGGGCGGGATGTGGAGCGGGAGGAGCTGGCACTGAGTGTCGGGAGGGTTTGGGCCGGCCCGCGGGTTCCCTTTCCCGGGGCAAGGGCGGGGAATGGCGGCCCGTGGCGGYTGGAGAGGCTGTGCCAGCCCTGCCCGAGACAGCTGCCAGGCGCTAGGGAAGCGGGCAGGAAGGAGGGCTCAGGGCTCCTGCTGGACCCTGTTCCCTTCCCTGCTCTGCCTCCGGAGCAGGACGCAGGTAGCGTCAAGCGAAGTGTCTGCTCATGATTCCCTCAGATGGACTTTGGCTTCCCTATCACCTGGGGCATCCCTGCTGCGGTGCCAGCTGCTGTCCTGCCACCAGGCATTTCTGGCTTAGTCTCYGGAGGGTCATCACCAAAGCCAACGTGGAGCTCGCCTTGTGTGTCTCAGGCGAGCAGTTTTTCTGAGCGGACTAAGACGCTGGTTTCTGCCAAGATGATGGGTTTAACAGATGTTCTTCAGTGTTGAAAAACCTTGGCCAATCAAGGCTCGAGYTCCTTCTTGATGTTTTTTCCATGCTTAGTGCGAGCTGTTAACTTTCTGGAGGCAAAAGAAATTTTGCTTTTCTACTCACTTGTTCATTTGTTTCTCCTTCGTGTAATAATCACTATTTTCTGTGCTAGGTTAAAGTACTGATCTTCAAGGGACTTTTTTTTTGAAGGGGAGGAAGCCGGAAGTCTTTGATCTAAAGAATCTGTTGTTTACACTTTTACATAAGGGAGGAGAAAGAAGAGAGGGAAATTGGTATTTTACACAAATCAGGACAGCTCTTAACTCTTCATAAAACCAATTTTTGGTATATGTTTGTTCAAGACGTGAATTAGGTGCTTGAGGAATTTTGATGAGAGGAGTAGGAATAAAAGTTTTCATGCTTAGGAAAATGGCGGTTTGAGAAGTCACTGAATTTCAGAAGAGTTCTGTCACTATTGCTAATGAAATTACTTGGTGGAGGCTGTTTCAAATGCATACATACATTTACAGTCTCTTCAGCTGTTAAATAATTTTCTTTGAAGGATGTAGAGAAAAACAATTACCATGTATCATAGTTTTATGGATGGCTGTGGGTGTGTCTGGAGTGATCAGTTTCCACTTTCCACAGTTTACCACTTTGATGACAGACTCAGTAATCTGCAAAAAATTAAGTGGAGAGACTGTAAAATCTGAAGGTGTTCCTGAGGAAATATTTTTAATAGAAATAGTTGAAAATCAAAGCTTATGTTAATTGTGTGGTTTAATGCTGGGAAGCAGCTCAGCATTACACAGCCACTTTCTGACTTTCCTCTCTACCCCCAGAGGGATGGGGTGAGCGCAAAGGAAGAGTAGAAAAAAAATTATGGGTTGAGGTAAATATTTTTTAAGAAGTGGAGAAAAATATGGGAAAAGAGAGGCAAACCAAAGCTGGTGATGTAAAAATGATCACTCCTAAATCAATGTCCAGCCAGTTCCTGAGCTAACCAGATAGTCTGGAAAGCATAAATTTGTTCATGATCACTTCATACCCACTTATTCTCATTCTTCTGTCCTTAAAATTAAAACTGTTTTTTCTCCTTAGTGGTACTCCATACTTGTATGGAAAGCAGGTCTATTTCCTTTTCATTGGAGTTTTGTTAGGCTAGACAAGTTATGCTTTCATCTTTTTTCAGTTCCTAAGATGGGCAACCTGCTTCTCCATCCTGATAACCCTTGTTTGCCATTGTTCTTTCAATCTTTCTCTGAGGGTGATCAGAATTCTGTTATATTGTACGTGAAGGCTCACTCATGCCTCATTGTCTGACATCAGTGCTTTCCTGGTTTTACTAAAATTAGTCTAACTTTTTTTTCTTTTGTTTTATGGTCACTTCATGTTGGGATTAGCTAAAAATCCKCAGGGGTAAACTTTCTACCTCTCACTTCTGATCTTGAGGTGAAGAGCTATGAATTTAAGCATAAATAATAATTATGGTCCCCAAACATCTGTTATACTCCCCAAGATGGTCTTTCAGAACTCTAGTAGGAGTCTTATTCCAACCTGATAGTAGCTCATACGAAAAGGAAAACATAAGCACCTTGCAAGCTTCATTCTAATACTTCATTTGTCAGCTAACCTTAAAATTTCTAGTATTGTATAATATATTCTATTTACCAGTGTTCTTGCAGACTACAGTGTTTGCATGATCTAGTGTTAATGTACTGGGACATTTTAAATTTGAAAACAATGAGGAAAACATTTTTTTATGTATTTGTCATGGGAAGAATTATTCTTGAGCTGGGAAAAACAAATCACTAAACAGTTGGGACAAACACAGTGTAATTACTGACTGCTCACGGAACTTGATGCTGACCTGCACTTAAAAATCTTGGGACAATTGGCTGACCTGTGTGTTTTATCTTTACAAAAACCCATCAAATATTTACTGTCTGCTGTGCTGGAGAACAGAATTATTTGCATCTCAGTCTACTAAGCTGCTACTTTCCTTCTGTAGGCTTCAGTCATCCAGTTTTGTTTTCTATTACCTGTCAAAATAGCTGCATGTGATAAATATTAAAGAGATTGCCATGTCATAGACCTTATCAGATAAACAGTCTGATTTTTGAGACTGGCATCTCAATCTGTTTGTTTCAATCTCCATGTTCTTTTCTGAAGAACGGTGCCAGAAATAGTGAATAAACATGAGGATGAGGGGATAACTTCTTCAGCTTCCATGCTTGTAACTGGTCATAGGCTCAAATCTGTAGTTTTTAGCAAGGCTTCCCATGTTGTGAGCTAGTCTGGTGTGTTTTGCTGAGGAGATGAAGTAAGGTAGGTAGAACCACAGTGCTTCAATACCAGTTCTTTCACTGCTGGTCATGGAGATCACTTCTCTCCCAAGCAGTCACTCCTGTGAGTACATGAGAGGACCAGTTAGAGATGTTGAGAAACTCAAGCTGGTTTTCTGTTGCGGATCTTTTGAGGTTGATTGGTTGGTTTGTTTGCTATGTCAAGTGTAGGAATGAAGCAAAACTGCTTTCATGAAGTGTTGTTTGTCTCTGGTGGTAACAAAGTTAACTGATGTTAACTTTGGACATCAGAAAACATAAGTAAAATTTGTGAGTAAAAACAATTCAACAAAACTCTAAAACCTTTATAATTTCCCTGTAAATGTCACATTCATTTACTGTTGTTGTTGGAAGGCTGTATGTTGTGTCCCATCTGACTTTAGCATTTCTTTCAGCTTTCAGAGAGAAAACACACAGAAGGAGAAAAGCAGGCAGAAGACAATAGCCCCGAATGCAGCCAGCCAGGAACCATGGATCTGAAATTCACTTCATCGAGAAAATACATTTCCATCAGTGTACCTTCCAAATCTCAAGCTATGTCTCCCCATATCAAATCAGTAGATGATGTTGTAGTTCTTGGCATGAATCTCAGCAAATTTAGCAAACCTACTCAATTTTTCATCTGCGTTTCTGGAGTTTTTATGTTTTATCTAATCTATGGATATTTACAGGTAAATATGATGAAYTTGTGTCTTAGGCCAATTCCTTCTACCCCTTGTCTTTTTCGATAGCATAATAATATAGTGTGTATTTTAATATGTGTAGATGTTTAAACTAGATATTTATTGCAGTCAGCCTTTCGGTATTCAAGAGCAGCAAGTAATATATAACCTAAGTTGCCATTATGGTTCATGTGCCTGTAAAGTTTAGATCACTTGGACTTTCATAACTTGATTTTTTACTTTTATGTGCAAGATACACCAGAGTCTTCATTGATACTGAAACATTTAGATCTCCCTAGGTTCCATGAGTATTGTACAGTTACAGTCATCTTATTTTTCTCTCTGCTCTCAGGACAGAGCTGAAACRTGTACTGTGGTAATTTTTTAAGCAGAAGGATAATGTTTATGCCATTTTAGTTAAACATTCACCGTTCTGCTAATCTTTTCTCTCTTATCTTGGGCAGCTGCATTTCTATTCCCTTTTTAGAATTATTTTTAAACTCATTGAGTATTCTCAATAAAGCAGTGATTAAAAAACTTGATAATTAAAAATCATATTTCTAATGCAGTTTTCAAAAGCAGCTGAGAAGTTTGTTAACATAAAGTTACTTCAAAAGAGTTAGGAGAACAGGATTAGTAATTAAAAGGCAAATATTAGGTAGCCTTTTGTTTCTATAACTGATACACCTGCATAAGTCTTTATGATGTGTATGTATTTTTCCATAACAAATTGCTCTGGTTTTAAGTATTCCTACAGTGTACAAATTTTTATGAACTCACAAGTGCTATTTAATGTTGGCACTCAAAATATTAGGTGTGCATTCCTAAGAGCTGAAAATTATCAGTAAGCATGTTTGTTAGAGAAAATTTCTATTAAATTTATCTGGAGATATTTATAAAATCTGAATAAAAATGGTCTACTGAAGTAAATGAACAGAAGAGCAGCAAAAAGGCAGGCAGGAAACCATCTGTAATATGAGATAATTAGTAATGCATCAAATGTATTCCCCTAATGAATTGATCCATTAATTTTATTGTATTTGAAACAACAGTGAATTTTCTTCTTTTATTCTGGAGAACCCAAATGGTCTTTTCTTTTTCAATATTTTCACAAGTTTATATATGGCAGATAAATCTAATTAATAACCAGTAACTGCAAAGGCTAGATTTGCATGTACATCAAGGGAAAAGATCTGTTAATTCTTTTTTGTCCATTTAATATTTTGGTGTATGTAAATTACTTTGGTGGGTTTTTGTTTTTATAGGAATTGATATTTTCAGTGGAAGGTTTTAAACCTTTTGGTTGGTACCTCACTTTAGTGCAATTTGGATTTTATTCCATTTTTGGACTAATAGAATTGCAGTTGATTCAGGACAAAAGAAGAAGGTATGTGTTTTTCCAAGCATTTTACCTACTGTTGGTGAAATTAGAAGTATTTGATACTTACCATAAATTGTGTTTTTTGAATGTAAGTGCTGTGAGGCATTGCTAGCYGTTCTGTAGGTAAAAGGAAGTGACTTTGCTGGATGATGTTAGAGAATATTTTAGAAGCACCCACTTGGATTTCAGACCTCTAAGTAGTTCTGTTGACTCTGCTGTCACTGTCCCACTTACAGAACATATTGTGTCCTTAATGTAGCTGATAGAGACTGAGTCACGTATGTGTTGCTTGGGATTATCACATCTAGAATAGAGCCAATGCCCTTCACAGCACTTGAAGCCATCTGTCAGTGAATATGTTTTCCTCAAATATTGACACCTCCTCACCAAGAGATTCCTCTTGCATGCTGTGCATCTTGGAGAATGTCAGAGGTCTGCTCTCTGCTTACTGTGTAGCTGAGTGGGTTTGCTTCAAAGGATGTGCTGAAGTGTTGTGGTTTTCATTTAAGACAGCACTCATACCACTCTGCCACAAAACTCTTCTGTGTTTTCACTGCAATGGACCAAGAAAATTTTTGATTTCTGAATCCCACTGGATATGGGATATTTTCTGACTCAATGTAGCCATTCTGCAGCCTTCTACCCGTCTATAGTCTCTGCAAAGTGTTTATTGAGGTACTCTGGAAACTTGAATACAGGCTGTCATGGTGTACATGAATTGATAAATTATTCCTTTTACTTTAAACACTGACAGCTTGTATTTCAAGTCACCTGACTTCTTGAGATGCGTCAGATAATATTGCACAGTTACCTTTTGGGTTACTTGTATTTATGGGGTTTTATTACCAGTTGGAAATGCTTACAGAGCATTTCCCTTCAAGTAAGTTGTGTTGGAAATGTAGATCTGAAATATATTTTACATTTTATTTTCTATAACCCAGGCATCTTCTTGTAGACATGCAGAAATCTATATTTCTTAAATTTTAAATTTTTCTTGCATGCCTCAGAGTATATGTACATCACATAATGAGTTACAGATAAGACAGGATTGCAGCAAGACGGTGCCTTATGTTCTTAGTGTGGTTCTGAGTATGCATGAAAAATAGCTGAACATATGCACAGCAGTAACTGTAAAAAAGGCACAAAGTGAGCACAGAAGTAACTGTTGGATCGTCTGTTGTCAGGTGATAATTTCATCAGATTGTGAGCAAAACATCTGAAAATGTTGAACAAGCCCCTCTGTTCATGGTAWCTGAATCACTGGTCTCTTAGTTTCATTGAGTTTCATTAAAAAATGGTACTTTTTTCAACTTCTTTCATTTTAAAAATGTCAAAGTTCACAAGAAAACTTGACCAGAGAAGTTGTCACAGTGATCTGTGACAGAACTAAGATCCAGGTTATCTCACTATACCTATCTTCCACATTTCCTTTG
The DNA here is from genome assembly GCA_014549065.1 of Cardinalis cardinalis. NCBI lineage: Eukaryota > Metazoa > Chordata > Aves > Passeriformes > Cardinalidae > Cardinalis > Cardinalis cardinalis. Next base: position 2,898,040 of record JACDOX010000022.1, on the reverse strand, counting down.
AAACCTTTGTCTTGATTCTTGTGTTAAAGCATACCTTCTCAGAAGGAGGTTAAAGAATTACTGCTTGAATACTTTATGAGCCATGAAGTTTTTATTGTCTTGAATTTGTGCATGTTATTTGCAGTAATTGAAAGAAATTAAATATGAAATCAGACATTTTTAAGTTTATATGAAGTGGAATTCAGTGAGAAAGATGTTGAGGTTGGATTACAAAAGTATTTCTTTACCTGAATTTTCTGAGCTAGATCTACTCTAGATGAGTCTGTAATGCCAAGATTTGTATGTTTATGTTTTGTAGAATTCCTGGCAAAACCTACATGATAATAGCATTTTTGACAGTGGGAACTATGGGTTTGTCAAATACCTCTTTAGGATATCTGAATTACCCTACTCAAGTCATCTTCAAGTGCTGTAAACTGATTCCAGTTATGATAGGTGGGGTTTTTATACAAGGTAAGTGTTAGTCTTGCTATTAGATGATTTTTTAAAAAATTCTTTCTTTGGGAGGCAGTTATAGATGGAATCCTGTACTTTTTAAAATTCTGCTGGTCGAATTTTTCATATAGGAGGAAAAATGAGAATTTCTGAAGCATCTTCTGGGAAAATGTACAAATATATTTAGATCAACAGAAAATATGGGGAAAAACATTCTACTAGTCACTTGCAAAACTTTGTTTTTACACAAGCTTTCTTAATTTTTAAGAAGTGTAAGTTTGTGTCCTAAACTAAATCACTTCATAAATGAAACAATTTCAATATTGAAATAGAAAACTTGGAATAGAAAAAAGAATCCAACCATGAGTTGTGAAGAAGATCTCTACTCTTGTTTGAAAAGATTAATTCCTAAATTTTTATTAAATATTTAATATTAAATACACGTGATTTTGCATGTCTTTGGCTAGTCCTAAAGTTATAGTGCATATTCCAATAAGAGAAAATGGAATATGGAGAAAAACAGAAAAAGGTTGTAGTTATGTGAATAAATATACTTCAGTGTTTCTGGATTTAGAAGGGTTAAGCATATTCTAAAAGTTTGTGTTCAATACAGAAAAATTTAGTCAGTAAAGTTCCACATGGACAAGTACAATGGAACAAAATCTAGAATGCTGCATTTCTGTTTCTGTAGGTAATTCTGGCCTTCTGGTTGAAAAACAGCTGAATTTTCAGGGAGATTTCAACTTTACATATGTGCATGCCTACTCAGTATTTTACCTTTTATTAGGAGTAATTTTATCATTTTAATGCAAAGTGACTGGTATTTCCCTAAAGCTTTATGAAACTTTTTATTGTGTTGTAATAGTGTTGTAGTCTCAGAAGCTATTTCTTTTTAATATTATTGTTACAAAAATTCAGTTCAACAAACTTCCCTTGGAAGCTTATGTTTCAAAGTTCAGCTTCTGAGCAAAGAATAYGTTATTTTAAACGAGATACACTAACTCCTGCTTATTCATGCCCTTACTTTTTTTTTTCCATTCCCCTCCACAACCTGTCTCTACCACACTATAAGACAGTGTGGAGTTCTCAGAGTACCAAAGTTGTCTGTCAGTGTTTGGAATTGACTTCTTTCTGATCAGTAAAGGCAGCCAGAATGTCTTSTATGAGGGAAAAGTATTAAGAAACATCTGGGCTGTCCTGAAATTGCTAAGGGAATGCTTTGTCAGGGAGGATGTGCTTTGTGTCAGTGCCGTAACTGTGAACTCAAACCAAAGCTAATCACAAGAATCAGGTGTTTTCTCTGTGGTAGGAATTTCTGTTGTAGAAGAAACTAAGTCTGATTGTGAAAGATCAGAGCATTGAGTCTTCTGTTTAAGTAGAAGAATGACATCGGAACAGTGTTTCCATAGTCTTCTAGTCTGTTAAACAGGATAAACATGAAATTCTGAGTGCTAACTGTCCGTTCTTGCTGTTTGTATTTTGTAGGAAAACGTTACAATATTGTAGATGTGTCTGCTGCCCTATGTATGAGCCTTGGATTAATATGGTTTACTTTAGCTGACAGCACAGTTGCACCAAACTTCAACTTGACAGGTAAAGACATAATTTAGAGTTTAAAAAAATGCTTGGTTTTTCCTACAATAAGCATTCCATAGAAGTTCTAGGTYTTGTTGGAGTGCCTTCAGGTATCCTACTGAAAAGGCAAGTTTCATTGTAGCTTTGCTCTAGCAGAACTCTGTCTCTGGCAGAAGAGACWTTTATTCAAAGTGTAAATTCTTAGGTTCCTAAAATTTCTGGGAAATGCACCCTCTTGGTTGAAATGTCTCATATATTCTCAAGAAATACTTACCCCAGTACATATATATTAAAATAAATATGATAAAGTTCAGTTGGAACTGAACTTACAACTTTAAAGATTTAAAACTTAAAAAGATTCGTTGTCTTTTCTAGTTAAATTTTTAAGTATTTTTCCATTTCAGAACCATTTCCTTTATATTAACGGATGATCACAGTCAGATTTGCTGTAGTTTTTAGGTGGAGTTCTCACATTTTAACCTTTTAATACTATCTAAGTCAGAAGCAAAGCAAGAATTTTAAGCTGTTTGGAATGAAAAACTTAGTTGAATTTCTCTGTCAAATGACAAAGGGTAGCTGAATTCCGGAGTTCATTCAGGAACTGTTTCTATGCAGATTTGTGTGGAACTGTTTCTGTGCAGATTTCTTTCAGAACTAATTTGSGTCCAGTTTTTCCATTTGTTTTTACTCATGCTTTACATCCAATAAAACACTGCTGGTCTCACCTGTGGCTTTGCTGCTGCTGCTGCTTCTGCTCAGCACTGCCACAATGAGTGGAACAATTCTCCTCACACTCCAAAATGTGTAATGGGTGTAAAATTAACATTTTTCTTGTCCCCACATTTCTCCTCTCCATGTGCACTGGTGCTTCACGTTCCAGGTAACCTTTTCATCTTTGTCCAGTGTTGAACCATTTATTTGTCCAGGGGTGTGCCTGTGCCATTAAGCACAGCTGGAACATGAATCATGATGGAGAATGCCCATGGAGACATGCATCCATCACTTTACAGAGTGGAATTGCTAAGCTGGAGCTGTTATTATATCTTTGGACCAGAGCTGAATCCATGCAGATGAGATACCTGTATTTTTAGCATTACCAATATTATTCATGCTATCCTGTCTTTTCCATTGAGATATACCTTTTCCAGTGCCTGATAATCTTGAATGATGAAGAGACCTGGAAAGTCTAGCCTTGGAAAGGAAATGGTTCCATAACTAAAAACACTGGTTTAAAGTTCTTACCAAGAAAATACCACCTTAAACTTCATGGGCCTTAAAAATGTTAAAATCTTCCACCTCTGACTGTAAGAATATAGGATTAAGAAAGTAAAACAGTGCTTGTTTCTAGTCTTCTAGCTTCTTCCCTGACGTGGTCTTTTAAGGAACCAAGACTAGAGCGGGTTTTGATTTGCATTTTGATGATTAGTATCTTCTGTAATGTTGTATATTAAGGAAAAGTGTTATTCCAACCTGTGTTTATCATTAAATACAACAGTCATGAAAGTTTGTAGGTTGGGAAATGAACTGTGACTGACATGACTAGAGTTATCAGGTTTTTTGTTATTGGAAAGCTGATTACAGTAGTGACTACATAGTGACTTCCTTGTCAGCATAAATGGTAACCTAAAACCATGGAGTTTGTACCTGAACAGTAGTTTTTCTTTTAAGTTAATGTTTCGGTAATTAAAGATCTCTACTTTTCAATCCTCTTGCATTTGTTTTACCATCACATCTAACATTTCTATTTGCCTTTGTCAGGAAAAAAAAAAGGGGGAATTAACTACTCAAAAAGAGTATTTTCTCTGGTTATTTATCTTCATTAACTGACTACAACTGATACTCTGTCACTCTTGTTACTACAAAAGCTACGGCTGACTTTGTAGCAATGTCTAGATGTTCCCATCAAGCTTAGAGACACACAGTGCTCAGGGGTTAATTGRTGGAGGGAGAGTGGAGGTGGGAACTTCTTGGTGCTGGTGTCATGAAATATTTCTGCTGACTTTTATAGGGGAGGGCTTGTTATTATTGCTCTATTCCTTGGACTTTTTGCCAGCATTCTGCAATGAATATTCTGAAGAGGTTTTTTTGTTTGTTTGTTTTAATAGGTGTGATCCTAATATCCCTTGCTCTCTGTGCAGATGCAGTTATAGGAAATGTACAGGAAAAAGCTATGAAATTGCACAATGGCTCTAATTCAGAAATGGTAAATACCACATTTGCAATTTTAAAAGAACATGTTTTACCATAGGCAAGGCCTCCAATGACAAAGCATGGGACTTAATGTGCTTTTCTCTTGCTTTTGGAGGGAAAAGCTCTTGGTGTACTGTTCTTGGGGTTTTCTGTTTGTCTGAGGAGTTCTGCTGATTATTCTGTTTCATTTTTAGTCTTTCAAGGGTGCCGCTTTCTGCATGCAACTTCAAATACAAATACAATATAGCTACAGAAACACTCATTTCTATCAACAATTCCTTTGTCTACCCTGCAGGCCTGAGATCAGTGTAGTGTTTTTTGTATGATCATGCACTTTAATCTCTGAGAAATACACACTGTTCTTCTGGTGTAGTTGGGCGTGTATTACATGGACCATGTTGCTTTACTTAACTTGCTATATTTTATATTCTAGAGTGTGCTAGCTCCTGGGAGGCAGGTTTTTTTAAATCTTTTGAAATCTGTAAAACTGGGTGAATAATTTTGTTCCTGATTCAGTGAAATACAGTTTTGATAACTCTTGCTCCTTTTTTTAATATACTTGCTTGGAATGTGGATTRTCTATCCGTATGGTCTGAGGTTATTTTTCTTTTTAGACAAGACTTGTTTGAATTTGGCATCTTTTTCTGTGAAGTTGAGTAAATATAAGTCAATCTTTTACTATAAAAGGAATGATATGAATATGCCATAGGTAAAAAGTTACTGAAATTTGTTTTCTATATTTGGCATGTATTTGATATTTAACTAGAAAAATCTAATTTCTCATGAGAATAGCTTCAGAAATGGAGAAAAAGTTAGAAGGCATCTTCATTTAAGGCTAGAAGTGATTTAAGATGACTTGAGAAGTTCGAGCTACAAGTTTCTGGAAAGTGGAAGAATGTATACCTAAAAGTGCTACTGTATTCTTGGTTTTTTTCTTCTGCTTTTTCTTAGTGTTCACTGTTGAGGTCTGCTGGGGGCAGAGATTTGGCTATGTGACCTGGTGCAGCCTTCTTTAGCAGTCATTTCTAAAATCCAAAACCAAGTGCAATCTGTAACTTTTTTCTTGCCCACTTTGCATTTGACAGTCATTGCTGCCTTACCTACAAAACTCCTGCTGCTTCCAGGACTTTGCTTTTTATTCTGCATTAGTCTGACAAATGTTGGTCCTCATACTGTATACTCATGCTGCTTGTAGAGAATGAGTGTAATGGTTTAGGATATGAAGGTTTTGTTCATGGTTTAGACATTCCATTTCAGGATTTAGTTCAGAGAATTTGGTGCAGAAATACAAGCAGAATTTTGGAAATAATTTTCTATACTTGAGACTGTGGGTAAAAATTGAATCTGAATTGGAGATCATGTTTAATGGACAGTGATCTGGAAATAAAGTTGAACAATAAAGGAATCTGTCATCCACAGGGTCTCTCTTACTCTGTCAAATTGGGAAATTGCCCTCTATTTTAAGCAATTGTAAAAAGAGAAAAGGTGTTTTGTGGCTGAAATAGTAACCACTGTTCTGGAAGGTTATACCTGATTTTTGTCTTATGTGTCATTTTATGGAAGTGACATATATCACACTCCCTAACAAGGAAATAGCAGTGTGGTGCTTATTCCTGGCTGTGAAAAGTGAAGCCTTTGGGTACTTAGGGAGGCAAGCTGGATGCAGAGGCAAGTGAAGAACTAGGGACTGACTTCTGTTTGTATAAACAGTGTCAAGTAAAAGTTCTGAGGATTAGGTTATTGGGTTTTAAGTGTTTGAAAGCAGGTCTGCTCTTTAAATGTGTATGCATCCTTCTTTATTATAGAGCAGTGATAAGTGGTCTGTTGTCTTATGGAATTGCTAACAATTTTTAAAAGTTTTTTCTCAATAACTGAGATATAATAAGACACTGAGTTTTGAAAGCATAGTAGATCAGCATGTTCTAGCCAGTATTGTGTTGAATAGTTCTGTGGACAAGAAAAGACTACTAAATGTTGCCCAAACAGCTGAATGCCTCCTGCTGCATGGGAGGATGGGTGGATGGATGGATGGATGGACAGTTCCAGTTTCTACTTCTGGCTTAGTGTGGGAAAGGCTAGATGAAGATTGTTTTGTTGCTCAGTGCGCTTATTAATTGAGTAAGGGTGCAGACAAAATAAACAGCTTACTTGTTTCCTGAGTGTTCTGAGCACTCAACTAGGCCAAAACTGGTCATATTTGAAAATCCTGCATGTTATAACCATGCATGTGTGCCATGCGTGTGAACCGAAGTGACACAGATGAAACTTACATGACACTTCTGGTGATTCTGTGCTACCCTTTGCACATTTAATGTAATGCAGGTGTTTATTGTGCTGGATAAGTATCAGAAAATGAAATATGTGTAACGTGTTCTTCAGACTATTAAATTGCATAGTTGTGGTAAGTTTAATTTAKGCTGTCAAATCCTGAACTTGAAGGATTTACCACAGTTGACACTGACCTCAGGATATTATTAACTGGCTAGCATTCCAAACTTTTTATGTTGTTGTGGGTAGGAAGAATGTGTCTAACACTTAATGTTGACTTTTCACTGTACATCAGCTGTTATATAAATGCTAGTAAAAATATCATCAAACCCTTCAAATTCAGCTCTGAGTTGCTGAGCATATTAATAGGGGAAAGCATCTGAACACATTTAATTTTGTCCTTTTGTATAGTATCACCTAGTAATTATTTTCTCTTACACTATTCTAGGTTTTGTATTCCTATTCAATAGGTTTTGTGTATATTTTATTTGGATTAACATGCACTAGTGGATTAAGCCCTGCAGTAACATTTTGCTCAAAGGTAGGTGTAAAGATTTCCCTTTTTCTAAGAAGAACCTCATTGGAACACCTTGCTCAGTATGATTCAGAAAATCTTACCGCTTCTCTCTCTAAAATCCTATTTTCATCATGTAAACAGGTTAACTTGTATAATTCATGCAGTAAGCAAGTTTTTCCAGTCTTTGATGTGTTAGATAGGGTAATGTTTTAAAAAGCAACAAAATCACAGGACCAGACTTATGAGCTTATAATTTCATTATTATTTTTCCATTATTTAACTAAAATTAAATAAGGATTTTTGCATGAATGCATTGTTGAACAGCTTATTATTGCTCAAGTAGTTGATTAAAGTCTGTAGTTTTATGTCATTTTGCAATACCTCAGGGTTTGTTTTACATTTTCCTAACCGGCTTTTTTTATTGTTGCAGCATCCAGTTCAGACTTATGGTTATGCATTCCTTTTCTCCCTGACTGGGTATTTTGGCATATCCTTTGTTCTAGCTTTGATTAAAATCTTTGGTGCCCTTCTCGCTGTAACAGGTATGAACAAATTATATTTTTACTGCCTTTGTATAGAAGCAAAGTAATCCTGTTCTATTATTTAGGACAGAGCTTTTGAGAATAGTTTTCTTACTCTGGCTTTTTTTTCTGTTCTTTGTGCTGGCTGATTTGTGTAGCATGGATCTTCGCATGGTAGAATGTGTTTGAGATCTTCCTGATTCTTTTTGTGCCACAGTTTCAACCATGAAGAGCCTGTTAAAGAAACTTGTGCATATAGTCCTTGCCATGTTTTAGTGCAGAAGCAAGCACTGTTCTAAGTGGAGGAGTTGAAATTGAATCACAGAATTATTTGGGTTGGAAGGAACTTCAAAGATCATCTAGTTCCAASTCCCCTGCTATGGACAGGGACACTTTCCGCTAGACCAGTTTGCTCAAAAGCACCATCCAACTTGTCCTTGAACACTTCCAGGGATAAGGCAGACACAGCTTCTTTGGACAATCTGTGTCTCACCACTCTGCCAGTAAAGAGTTTCTTCCTAATATCTGATCTAAAGCAGCCATCTTTCAGTTTAAAGCCGTTCCCCCTTGTCCTGTCACTACATACCCTTGTAGAGACTCCCTTTCCAGCTCTCATGCAGCCCCCCTTTAGGTACTGTGAGGTGCTATAGGGTCTCCCCAGAGCCTTCTCTTCTCTTTTCTGAACAATCCTAAGTCTCTCAGCCTGTCTTCATAGRAAAATACAGAAAGGAAAAGACATATATCGATTAAAATGTAAAAGGAAAAGTAAGGGTGTTGTAGAAGGGCATAGTAGGCAGTGACATTGAAACTACAAACATTAGTTACAAGGGCCTGGTGGGAGGAAGGTGTAGCAAGATGTCATGTAGCTACTTGCCTTTCTTCTTCTCCTAAAAGACACCCTGGTTTCTGTCAGGTGATGGTCTACTTCGTTCGTAGTAGTGAAAGGGAAAATACGTCATTGTTCTCTGACTTGAGGGTTGCATGTTCTAATTTCCTATCAGTTATTTCCTATGCAGCATATCTGTTTCRTATTTGCTTTTAACCAAGTTCAGTAGCTCTCCTGACTGGAAATTGACCCAGAGGAGAGGATTGTTTCGCGTATTAAAATACCTCTTAAAAAAAAAAAGTCTGACTGTACTAAAAAAAAGTTTAAAAATGCTGTAGAATAGTAAACCTTTCCCCAGTTTTCTTAAGCCTGACCTTGACAATTCCACCACTTGAACCCTTTCTGTCTTGCCTGTAGCAATATGAAAATGTTTATTGTTCTTGGAAGAACACCACATTTATTACTGTCCCTCCCAACTCCCCCATCCACCCTCCTCCTTCTTGAGGGGAGTGAGGTGAAAGAGTTTAATGAAAATTGTATTTCTATTAGCAGAATGAGAAATTATCAGACTTAATTGGGAAAAAGAAGAAAAGGCACTTAATTTAGAAGGAAATGGTTACATAAATATTTTAATTAATAACTGATTTGAAAGAACAGAAATAATTGTAATTAGAAAAACTGAAGTAATTTAACCATTTTTTAAATTATTCATTTGTAAACTGTTTTCTAATTAAAACTCAATTTTCTTTTTCATTCTTCTTTAATTTTTCATGTAATAGAAAATCATTTTATTTGATGTGCATAAATTTCTTAAAATGTAAAAAGAAATTTATTATAAAAAGTTGAAGTTGGGGCAGATGTAGYAGTAGTGAAGGCTGTTTCTTCTACTATAAAACACTCTTAAGTGAATATTTGTTTGTGTGGTAGAGTTGGGAAGAATGAAACTTGCTTTTCTAGCCAAAGCACTCTGGAAATACATCAGTAGTCATTGGTTCCTTTTGCCAGTGTGTTGCAGTAAGACTAATTTGGATGTAGTTACACAAATAGGACTTTCCAGTATGGTATAGTTAAAGGAGCTTAATGGTAAGCAAAATATTTTCTGATAATAAAAAAAAAATAATTTATTCTTTAAGTGCAGACCTACTGCACCCTGTGCTAGGGTCTTTCTCAAGTGAGAACCCTGTGCCATCATATAGATTAACACCTTCTCAGCCCCTTAGCCTCCATAGCTAAACTTGTGTGCATTCTTACTTCATTTTTAAACATTTTCTACAACTTTCACTCATTTATTGATTTTGTTTCAGTGTTAAGCTACATTGGTTTCCTGGTTTGCAATTCGCTAGTAATGCTTTATCCTTGTTCATTGCAGATAGCATTGAAGTTGTTCAAAAAATTGTTGGAACTATAGTTAATTTCARAGCAACCAAAGAGTTTATCTCTATTTTGGAAACAGGATTGTGTTCTCCRCTCTTTTTACTACTTGCTTCTTTTTAGTGAATGGATCAGGTGTAAAAGAATGTCTCTTCGTGGTTTTGAGGGAAACTTCCTAATGCAGTCACTGAAGTCAGACATCCTTGGTCCCTTAGGCTTCTAAGGAAAATTGTAATTCCACTGTTATGGAAATGTTTAGTAACTTCAAAAGAATGGTGAGAGGATAATCCCATTCCACTCAAAAATGGAGCCCAAAACACCACAGARTTGTAATAACATGAGGTGGAAACAGCAAGATATTTGGCCTTTGGTCTACATCYGAGCTTTAACAGATGAGTTTATATCATCAGTTATTTGCATGTTGCTCTCAGAGACTGTGGATTGATTAGCATGAAGTTATTAAACAGYGAGTCTTGTTCTGGAAATTTCCTTGCTGTGAGTGGTGTGGCTTGGGATGGCACTACTGACRCAGTGTACTTGTTTCCAAAAATCACATGGTTCCAGTGCTGTTTTGCATTGCACTGCAGTCTGTGTTTGCACCAAGGGTGTGATCATCATTTTAGTGAGACAATTATTTTATGAGGTTACCTGCTAAGCCTTTGTTATGTTCTTCTGTTGTAACTGAATTCTTAAAGRGGTTAATACTTGTTTTTCTCTGTAGTAACAACAGGAAGAAAAGCAATGTCCATTGTGCTTTCTTTTTTGTTCTTTGCAAAGCCATTCACGTTACAGTAAGTATTTATAGTTTTTACAAAGTATTTTATAAAAAAATACGTTCTTCATCATGGAAATATAATGACACTAATCATATTCGGGGTTTAATGCTTGTCTTTTTATATCTTCTACAAATGTTGGCAATCTATTCTAAATATTGACTCACTTGTTGATGCTAATCATGCTAGAGAAAAGAGTTTACATTTTTCTAAAGATCTAGAAGACAACAAATAAAATGAAGAAGAACTTTACATACTATATAGTGCTCATGATATGTATAAATTGTTTGGGTACTTTCTTAGTGTTGGAAAATCTGGGTAAARGACGGGAATTTCTCCATTATGGTATTATTCCTGCTTTTATAAGCTCAGATTTGAATTCTTAGCTAGCCYTTTTAAGTAACTGTATTATCTTGATATATTAAATTGCCAAATGTTTGAACTTGGGTTTCTACCCTTTTTTTCAATTTTAAGAAAGAGCTTACATTGAAAAATGCAGCTAAGTTGCTACTTTGATTTTAATTGCTTCAGGTTTGAAACAACATAAAATTCTATTTTATTTCTATATACAAATTGCTTTAAGATAAAAGCTTGCATGCAAATCCCAAATGGAATTTACACCAGCTAAAAATATTGAGGCTTAAAAGAATTGAGAGCTGAAGCAAAAATGTGCCTGCATTGGGAAGTATGGATATAAGGCATTGAATGGGAAAACGTTTTGGACCAGTGTAGCTCTCATAATCGTAGGAAGTAAAAACATGCTAAACCCCCTCAGGATTATTTTATTCATGTGAGAAAGAACAGATATTGTTAAGTTATTATTTAACTTATAAATGAATTTCAATAAGCTCTCCAGCCAGGACAGGAATAAAGAAGGATGGAAGGATAGGAATAATAAAGATTCAGGGAAACTCTACCTCAGAGTCCGCTGATTTTTGGGGGATTTTTCTTCAACTGTTCTCTTCTTAAGGTGAAGTTTGTTTAATCCACAAATATTGGTATGTAATTGCTACAGCTAAAGTGCTAATRGTAACTCTTTTTCCTCTCCTCTGCCTCCCCTTTAGGTACGTGTGGTCAGGCTTACTGGTTGTCCTTGGTATATTTCTTAATGTTTACAGTAAGAATAAGGACAAAATCAAACTGCCTTCACTGCTTGGTCTTTGGAAAAAAAGTGTGGAAGAAAGAAAATCAAGGACGTTGTCACAAACTGTATAGACAGTGGTTCATGCCTTGTCTAGACTTTGACTTACTGTTTTATTAGAACAGTCTTCAACTGATTCACTTTCCAAAGGGAATGTTACTAAAACCAAAGGAGCTGAAGGCATACTGTCTGCTTGCAGATTGCTATAAGTGCACACTTTCCTGAGCCCTTTCTTCAGAGCACTTGAATTCATCACAAATGGTTTTGTAGGCCATTGCCAGATGGTTTTATCAGCAATGAAGGACAGCAGCTCCTGGCAAACAGCTGAGAAGCTGCACTCAAGTGGGACACAGTAGAAGACTGGTTTGGGCATTTTAATAATATTGGCCATGGGGCTGATCTGAAATTASTGGTTCTTTGTTAATTGTCTAGGTGGGGTAATTTAAATGTCATACTGTACTAATCACCAACTGGTTGACCAAATTGTGAATTTAAAGGTGGAAGGTTTAGAATACATTATGTTGTCACTCTTTTACATTTTAAATAAAAATGTTGGGGTTTGTTTAAGTTATTGTTTAGATCATCACAGAACTTGATATTTATTGTAATAATTGAAATTTTTATTGAAATCCTAGTGTTACTCTTTTTTAGTATTGCTTGCAAGTCACAAAACTGAGATTGAGTTTGTGCAGTAAACACTCATGCTTTTGCTAGGGGGAAATGGGCTTTTAGGCCTGAATGGGGTGAGATGGAAACGTTAGTGTAAGAAACTTATTTGCTTAATCCGTGGTCAAATACATCATTTTTAGTGGCCTGTGGCCCTCTTTATGATAGTGGTATAAAGAGACATGCAAGTTCTTATATCATCAAATCAAAATTCTTCAATTTCAGTATTGGGGTAAATAATAACAGCATTAGCTAATGTGATTGGAATATGTATAATGTCATTCTCTGTGGTCTTCTGATGAAGTTAAGAGGATTAGGGTACAGATTACAGTTTTCTTTCTTCAGTGACAGGAGGAGACAATGTGCTACCAGTCTGTCTTTTTCATCATGAATTTAGGAAGACTAAGTCCATTTATCACTCTTTCTTTTATAGTCAACTTGCTTTTGAATCGTTTGCCATCTCTTTCATTTTATATATTTAACAACAGCACTTTAAAAATACTAATCACCTTACAAATCATTGTTCTTACATGGTCATATTTTTTTTTGTTATTGTGTCCCTTAGATRCATCTTGGTGTGTGTTCTTTCAACTTAGACAAAAACTAATTAGATAATAGAAATATATAATCAGGAAGAACATACAAAGAATTTTGAAATCTCACAGGATGGCCTTCTGTCAAAAATACTAGTTGATGAAAATATTTGAGATACACAAAATGTTTTTCAGACACTTAGGAAGAATTGCTGTTCAAAGAGCTTGTAATCAAAGCACAGACACAAAATGTGCCTTAAATTTTTCTTATGTATTTGGTAGCTTGCATCTGCCTTGTTAAATATGTTCTGGAATAGAGCATGGAGCAACAGCCAGCTGAGCAGGATGGGATGAACAAGAGAAGAGCTATGCTGACATAACTGCACTGTTCCCAGCTCTAATGCTTCTCTGGGGTGTCAGCAAAGCCTCTAAACCCATGCAAACCCACTGTTGCCAAATCAGGAGAATTTATTGCATGAAACAGTTTTGGGTTTTAATTCCCAGCTGCTGCATGATTGATTGTTTCCTGAATGGGGTAGAGAGGTGAGAATTTGGTGAACAGATACACCTTGAAGGATCCAGATGGCCTGCCATGGCTGTCCATTTTCATGTTGCAGCCAAAGTTTTATGGTAAAGTATAATAAAGCATTCCAATTTCAAATTTGGTGTAAGAGTGCATTTGACCAAGTCAAGGGGATTGATACACTTCTTTCCCTGTAATATGCATCAACTCTTACATTCCCTTGCATTCTTTTCACTAAATGAAGTTGGYCTTTCCAGTGAGGTTAAGATAATTTTATAGTCCTCATTCTGCCAGCTGTAAACTCTGCCTGTTGCTAAACTTTATTAACCTTTAGAAAAACAAATTATGTGAAAGCTACAGTGTATGGAGAAAGTCATAGTAAATATAATTCATTTGGCATCTGTTTTATTTGAATAGATGAGAAGTCAATCACTAAGTTTCTGACTAGAATTGAAATGTAGTATGTATGTTTCTGGACAGCTAATATAATCCARTTTTGTCTCTATTGTCTTTGGAGAGAATAGTAATCACAATAATTCAACTTTTAATTTATTTTCTATTGTATACAGGACTGAGTTAATAAGCTATCGTTAGGGGAAGTTTTGATTTATTTTTTTATCATTTTCTTAACTGTAGAAGTGTATGTTTTGTTTTACTGGTGTACTTTAAAATCATTTTTATATACAAATGGATATTGTGGGTTTACTGTTAATAGCATAGATTTAAGAGTTAGCCCTTTATTTTCATAGGTGTGAGTCTAGTACTTGCCAATCAACAATATGTGTGTTAAAGAAAATGCACATACAAGTGAGAGTAGTTTATAATTTGCCACACATTATGGTCTGTGCAGTTTGATGCCTTCTTTAAGAAAACTTTCATTTCAGTGAATTACTGTTTGTGGAGTTTTTTAATAAGCTTGGTAGTACATGCAAGCTAGAAAACCTTACAAACCTGCAAGTGTTCTTACTACAAAATTTTGGGGTTTAGTCTTCTGTACTGTATATGTATGTTGGTTTTGTGTTGTCTATGAAATATGAATAAGGGCTTGTCCACAAAGTACCTGTAAATTATTTATTTTTTGTGTAAGAGCACTTATATWGGGGTATTGGTTAACCCTTCCCAGTGTTGAAGGCTGGTCATACTAACTTGCATTTTATATTTATTGTTTCCTGGGCTCTGCAGTAGGCATGGTGAAACTAYAGGAAAAAGCCAATCAATTCTCTCACCAGAAAATTTGTTATCTAAATATAATGTGAATTAGTTGCTTTTTATTCTTGTGCTACACATTTTTTCCTCTCTATAAAAAAAAATCTATGATGTAGGAATTAGTTATAACAGCATTGAAATTCTCAGTAAAATTTAAGTCTGACCAGCATCTCCTCTGATGTCAGGAATCTACTTCTGTGATACCTGCTTCTGCCTCCTTTGGATAGCTGATGGAGCTCTGTTTTTCTAAATCAGCATGCATTTGCAGTTGCTTTCATGTTCATTTTTGCACTTTTCTGGTACACTTCAGTAATGAAGTAATTGACTGTGCAGTGGATTTCTTCAGTATTTCAGTACTTCAGTATCAGCAGAGCTGCTGATTATGCAGGTACCTGTGTGGGAATACAAGTGTGGAAGAACTAATGCCCTGCCCTCCAAACTCACAGTGTTTCCTGATCTTGCATTAAACTATTTGTCTTCATCTTGTTTTACCACTCCTGTGCTTTGAACTTACCAAAGTTTTTAAACTAAAGCTTGAGCTTTATATCATTCCTACTTGTCTTCCTTACTTCCTTTCTTGTCTTTCTTGCTTTTGGATGTGAAATCCTTTTCCAACATGCTCTGTTTATGCACTGTGGATTGTTTCAGGTTTGTATTCCTGYATTTAAGGGCTTACATCACACTGTTGCAGGTTGGTCACATTCCAGATTTTCTGTTTGATATCATTTATAACCATCTGGGTGATTATTTTAAATCCTTTATTCTCCATGAAAAAATCTTTCATACTTCTCATTATTTTTGGAAAGGTCTTGATGAGTGCACATATGAGTTAACTTCTTGACCTCATTCCATCTTCCAAGAAAATCTCACTTCTCCCTTGCCTGCCTGTGAGAACTAGAGGAAGAGGAAATAAATTATTTCAAGTGCTCTTTTTTTTTTTCCTTTAATAAGTGCCTTCCTCACTAACCTGGTATATCTTAATTGTTTCTTTTATTTCTGCCTCCCATGCTCCCAGGCACAAACAAGCCTCTCTCTCATGTTTGACTGCTGCTTGTTCAATCATGGAAACTTTTTGAGTTGTTTACTGTTCTGAAAAGAGGTATAAAATTGCATGTATACTCTGGAGGGCAGGAAATAATAAGTAAACTTCACAAGTTAAGGAAGTAATTAAATGGATTAATACTTTTTTTCTGGAGGGATTTTTTATATGGTTTAGTTAATAGCTCAGAATTTTTTAGTGGAAGGGGTTTTCTTTTACATTTTACCTGTTTAAAAGTCTTTATATTAATTTTAATATTTWGTATAAAACTCCTGATGTTTCAGCTTTTAGAGATTAATTTCAGCCTTGCCTGTGAGGCAGCAAATCCCTGTCTCCATTTCAGAGATGTAGCATAAATGGTATCTTGCCCAAATTTGCCTGGGATACATGTTAATACCCTAAGTCCAATGTGCCCCAAGTCCAGCAGAGCCCATCTGTACTTTAAATGAAATGGTACCAATGTAAGGTCAGTTTTCTTTCACCCCCAGCATTAGAGATGTTAAATTGTTTCTGTTCCTTGTTCTGTACAAGTACAATTTAAAGGGAAAATAAGGCAGCCATAAAGTAGCTTTTTCTGCATTTTATTTGAAGTTTTTTGCATTGTCATATTTTGTTGATGTGTTGTTTTCTGTGAGCACCTCTGTGGAAGCAAGCTGGACACAGTAGCAGTTTTTGGAGAAGCATAACATCCTTCACTTTAAGGTGGCTTCTTCACCCTGCTACTAGTCAAAAGCTGCTGCCATGGGAAAACTATGAGGAATTGTCATCACGTGAGAAATTAAGCATAATGATGYATTGTGGGGTCTGTGACACTTTGCCATTCTCTTGTAGAGAAGCAAAGACGATTGCAATAAAGAATATTTATGCACAGAGTCAGCTTAGAATACAATGCTGACTTAAAACTTCTCTACRCCTGGATTGTGTTGTTATGCTAGTTTTTTGAGATGTATTAGTAATGTGTCGCTTGTCGCTGCTTTTGGTTAGATGTTTTCTTTGTTAGATTTCTCAGTTTTAGGCTTCCTCTTCTTTTTTTCCCTTTTTTTTCTTTTTTTTATTATGTTTTATGTGTAAAGTTTTACTTTGTAATTTTCATTACATCTGTAGTGCTGTGTCCAGTTCTTGGCTCTCCAGCACAAGAGGGAAATGGGGCTACAGGAGAGAGTCCAACGAAGTGACAAGAAGATGATGGACTCAACCATCTCACCTGTGAGGAAAGGCTGAGAGAGCTGGGATTTTTCATCCTGGAGAAGAGAAGGCTGGAGGAAATTCCATCAATGTGTACAAAACTGAAGGGAGGGCACAAAGCTGGGGCAGCCAGGAGTGACAGCACTGAGGCAGTGGGCGCACACTGAAACGGAGGAGGTTCCTTCTGAATAGAGGAAATACTTTCTTACTGTGAAGGTGATTGAGCACTGGCATGGATTGCCCAGGGAGGTTGATAAGTCTCCATCATTGAATATATTCAAAAACCCTGGTATAGTCTTGGCAGCTGGCTGTGGGTGGCTTTGCTTTGAGCAGCAGCAAAGGCACCTTCCAACCTCAGTCACTCTGTGGTCTTTAACCTTGCTGTCTTTGTTTATCTTCCACTTTTTATCCTGTTTACAAATTGTTAATAAACTTGCTTGAAATTAGTATCTCTGAGTTGGCTACAGTAACTGCTGGAGCTGGCAAAGCCATGCTGAAAACACCTGATAGTGTGGTTCTGGCTGCCCAGGGAATACCTCCAGAGCACAATCCCATGGGGAGAGAGACACCTTCATTTGGTAACTGCTGCTCAGTGCAAAAAAAGAGTATGTGACTGAGCAAATGCAAGGCACTTGTAGATGAAATYGATACTGTCAATATAGAAGGAGTTCAAAGTTGCTTTTTATTTTCTACATTTAGAGCTTGCAAAGCTCTCTGCTGCTGTAGTGCAGCACCCGACTTGCAGGTACACTGGAAGTGCTGCTGTGCTGCTTGCTGCCTTGTCAGCATTCTGCATGAACATGGACAGCTGTGGTAGATGGCCTCTCACTTGTTCAGAACCTGAGTATAAACTCCTCTTAAGTACAGCTCTGTAGTAACAAGTGTTCATGGGAGCAGATCTGTCCATAAATCCAGTACATAACAGGGTCTGCAAGAAACATGCACAAACTGTTTATTGGGGACTGTTGTGCTGGGGTACTGGTTTTAAACTAAAACAGGGTAGATTTAGATTGGGTATGAGGAAGAAATTGTTTACAATGAGAGTGGCAAACCAGTGGAACAGTTGCCCGGAGACGTGGTAGATGCCACATCCCTGGAAACATTCAGGGTTATGTTGGACAGGACTCTGAGCCACCTGATCTAATTGAAGGTGTTCCTCTCATTGCAGAGGGTTAGACCAAGTGACCTTTAAAGGTCTCTTCTAAACCAAACTATTCTGTGTTCTCAAAGGCGACTTGAGGCCCCTGGAAGGCTTTAATGCATAAAGAAGAGTTTGTACAGGCTTCAGGCAGCAACAAGCAGAATTTAAGCTCTTTAGGCTTTAACATGCCTTTAATCTTTTGTTGATTTAGCCTTAAGTTAGGATTATTTATTTTATGTACTATCCAAATTTTGGTACTGGAAAATCTTTTTAGTGAGAAATACACTCAAAGTTGCCCTTAMTAAGCAGTTCAAGCTGACAGCTGGTAGTGCTGTATACCTAGTTTACGCTATCCTGTGCAGTGCAGCTTATAGACAAAAAACTGAGTGAGTGCTTGGCCTCTTCAAATGAAGACTGAATCCTTGCTGTTAGGAAATATATAAAAGAAAACAAATTCTGTATAACTTTGTAGATAAGAACTGGTTTAAAAGTAGCTAATCCTTACTTTGAGTCACACTTGATTTCCCTGGACTCCCTATTCTTAATAAATAGCTCATGCCTGGCTGTACAAGCTTGGCTTGCAGACTTCATCTTTCCTGGGATTAAAACAGCCTGAGATTAAGCTATCATGCTTGCATGCTTGCCAGGTTTGAGACCACTTATTGCCTGAAGCTTTTGGGTCCCCAGGCACATAGGTAAAGGCTGCTTGAATCGACCATCTTAGACTTGGTAAATTTTGCATCGAAACAGAGCTTCAATAGAATCTATTCTTTGATAGATGAGAGTTTGGGTTTTTTCCTAGGAAGTTGAAGCATTGGCTGTGTACAAATGATACATAGTTTAGCTTCTCAGTAAAAATGTCACAAGTGAAGAGAGCTAACTTTCTTCCTGCTGAGAGCTAAATTTGTATGGAGAACAGGTGTAGCTGTGTATCAGAAAGGTGCAATGTGATATCTTTTACYAGATTGTATTTCTGCACTCTGCACTGCGGTAGGATAAAAAAAGGAATGAAAATCAAGATGTGTTGGAGAGCAAGAGTATTAAGTCTTGGACATCTACTTTTGAATGCAACAGATACAAAGCAGTTTTCAGTAATCAAACTAAGGCTCAGGACGGGGATTTTTCAAAGCAATTGAAGACAATTTAAATACTGTTGAGCCTTAACTACTTTACTGTTATGAAAATATCAAATTCAACCCCCACAGAAGAGCATCAGGCTGCCCCTCTCCATGGAAAGCTTCTCTTCCTGTCTATGGAGATCCACTGTGAAGATGGATGAATCTTAAAGGTGTATCTTGCTTGATGTAGGTATGCTGAGACTTCGTGGTTGGAAAAAGGATGTCTTCTGTCAGTCATCTTCAGTGCAGATCCTCCAAATCTGAGAATATCTGTGCAAAACTTAAAATGACTGAACAATGTTTGGTAGGTACACAGGTGGCCAAAGGGAGCTGTATATAATTTAGTGTGCAATTTCCTCAATATGCTAGATTTCTTCTTCTGGCTGTGGTTGTTTGATCAGATTAATTGTTCTCTTTCTGCTAGTGACTTAGAGTGTTAAAATGTGTTTTGTAGAAAGTGCAGATACTTGTGTTTTGCAAAGTTTAGGGAGTTCAGATAGATTGATTCTTTTAAATTTGTTTCATTTTTCCTAATTAGAATTTTATGGTGCAACGGATTATTTATAAGTAGTTTTCAATATTAGGCTTTTATCCACTGTTTAGTTTATTTATTGAGACTCACAGTAAAAACTGCATCTCTTTTTGTCCACGTTCATTTCTATTATTGCAATCTCTCTTCAAGAGAATTGATAACCTGCATTATTTTCTCAGCGTCATGTAGTAAATAATGGTACATGTCTGAAACTCATCCCAACAGCAAATAAGATGGTGCATAGTGCATCATCCTTTCCAAACTGCCACAGCAGGGAGGCCTGGCAGTACATCCATTCCCTCTGTTATTTCTTGCAAAAAGCTTGATTTTTGTGCTCTTTGATGTTTTAAGGCAGCAACAGAAAAAGAGCTGAGGTAGCTGCATGGGGACATGAGCCTTTGGGAGAATGTTGTTTTATTTAGTCAGAGGTGCAGCCCGTGYTGGATTGCTTGTGGCTTTATGTCCATATTTGCTCCTCTGCCCTTACCCTTTTCATTTTCTCATAGCTGGAGAATGCATTTAAAAACCTGGCATCCTAGTTACTAGTTTTGTACTCTGTAAGGTTTTTTTATTGTTTTATATTCCTTTCACCATGACAACTATGCCCTTAGTGAGTGTTCATCTTGTTCTCCTTTTGAGCAGAAGATATGTGGACTATTTCTTTGTGCAAAGGTCTTGAATTAATGAAAATAAGGACCAGATCCCCAAAAATGTGTAAATGTTTTGCTCCTTAAAATGGATGATAGACAGGAAAGAGTTTGTGTCCACAAATTCCTGTGATGTGACATTCAGAAAAATTCCGTGCAGTAGGAGCTGCCCATGTGTGCACACTTCTCAGTGGAAAAACCCATAAATTATCTCATATGTGTTGAGCACATAGGATGTTACTGTGGAATAACTGACAGTATAAAATCACATTCTTCCATACCTTGCAGCAGCTTTGATATGTCTGTGACCTGTACACAATTATATTTTGCAAAGAGATGGAGAATATCTGGGAGTGAGCAGAGGGATGCAGCCAATACTTTCTTGAATACATCTGTAGCCTCATAACCTCAACAGTCTCTTTAGCAGAAAAAATGGTGAAAAAATCACAGCAAAGCCCCACTGCTTGTGGTCTTTTAATGTCCAACTATCAAAATAGCAGTACCAGTAGCCTGTGAGTTGCCCACTGCTGTAGGGCTGAACATTTCGCCTCTCTGCTCAAYCAGTTAATATTAAGTCTGAATTTATACCTGTTATATTATCCTACCAATAAACAAAACCAACACATTTTTCTATCAGGTATAATTTCATTTTTGTTAAAGTGTGAGCTACATTCTGACTCTCTTAACTACCGTATAGTCAATTGCAGATTTATTTTGACAGTGAAAATCTGACACTTATGAGTCTAATTTAATTTCATCTCTTTGCCTCTGGAATTCTATTATCCAAAAGCAAACCAAGTGATTTACTTGTATTTGTTGCTCAGAAGTCTGTGTCTGGCACTACTGCCTCTTATTTTTTAAACAATGTATTAATAAAAGTTCTGTTCAGACACAACTCCCTGTTTCTCCACAGCTATCTGTGAAAATCTGTATTTTTAGTTTGCAAGAAGAGTATTAACTACAAATTTGTCCAAATTCTGTTGAATGTAGTGCATTGCACAGTGTACCATGTAGCCTGTTGACACATATGAGCTGCATGGACTGCAGATCTATTGTTATTTCACTGCAAGAAGACTGTAACTGCTACTTACRTTTCGGAAGAGAACAGAATCTCATATCTTTGGGATCTCTGTTGAAACAGAGGAATTAGTTCTTCTCTTCTTCAGGAAAAATAACATCTTTCCTGTAGAAAAAGAAAGCATTTGAGACCTTGTTAATGGAGGACAGCACACTTGTATGAGCTCATATGATTAATATACATTAAATTAGTGGGATTTTTTGCAGAATAATGAACAACAATTAATGATTTTTAAAGAAACCATGTATACAAATGGAGACTAGAAGAAATTCTTGAAGAAAAGCAAAAACATACAGTTTACCACAAAATGAGATCAATCAGCTCCTCCCTGGGGCTGAGTTTCAGCAATTTCTACTACTTCAAACACAATAGCTGAACTGGAGTAATCGTGTGTATGATTTGGCTTGGGCTGAGGACAAATTTCATCCTTAGGAAAGTGTAGGAAATGTTTTGGTGGTAGAAAAGGTAGGAACAACAAAACCCAAGAAAGAACAATTCAGTCTTACTAAAAGTACTCTTTGATCTAAGACAAGATGCTATATTTTTAGTTAAGTGCTGGAATAGACCTTTATCCGGTGATCCAGTAACCAYACCAGTCATCCTGGCTCCTGGAGTCTCTTTCAGTCCCTTTTACTTGAGAAGGCTGTAATCTTACAAGTACATAGAGGAGGTTTAAATAAGAGGATGAGAAGATGGGCACTTTCCCACCACATTGTGGAACATAATTTACTTGGGCAGTTTTGTAGCTAGGAGACAACTTATATTAAAGAATTARGTCTTCTGTGTAGGTCTTATATTAAAGGTGCATTGTATCTTACCAGTTTTACAGGACAAAATAGAATCAGCACAAAATATTCTTTCCAAATTTATTATTTATATTTTACCAGCATAAACACCTGGGAATCTGGTCTTCACATTTCTGTTACTCCTCCAAAATAAGACTGACATGGCTGTTTAGCAGGGGTTCCAGAGTGCATTCTCAATCTGGAAAAATACCAGGGTTTTGTTTTACCTGTCCTTTTAAGATCTTGCCACTCTGAAAGTCCTCTAAAACAGCAAGTAAATGGGAGAAAAAATTGTCAAAATGCATCCTTGTTTTCCTTTGATTTTGCTATTTTGCTCTAGCCTTTTTTTTTGGAGTAAAGGCATGAGTGTTCAGGAACTTTAAATTTTCAATGGTGCCTCCATTAGGAATATTAAGTGCTAATACTTAGTAGAGTTTCTTAATTGGCATTAATGTAACAGGATTTTAATAGTTTATCCTAAGGAGTCTTGAGCTAAATTAAATTTGAGTTCACATTTTGATAATGTAAATGCACAGAATATAAATTTTGTAGGAAGGTTATAACTACCCCTAACCAGAACATCCCAGTTTATCACTTTGCCCTCCTATCCCAAACAGCCCACATGTTTTCCCTGCTTTGCATCCAGGCATGCAAAGGGTAAAACGCTGAAGGAAAAATGTTGTTGTTTTAAAAGCCTTTAATTTGAAGATCTAAAATGCCTGTCTGTCACTGAATAGTTCCAGCTTCACATCTCTGCAGGCTGAGGTGAGGCTGAGGGCTTTAGTTACGTGTTCTGCTTTGTTCCCCATAGTTTCATAAGTGGAACTTTAATTGAATTTTCTGGATTTATAGTGCTTGTCTTAGAGAGGTTATTTGAACCACATAGCTTTGGCTGTTTGTGTTGGGGTAACATATACCTAGCTCTGCCTTGCAAACAGCCCTGAAGTGCGAAGTCACCTTTGTCATAGGAAGCAAACCAAACCAACAGGCAGTCAGCCACACATGAAAAATGACAATATATTTCTCCCACTTCAGAGGAAAAGAAAAGAGAGTGACTCTAATGTGGACCTGCTGGATCCCAGCCCAGTGCCTTTGTACCATAACCTCTGTATTGCTCTTCCTTTGTCTTATTAATTATTTATTTTGTTAATTTCATTAGCTTGATAACTGCTCTCATTTTGACTGATATAACATGAAAAAATGTAGTTTGAAAATACCTTCCAGGGCTGTTGTGGTGGCCCAGATAGGGCTGTGTCAGAGACCCCAATTCATTTCACAGCCTTTCAGTCCTCTGGATGCCACGTTTACTAACTAGACTCCCACAGGTTTCTCCACAGCAGGCAGAAGGGCAGATGAGCAAGAAGCATAGTCAGTACTTCAGCAAGTGTTGGATGCTTGATAGAGWTTCAACAGGAAATGCTTCTGGTGCAGTAACTTCCTAAGGCTACCTTAGGCTTTCAACCTTCACTATGCAAGGATGCTCTCTCAGCAGCGGGATAAAAACAGGTGACCCTCTCATCTTACTACTAAGGAAGCTGTGAGTTTCTTGGGCAATGTGACCTCAGAGCAAAGAGCTCCTATTGTCATCTGTGTGTTTTGGATTAAAAGATTCATRTACTCAACTTAATTTAGGGAAAATAATATTTGAATCTTGAAAGCATGGGTATTCAGCAAATAAAATTCAAAATACCTCGACTAGCTACCATCAAGCACCCAACTCTTTCCTGGATAAACACCATGCTATAAATACATCACAAAAAATGGAAAATAATGTTAAATTATAAATATATTTGAGAAAATTGTACTGCACTGACTAGCAATTCATTTTAAAAGAGGAGTTGAAATTGATCAAATGAATTGTTTGTTACTAATTATTTGCCTAGTGCTAGCTGTGATGTGAGACCTTGAGGGTGGGAATAAATTATCTTAATGAGGGATTAGGTTAAAGCATGTTATAAATTCTCATTTCAAGAGCTAACCCCACTATTAATATATTTGCCTATAACAGTGAATCTTCTTTAATGTTGTCTGTCTTTTTCTGCACTGCATAAAATGTTCTTCTGTTTTTAAATCCATGTTCTGAAGAGGAAGTCTTGGCCTCCCTGATTTTATCTTCATTAGAAACCACTCAGAAATATCAGCAAGGAAAGAACAGTAATGTAGAATGTAAGTTATATTTCATTGTAGAGAGAGAAATGTTCACATCCCAAGGATGAAGTACAAGATTCCTTTTAGCATGAGCTGAACACATCCCTGCTTTCAGAAGTCCTGTTGTGTAGAGCATGAAACCTCACAGAGAATTTTCCAAGTGAAATGAGGATGGAGAAATGCAGATAAACTGTTAATACAACCTTGAAGGGATAAGAGGAACAAGGAGACATGTACTGCTTCCTGGTGAGAGTCAATAGCTGCCTCTCATGACCCAAATRCTGTACAGGCTCATCATGGTTTGCCTCAGATAATCTAAGTAGCAAGGATTTTAAATCCTATCTGCCAATATGGCCAAAGAACCGATTTTCTCGCCGGCAATATATTTACAGCACAAACAGGACGGGACACCTGGAATCAGGTCCTTGAGAGGTTTATTTCCCACATCAGTCTCATAACATTGTTTTACAATGGAGACAACTTGATGTGGCCATCTCACTGGTTTCACAGAATGCCAAAGAAGCTTGATGTTACCGCAGAGCATAAGACAGATCCAGAGTAAATTTCATCCAATCACATAGAGAAAAGGCATATTGACAATAATTCTATCCAATAATCTTGAAGCATACGTAATTCTGGTTAAAACAATGAAGCTTTTTCTAAACACAATAGCTTGTTCATAGAAACCTTAGCACAACGCTCCATTCATTTTTAACCTTCTAAAATATACATTAAATAAACTTGTTGCAACTTACAAGGCGAGCTAACACTAGCCTATTGTTCTATTTCTCACGTTTACACCATGGCCTAGAAAACTTTTTTTGCTGCTTTAGCATCTGTTCCCATAACTTCTGCTTAAGGCCTGCTTTCTTAATTTTCCTAAAACCCTCTGATTTTTATGACTCTCCAACAGAACCCTCTATGAAAAGGCCACTTCCATCATAATTGCTGGAAATTTCATGGAAGCAGGTGGAAAGAATTATCTGGGCATCCCTTCAGCAAAATTATGTCCCACAAAGAAATGGAGGTGTTCCAAAATAAAAA